>JANAVB010017398.1:1542199-1614699 GCA_029216955.1 Iris pallida | reverse complement strand
CATCGACTATGCGTCGAGAAATCGAATCCCAAAGTTTCCCAAAAACCTGTTTTGAAAACTAGAAAATTATTCCACACGACGTGCGTCACGCCAATCGGGACAACGTGGTCACGAACCGAAAGAATCGAAAGCTGCGTAACGGATTCGTGGTCGTGTGGGCTTTGACGGAATTCAAATTGGTCGCGTGTGCGCGACGAATTTGATGCGTATCCGTCGAAATTCACCGTATCGTGCACTTTGCAAATTCTCTAATTTCTTTGTGTACGCTCGTCAGATCGAGACGAAACTTGTGCCATCAGGATCGTATCATTTTTTGGTCCTGTATGCCAAGTTTGGTCCAATTATGAGACAGTTGAATCCGACGTCGTTTTGCGGGCCTCACGGTCCCATTCAACGGGCAATTTTGTGCACGGCCCGCCGAAATCCAACTATGGACATACGGTTGGGTTCGTATCGAAAAACTGCATTCGTAGACATGTAGTTTGATGACTTTAGAGATCGTTGACTCTGGCACACTTTTCGGTACAAAAGGGGTCCAACGGCGGACATCGTTTTTGCCCAAAATTATCGTTTTGCCCCTGTGTCCAGAATTGGGCTTAAGGACAGGCAATCCTAGTTAATTTGACTATTCTGAGAACGTTGGTACTATTTATTTCTGAATCCGAAGACTTTCACATGTGTTGACTGATTATGGCTTATCGAGTGGTATGGTATTATTGGTTTCTCCAGCTAAGGACCAAAGGCAAGTGCACTTTCTGATTGCTTTTCGATTCATAGTAGTCTTTTTATTTTATGTCTATACATATATCTTGCTGCTTGTTGACACGCTCGTCACACGGAGTAGTCGGGAGGGAAAATATCTTAGTAGACATGTGGACTACCCAGAAATATCCCAAGATGTCTATTCGTGAACAATAGCATCTGTACACGGTACATGTAGATGCCGGATTTACCTCCTAGCCGTTCACATGTCGAAACATATATTTTACACCACCTAGATAGATGTCTTTTATTAGTTTTTTCCTTGTTTACTTCTCTATAGTGCTATGTCATCAGTTTCTTACTAGCTTTTATATTCCATATGCTATTTTCATGTCTTGTTAATTCTATTGTGTTTTGCATTATCGTCGGTTTGTGTACTTGTTCCATTCTTGACTGGAAACCAATATTTTTCAGGTTTAGCCGCTACCACTCTTAGCACTGGGAGGACATAGGTATACTGAGGTCGACCTAGAAATAGAAAGCAATTGTATCAATTTCATTAACTGTAAAATCTTGTATTTTCTTCAATTATAAATGTTGTAACTGTTGTAATAAATTTAGAAATGTGAATGAGCAGCAAATATTGTATTTCTTGAGCATTTATTTCTTACGGGCTTGACAGCGTTCTACCGCCGACTCTGCGGCGTAGGCTGGCTTGGACACGTCTCGTATCCGAAAAGCGGGTATGGGTCGTGACAAGTTTTTGTGGTGGCCCATGCAGGTCAGTTTTCGCAAAATGTTACGAACTCGTGATGGTACGTTAGTCATACTATTGCGAGCCTACGACCATGAAATGCTAATTCACAAACTAGGATTAAAATGATTTAAGATAATGACTAGGACTAGGAGTCCCTTGTACAAATTGACTGTCGGGTAGTTAAGGTTGTTAGCTAGGCCATGCTATTTAGGAATTATTGAATTCAGATGACTTGCCAAATCTCTATAGAAATACTATTACCTTTGATATGACGACATGCTCCAACGTGGGTATACTACTCACTTGGCTAGTTAGATTTTCCCTAGAATTAAGGCTATGATCTTGATAACCTGTTCAGTCTTCTTTTGCTCTATGTAGATATAATTTTTATCATCAATTAGAATTGCATGTTTTAAATTCTATTTTGCTGTAGGTAACTGGTTTATAATTTCTGATTCTGCTATTCATATACAAGCCTTGAGGTAGAATTGGTTCAGGGTTTTCCCCTCAACTATTTGAAATATATATGAGATAAATGTTAGGATGTTCTTATTTTCCATATCTTAGTTATTTCCTCCCTGATCAATATATTACTTTAAGGATTGAGACTTGTAGATAGATATTTACACTTTCTATCATAGTCAACTAGTTTGAAACTCTGGCAACTCCTTGAAGTCCTTAGGAATATAATTAGAGTAATTAAATGACCGCGATGACTAGACAGCAGCGCACTGTCGCCAATTGTTTGAGAGCGGATAGTGTGGGTTCACTGCAGCCAGCAGCGTACTGGCGAGGCACAACCCATAGAAATGAAACCATTTTGAGGATCATAGGTTATAGAACATTGCTAAAACTATGTTGTAGTTGACCAAGACTTTAGGGATAGTAAGATTGTAGGAAGACTGTATAAGCAAGAACACCAGGTAAGGATTTGACTTTCTCAAAACTCGAACTATTGTGCCTCCTTTCCAAAAATCTCGCATATTCATATTTTGACTATCTTGACCAATGCTGCTATTACAGCCTAGTTTTACAAGCTTACTCTTTTATCAAGCTTCATTCGAGACATATGTTTATTGGAGACGTCCGCTAACATATTGTCTAATCAGAATTATTGTATTACGGTCTGATCAACCATGATGCATTTGGTTCGCTTTTTCCATTTAATTATCCTACGTGGATTGAGATATAAATGTCTCTAGGATCTTATCCACGACTGCCATGACAATTCCTCTTGAAATAGGCATTCGCCCTTGAATCATGTAATTATGTTCAGTGACACATCTCTTGAACTCTTTATTGTTTTTGTCTTTCGTGGATTGGAGAGACGAAAACTCGTAATTGATAGATAGACACAGAGTATTCCCATGGCTATGATAGTTGTATATGCAAGTGTAGCTACCCTCGGCCAGCCCTGTGACAGGAACCTTGCCACCATATCCTAGCCTCTAAGGTGGGTAGAAGTCCTCGGAGTTACAAAATGACAAGAAAGAGGATACAACTATTTTGAGAAATTAAAGTTGAGGAGATTAAGGAAATACTAAACTTCGAATTTTAAGGAATAATTATGGATTTGAATTTCAAGGACGAAATTATTTTTAAGGTAGGTAGATTTGTAGCTCCCCTTCCCGAAAATTGTCGAGTTATATTTATTCTATTATTTATTTAAATTAATTGTGATTTTTAGAATTAATTATTTAGTTAATTATTACGGTAGATGATTTTAGCCATGGTTGAGATTTGGAGTACAAGGTGACTAAGAATTATGGCACGATGTCACGCCCCAGAACCAGAATACTGGAGAGCAGGGGCAGACATAGCCAGCTACGTATAACGGAATGGGATCCACACCGCTATACGGTCACGGCTGTCTAGATATGTGAGGGTTTTACTACAATCCATCAGTCTCTTAAGGTCATAAAATTGCCTATTGTCTTAATCTCAACCAACTAATAATAATCACAAGATATCAGATCACCAAATATACAATTGTAAGGCGTCCCAAACATTACATATCCAGATGATCATGAAGCTAGTCGTACAAAATGTAAGGACTAGCAAGAGTTAAGTCATACATGATCAACCTCGAGTTGCCAATCATGCTTACAGCCCGTAGGCAGACAGTAAATAAAGTTGCAAATGAGCTAACACTTGCTCGTCGACTAAATGCCTCAAAAGAATAATTTACAATATTACAGTGGAAGAACAAAAGAAACCCACTTGATGCCCTGGTTACGCCTGGTGATCACCATCGGGCTGGAAGACAGGTAGATCCTTTGCTGCTGCTCCGGTATCTGGCCATACAAAACCAGCTGGGTCAGACCCCAGGAAGAGCAAGTGCCACAAAGGAGGCCACAAAATAAGAACCAAAGCCAGCAAATTAACACAATAATATAATTACATAATAAGAGACAGTAATTTAAGAAAAAGCATGATGGATAATTATAAAAGACAATCTTGCATAGAATCACTAAAAGACAGGACATATGGGAAAGCATGTCAGGATGATATACGATGAGATAACCATGGGACTATTCAGATAGCTAGGTTACAACCCGTAAACCAAACAAGGACCGGGGTTGTAACCCTTCGTCTGAACGGAACTTGGTTTCTCTCACCATTTATCGGCAAGATAAATATAAGAAATCAGGTCAAGTAACAATCTGGAGTGACAATCATTATAGTAACAATCTGGAGTGACAATCCTTCAATCATTCTAGTACAATCTTACAATCAATCAATTCTAGACAATACTATACTGGACTAGACTCCATCAAAGCAATCACGGCCAATCATCGCCTACGGCTTTCTACATTAACTAACTAGGGTTATCACAATCCTAGTTACTAGTAAGATGCAATGAGATGCTCCAAGTAGTCACAGGCCCTGCAGCTATCCAGGTTATCTAGGCAATCATTATAGTGACAATCTGGAGAGTACAATGCATTATAGTGACAATAGAGTTCAATTATTTGAGTGACAATGGTGGGTGCCCCACATAACAGTGGGCTGGAAATGTGCCCTACTCGTCGGCAGGCTACAAGTCCAATCATTTGCGGCCGGGATAACGGGATCGCCTGTAACTGGGGAACATCTCTTCATGACTAGTGAATTATACTAATCATTAACCTTAGTCCAATTCAGTAGGTACTCCTGACCGTGGTACTCAGGAGTCCCCTCCTAGACATGATGCAAGACATGACTGGATTATTTGTACAAGCACAATCGCCCACGGTGTCAGGATTAATTATACAGGTTATGTCATGTCAGGTAGCCGTCGCAACAGCTATTCAAGATATATCAGGTCAGGTTATCATATCAAGTGTACTAGTCAGGAGTGCGCCACGACGGGCCACTTATCAGGTCATGCTCAATTATCAATTCCAAACATATCCAGTAAATTCGTGATTATCAAGTTCAGGACAAAAGGATATAAAATGGACGTAAAATATCTAATAAAATATCAATATACAGGGCTATAGAAGAGCCATGCTTAAAGAATTAAGACCAAAACTCCAAGAGCCAATGGGTTAAGCAAGGGGTCAGGGGGCAGCGTACACAAAAGTCACGCACGCAGGGGGAGCTGCGTACGCGAAAAGTCATGTACGCTCAAGGGGAGCAGCGTACACGAAAAGTCACGCACGCTCAAGGGGAGCAGCGTACGCAAAAAGTCACGCACGCTCAAAGGAGCAGCGTACACGCACGCTCCAGGGAAGCAACGTACATAAAAAGTCACGCACGCTCAAGGGAGCAGCGTACATGAAAAGTCACGCACGCTCAAGGGAGCAGCGTACATGAAAAGTCACGCACGCTCCAGGGAGCAGCGTACATGAAAAGTCACGCACGCTCAAGTCTGCGTACGCACAAAAGCACGCACGCAGGAGACACGCTTCCAACATGAAGCGTATCCAAGGCTCAGTGGCGTAAGCTAAGAAGCTCTGCACACTGCTCACTGTCTTCTCCAAACAGCAAGAACACCATGGTTGAACTCAAGGCTACACAACATCATAACTTGGCCATCCGAACTCCAAATCCGGATTTCCAAAGTCCCAACTGGAGTGAAACTGAATGCTCTTCCACATGGAAACATCAAAACCCACAAAATCCAACTAAAAAGATCAAACCATGCAAAATTCGAAAATAGCTAAAACCTAGATCTAGAACAATGGAGACACCAAATCACAAAAAGCCAAGAACTAATGTTGATCACCATGTCCTAATCTAGCTAATGGACCAAGAAAATAGGGTTCTCATGTAGTGGCAAGATGCACTTGCCTAGGGTTGGGAGAGTTGTGTAGAGGAAGGAGAAGAAGAAGAAGAAGGAAATAAATGGTGGTTATGAGGAGAGAGAAAATATTGGTGGAGTTTTAAAGAGGGTGGGATATGGTGTGTTGAGGGTGGAGCATAGGCTATGGTGATCCAATACCTATTAAACCCAACCAAACCAACCCAAACCAATTAAAACCGAGCCATGACAAAACCCAAAATACGAGAAATACCGAAATTCCACAAGTCGAAAAAAATAAAAATACATGCCAAAATTCCAGATACGAATATAAATACGAAATACGGGAAAATACGGAAAAATGAGGGTGACAACTCTACCCACCTTAAAAGAATTCCGTCCTCGAAATTTAATCAAGGAGCTAGAGATTGTCACGACAAGCTATACTAAGCACAGGCAAGCTACACTAAGCAATTCAATCATACAATCATACAATGCAAGCAAGGAAGGGAAAATGTAAGGCATAAGAAAGATATTATACCTCACGAGTCAAACAAGTAGGGACAACGTGATCGGATATCATCCTCACACTCCCACGTTTGACTCTCCCAAGGAGCGATGAACGCAAGCAACATGAACTAAACTGATAGTCTTGCGCTCGAGGTCTCTCCCCTTGGTCAAACAGGGATACGGGCCTTTCCTCATACGAAAAGGTTGGTACCAATAACCGTTTTCGAATGATCTAGGACATGGCTCGGGTCCGAAATATACCGTTGTAATTAGGAAACATGAAACATGACACGTGTCCCGCATAACGACGGCGGAAAGCAAGATAATAGGACACAGATACCTCTCTGCCGATTCTGGATCTGGGCCTGGGCCAGGACAAACTGCCGCGGGTTCTGTTGCTGGAAAGTCTGGGCCTGAGTCGGCAATGGCCCTGGGAACGGAAGCTGCTGTGGTTGGTGAACTGGAGCTGGTTCTGGTGCTGGTGCTGGTCCCCTAACCGAGGGACTAGATACTGTTGATGCTGAATCGACTCTGAATGGGCAGGACCCCACCCTATGGTCCGGTGCCCCACACAACAAGCATAATCCCAGCGCCTTGCGACACTCCGCTACCACGTGTCCAGGCTTCCCACAATAAGAACAGCCTACGGCGGAAGACTGTGCCTGCTTCTGTTTCTGCTGAGGGTACGTCGGGGTCGAGTACTGGACCGACGTAACTGAGGTTGCTTGCCTCGGAGTTCCAATAGTCAAATCCCTAGATGCCGGGGCTGGTGCTGAAGATTAATTCATCTGACTATGGGACCGCTTTCGACCTCTAGTCCTGTCCACTATTCTCTGGGAGGTATACTCGTGCCTCCTTGCTGCTCGCAACACCGCATCATAGGTCTGATGCTCGAACTGTTCTACTGCCAATATAATCTCTAGGTGAAGTCCCTGCTGGAACCTCTGCGCTCTGTCAAACTCGGTTGCCACCAAGGTAGGAGCAAACCGACTGAGTCTGAAAAACTCGGCCGTATATCCGTCGACCGTCCTTCCCATCTGCTTAAGATTACTGAACCTGGTCTGCAAGTCATACCGAGCCACTGTATCATAATACTTGGTCTGGAACTTTTCGCTGAACACTGCCCAGGGGACAGGTGTTGTCAATCCTACTGCTTGTGCGGCCCACCAACTGCGGGCTAGATCCAATAACTGTCGGCACACCACAGCCACCTTCTCTTCTTCTGGAGTCTTCGCAGCTTCGAGAATCACCTCTATATCTTGTAGCCAAGCATCGGTAGCAATGTCATCCTCGCTGCCATCGAAGAATGGAGGGTTCAGGCGCTTAAAACTATTGACCGCACTGTTCCCTCGGGGTCCACTTCTATTTAGAGCATCTTCTACTGCCTGGTGCAAGGCATCGCCTCTACGATCTTGGGAAGCTAATAATGATCTGATGAGACCCACCAAAGTGCCGTCATCAGGATCTGTAGGCTGGACTGGCTGAACTGGCGGCTCTCTTCCAGTAGGTACGACTCGGGAGGCTGCTCCTGAGTGCTGGGCCTGATCTTCTGGTTGCTGCTGGTCCACGGGAGGTGCTCCTCCTTGCTGATCGGCAGGGTCAGGTGTAGTGCCGCTGAGGAAGATGACACAGGGAAACAATGAGGAAGGACCAGGACAGATCAACGATACAAGCATATAATCAGGGCAAGAATTTCAGGGATTTGAAAATACGGGCGGAGATCAAGGGCGAATACTGATTGAGACATCTATTCGGTAAACCCTCACATTTCTTGATTGACAAGACCTGTATGGGCCACCACTTAAACCATGTCACGCCCCAGAACCAGAATACTGGAGAGCGGGGGCAGACATAGCCAGCTACGTATAACGGAATAGGATCCACACCGCTATACGGTCACGGCTGTCTAGATATGTGAGGGTTTCACTACAATCTATCAGTCTCTTAAGGTCATAAAATAGCCTATTGTCTCAATCTCAACCAACTAATAATAATCACAAGATATCAGATCACCAAATATACAATTGTAAGGCGTCCCAAACATTACATATCCAGATGATCATGAAGCTAGTCGTACAAAATGTAAGGACTAGCAAGAGTTAAGTCATACATGATCAACCTCGAGTTGCCAATCATGCTTACAGCCCGTAGGCAGACAGTAAATAAAGTTGCAAACGAGCTAACACTTGCTCGTCGGCTAAACGCCTCAAAAGAATAATTTACAATATTACAGTGGGAGAACAAAAAAACCCACTCGATGCCCTGGTTACGCCTGGTGATCACCATCGGGCTGGAAGACAGGTAGATCCTTTGCTGCTGCTCCGGTATCTGGCCATACAAAACCAGCTGGATCAGACCCCAGGAAGAGCAAGTGCCACAAAGGAGGCCACAAAATAAGAACCAAAGCCAGCAAATTAACACAATAATATAATTACATAATAAGAGACAGTAATTTAAGAAAAAGCATGATGGGTAATTATAAAAGACAATCTTGCATAGAATCACTAAAAGACAAGACATATGGGAAAGCATGTCAGGATGATATACGATGAGATAACCATGGGACTATTCAGATAGCTAGGTTACAACCCGTAAACCAAACAAGGATCGGGGTTGTAATCCTTCGTCTGAACGGAACTTGGTTTCTCTCACCATTTATCGGCAAGATAAATATAAGAAATCAGGTCAAGTAACAATCTGGAGTGACAATCATTATAGTGACAATCTGGAGTGACAATCCTTCAATCATTCTGGTACAATCTTACAATCAATCAATTCTAGACAATACTATACTGGACTAGACTCCATCCAAGCAATCACGGCCAATCATTACCTACGGCTTTCTACATTAACTAACTAGGGTTATCACAATCCTAGTTACTAGCAAGATGCAATGAGATGCTCCAAGTAGTCACAGGCACTGCAGCTATCCAGGTTATCCAGGCAATCATTATAGTGACAATCTGGAGAGTACAATGCATTATAGTGACAATAGAGTTCAATCATTTGAGTGACAATGGTGGATGCCCCACATAACAGTGGACTGGAAATGTGCCCTACTCGTCGGCAGGCTACAAGTCCAATCATTTGCAGCCGGGATAACGGGATCGCCTGTAACTGGGGAACATCTCTTCATGACTAGTGAATTATACTAATCATTAACCTTAGTCCAATTCAGTAGGTACTCCTGACCGTGGTACTCAGGAGTCCCCTCCTAGACATGATGCAAGACATGACTGGATTATTTGTACAAGCACAATCGCCCACGGTGTCAGGATTAATTATACAGGTCATGTCATGTCAGGTAGCCGTCGCAACAGCTATTCAAGATATATCAGGTCAGGTTATCATATCAAGTATACTAGTCAGGAGTGCGCCACGACGGGCCACTTATCAGGTCATGCTCAATTATCAATTCCAAACATATCCAGTAAATTCGTGATTATAAAGTTCAGGACAAAAGGATATAAAATGGACGTAAAATATCTAATAAAATATCAATATACAGGGCTATAGAAGAGCCATGCTTAAAGAATTAAGACCAAAACTCCAAGAGCCAATGGGTTAAGCAAGGGGTCAGGGGGCAGCGTACACAAAAGTCACGCACGCAGGGGGAGCTGCGTACGCGAAAAGTCATGCACGCTCAAGGGGAGCAGCGTACACGAAAAGTCACGCATGCTCAAGGGGAGCAGCGTACGCGAAAAGTCACGCACGCTCAAGGGAGCAGCGTACATGAAAAGTCACGCACGCTCCAGGGAAGCAGCGTACATAAAAAGTTACGCACGCTCAAGGGAGCAGCGTACATGAAAAGTCACGCACGCTCCAGGGAGCAGCGTACATGAAAAGTCACGCACGCTCAAGTCTGCGTACGCACAAAAGTACGCTCGCAGGAGACACGCTTCCAACATGAAGCGTATCCAAGGCTCAGTGGCGTAAGCTAAGAAGCTCTGCACACTGCTCACTGTCTTCTCCAAACAGCAAGAACACCATGGTTGAACTCAAGGCTACACAACATCATAACTTGGCCATCCGAACTCCAAATTCGGATTTCCAAAGTCCCAACTGGAGTGAAACTGAATGCGCTTCCACATGGAAATATCAAAACCCACAAAATCCAACTAAAAAGATCAAACCATGCAAAATCCAAAAATAGCTAAAACCTAGATCTAGAACAATGGAGACACCAAATCACAAAAAACCAAGAACTAATGTTGATCACCATGTCCTAATCTAGCTAATGGACCAAGAAAATAGGGTTCTCATGTAGTGGCAAGATGCACTTGCCTAGGGTTGGGAGAGTTGTGTAGAGGAAGGAGAAGAAGAAGAAGAAGAAAATAAATGGTGGTTATGAGGAGAGAGAAAATGTTGGTGGAGTTTTAAAGAGGGTGGGATGTGGTGTGTTGAGGGTGGAGCATAGGCTATGGTGATCCAATACCTATTAAACCCAACCAAACCAACCCAAACCAATTAAAACCGAGCCATGGCAAAACCCAAAATACGAGAAATACCGAAATTCCACAAGTCGAGAAAAATAAAAATACATGCCAAAATTCCAGATACGAATATAAATACGAAATACGGGAAAATACAGAAAAATGAGGGTGACACACAGGTAGTGCAGTGGCATGCTTTGACTAGTGTATTAGCCATGTCGAGGAAGGCCGAGCCATAGTGATGTCCTAACTAGGAAAACCAGGCCAAGTTGTGACATGACCATTTTAAATAGTTAATTATTCAGTATTAATATTATTTGACGTCTAGGTGACCGGTCGCACCAAACTAGTCAAACTGAACCCGAACTGAGTCCAAGCCCATGTAGTCATGCAGTACGTCCAATGACATTCGTGCTGGTGCATTTTGGTATGATCGTATTCCATTTTAGTGATCTAATGTATATTTCTAAATATTCTTAATTAAATATTTTTTATTAGTTGATATTCAATAATATTTGTATAAGATAGGCCTTGTACATTTTCTGGGATTATTAGATGGTGCAAATGGTTTATATACACCATTATTGATTTATGGAATATTATTGTTATTATTGTTATTATCAATATTATTGTTATTATCATTATTATTATTGAGGTTATTATTATATAATATTAATTTATATTATTTTTGTTAATTAAATATTATATATATATATATATATTTAATATATATATATATATATATATATATATATATTAAATATATATATATATATATATATATATATATATATATATATATATATATATATATATATATATATATATATATATATATATATATATATATATATATATATATAGGTCCTACACATAGGAATGAATGCTTTTGGATTTATCTAGGATTTATGGAGTATATTATATAAGTATATATACAAAAATATAGATAAGTAAATATATGTATATAGATATAAATAAATAAATAAATAAATAAATAAATAAATAAATATATATATATATATATATATATATATATATATATATATATATATATATATATATATATATATATATATATATATATATATATATATATATATATATATATATATAGTGTATTATATATGTATGTGTATATATATATTTTTTTTTTTTTTTTTTTTTTATGTATGTGTATATATATATTAATATATATTTGTATGTATATATGTATATATATATATATATATATATATATATATATATATATATATATATATATATATATATATATATATATATATATATATATAATTGAATATATACAGATATTTGTGTATATATATATAATTGTATATATATAAAAAAATATATAATTGTATATATATATATATATATTAATAGAATAAGAAATAGTTTTTATATATAAAAATAGAATAAGGGAAAAAAAAGAAAAACAAAACATTTTTCAAACCCCAGCCCAGCAAATGGCCACAGCCCGAGCATAAAAGAAAACCAAACTCCCAGCAGAGCCTGGGCTTCCCCCTTGAACCCGAGCTATATATATACCAAACCGAGCCTTCACACAAGGAGCACGCGAATAAGGAGGAGGAGATCGGCAAACCCTAATCCCGATTTTTCCGCCACCACCCTCCTGACAGCGTCGCCCCAGGCGTCGTGCACGTCTACACGACGCCGGCGACCGGCCAGAGCGCCGCCGCGCACGATCAGGCGCGCGAAACCAGCGGGCGCGCGCGCGTGCGTGCACAGGAACGAAGCAGCAGCAGCCGTGGAGGTAACTTCGACACCGTTTTTCTCCGCGTACACTTAACCGATTATCGTCCCATAAATTATTCTGGAAAGCCTACATGACCGCCTCTAAACCCCAATATTTAGATTACGTATAGGATGCACGACCAGTCCGTGAGATCGACCCAAAGTTGGTCGAAAACCTGTAGAAAACATAGCACTAGTTCAGCCCAAACCCCCATGTTCGAGGATCGTTTTCAATCAATCCAGTCCAATATTAGAAAATCTATTTGAAGACACATTTTGACAACATGTAGGGCTTCAAATTCCTTCTGGCGGAATTTGAATTCATCGACTATGTGTCGAGAAATCGAATCCCAAAGTTTCCCAAAAACCTGTTTTGAAAACTAGAAAATTGTTCCACACGACGTGCGTCACGCCAATCGGGACAACGTGGTCGCGAACCGAAATCATCAAAAGCTGCATAACGGCTTCGTGGTCGTGTGGGCTTTGACGAAATTCAAATTGGTCGCGTGTGCGCGACGAATTTGATGCGTATCCGTCGAAATTCACCGTATCATGCACTTTGCAAATTCTTCAATTTCTTTGTGTATGCTCGTCAGATCGAGACGAAACTTGTGCCATCAGGACCGTATCATTTTTCTGGTCCTGTATGCCAAGTTTGGTCCAATTCTGAGACAGTTGAATCCGACATCGTTTTGTGGGCCTCACGGTCCCACTCAACGGGCAATTTTGTGCACGGCCCGCCGGAATCCAACTCTGGACATACGGTTGGGTTCGTATCGAAAAACTGCATTCGTAGACATGTAGTTTGACGACTTTAGAGATCGTTGACTCTGGCACACTTTTCGGTGCAAAACGGGTCCAACGACGGACATCATTTTTGCCCAAAATTACCGTTTTGCCCCTGTGTCCAGAATTGGGCTTAAGGACAGGCAATCCTAGCTAATTTAACTATTCTGAGAACGTTGGTACTATTTATTTCTGAATTCGAAGACTTTTACATGTGTTGACTGATTGTGGCTTATCGAGTGGTATGGTATTATTGGTTTCTCCAGCTAAGGACCAAAGGCAAGTGCACTTTCTGATTGCTTTTCGATTCATAGTAGTCTTTTCATTTCATGTCTATACAAATATCTTGCTGCTTGTTGACACGCTCGTCACACAGAGTAGTCGGGAGGGAAAATATCTTAGTAGACATGTGGACTACCCAAAAATATTCCAAGATGTCTATTCGTGAACAATAACATCTGCACACGGCACGTGTAGATGCCGGATTTACCCCTAGCCGTTCACATGTCGAAACAGATATTTTACACCACCTAGATAGATGTCTTTTATTAGTTTTTTTCTTGTTTACTTCTCTATCGTGCTATGTCATCAGTTTCTTACTAGCTTTCATATTTCATATGCTATTTTCATGTCTTGTTAATTCTATTGTGTTTTGCATTGTCGTCGGTTTGTGTACTTGTTCCATTCCTGACTGAAAACCAACATTTTTTAGGTTTAGCCGCTACCACTCTTAGCACTGGGAGGACATGGATATGCTGAGGTCGACCTAGAAATAGAAAGCAATTGTATTAATTTTATTAACTGTAAAATCTTGTATTTTCTTCAATTATAAATGTTGTAACTGTTGTAATAAATTTAGAAATGTGAATGAGTAGCAAATGTTGTATTTTTGAGCATTTATTTCTTGCGGGCTTGACAGCGTTCTACCGCCGACTCTGTGGCGTAGGCTGGCTTGGACACATCTCGTATCCGAAAAGCGGATGCGGGTCGTGACAGAAGGGGAACGGTTGGGACTCCGGGGAGGAGGGGAGGGCGAACGGGCGGATCTTCTCGAGCTTGGTGAGGGAGTAGGTGAGCTCCACGCCATTGCAGCCATGGTTAGGGTTAGGGAGGAGAGGAGGAGGAGGAGGAGAAAGAAGAAGAAGAATATGATAAGTGGAGCCATTGATGGGTTTTATTGATGAGTAATGGTATATGTGTTGTAAACTAGAGAGAGAGCAACAAGGGAAAATGGAAAAGAAAGTTGTGTGTTATTTTACTCATCCAATATGGCCTTTATATAGGTTTACAATGAATTGCCAAAGATCATGAGTTATGAAATCAAAAGCCATGAGTTACATACGTTATGAAACCAAAGGGCATGAGTTACATAAGTTATGGATGACTAAGAGTCATGGGACATCCATATTTACAACACTCCCCCTTGGATGTCAGATGTAATATGGGATATATCTCGTTAAAACCTTGCCAAGAAAAACCCAATGGGATAAAAACTTGGACGAAGGAAAAAGAGTACATATTATACAAAATGTGTAAGCGTGATAAACTGCCTTGTTAAAACCTTGCCAAGAAAAACCCAATGGGATAAAAACTTGGTCGAAGGAAAAAAGAGTACAGTTTGAGAATTAGTGATCACGCTCCCCCTGATGCTGGCAAGAGATCCTTAAGCTGACGCATCCCAATATTCTGAATCATCTTTCTGAATGTTGTGGTTGGTAATGCTTTAGTGAATAAATCTGCAAAATTCTTGCTTGATTGTATCTGCCGAGCGTTAATGTCACCAGTCTTCTGTAGCTCGTGAGTGTAGAAAAATTTAGGTGATATATGCTTCGTTCTGTCGCCTTTGATGTAGCCATTCCTGATTTGTGCAATACAAGCAGCATTGTCTTCATACAATATTGTCCCAGTATTCTTTGTTGAAGATAACCCACATGATTCTCGGATATGCTGAGTCATCGTTCTAAACCATATGCACTCTTGACTTGCTTTTTGCAAGGCCAGAATTTCTGAGTGATTAGAAGAAGTCGCTGCTAATGTTTGTTTCACTGAGCGCCATGATATTGTAGCACCACCACAAGTAAACACATATCCACTCTGAGATCTTCCTTTATGTGGGTCAGATAGATAACCAGCATCAGCATAACCCACAACTTGTGATTCTAATTTTTTTGAGTAAAATAAGCCCATATTGGTTGTTCCACGAAGATAACGTAATATATGTTTAACACCATTCCAATGTCGTTTTGTTGGTGCTGAGCTATATCTTGCCAGTAAGTTTACTGAGAATGCTATATCAGGTCTTGTACAATTTGCAAGATACATCAAAGCTCCAATAACACTAAGATATGGTACTTCCGGACCTAATAATTTTTCATTATCCTCTCGAGGACGGAATGGATCTTTCTTTACATCTAAAGATCGAACAATCATGGGGCTACTCAGTGGATGAGATTTATCCATATAAAATCTTTTCAAGATTTTTTCTACATAGGTAGATTGATGGATAAAAATTCCATTTGATAAATGTTCGATCTGCAGGCCGAGACAAAATTTTGTCTTTCCGAGATTTTTTATCTCAAATTCTTTCATTAGATAGTTAGCAGTTTCTGTGAGCTCTTCGGAAGTTCCGACAAGATTTAAGTCATCAACATAAACTGCAATAATTGAGAATCTATTTTTAGATCTCTTGATGAAGACACATAGGCAAATTGGATTTTTTATATATCCTTCTCTAACAAGGTACTCGCTAAGGCGATTATACCACATTCTTCCAGATTATTTTAATCCGTATATGGATCGTTGTAATTTGATTGAGTATAACCCATGAGATCTTTGGTTATTTGTTTCAGGCAATTTGAATCCTTCTGGGATCTTCATATAAATGTCATTATCCAATGACCCATACAAATATGCGATAACAACATCCATAAGCCGCATATCAAGTTTTTCTGTGACTGCTAAGCTGATCAAATATCGTAATGTGATTGCATCGATCATAGAGGAATATGTTTCATCATAATTGACTCCAGGTCTCTGTGAAAAATCTTGTGCAACAAGTCGTGCCTTGTATCTCACAATTTCATTTTTCTCGTTTCGTTTTCTTACAAATACCCATTTGTATCCAATAGGTTTTATATCTTCAGGGGTTTGGACTACTGGTCCAAATACTTTGGGATTTTCTAAGGATTTTAATTTAGCTTGTATCGCATCTTTCCATTTTGGCCAATCATTTCTATGTCGACATTGTTCAATAGATTTTGGTTCAGGATCTTCATTTACAATATCAAGTACAACATTATAAGCAAAGATATTGTTTATAGTAATTTTCTTTCTATCCCAGCTTTCCCTTGTACTCATATAATTCAAAGAGATCTCTTCTGAAATATGTTCATTATCATGTGCCTCTTCAGGAGTTACTTTAGACTGATCAGTCAAATTTTCTATAGCGCTTTCATGTTTCGAAACTATTTTCTCTTTGGGAGTAATAACTTGTACTTTTTTCTTTCGAGGGTTCTTATCTTTAGCGCCAACAGGGCGTCCACGTTTCATACACGGTTTTAATGTGCCATCATGTTGTCCTTCAGGGATATCAATCCGTGTGGGTACATTTATAGCCGGTACATGAGATTTTGTCACTTTCTTAATATCAGTGAATGCATCTGGCAATTGATTTGCAATATTTTGCAAATGGATAATCCTTTTCACTTATTGCTCACATCTACTTATGCGTGGATCAATAAAAGATGATACATTCCATGTAATTTCACGCCGTTCTACAGGAAGTGACGTTTTATCTCCCCCTAACGGCGGGAAAACTGACCCATCAAAATGGCAATCAGCAAACCTTGCCTTAATTAAATCGCCCGTCAGGGGGTCAATATATTTTATTATAGATGGTGAGTCAAAACTAACGTAAATTCCAAGATGCCTTTTTGGGCCCATCTTTGTTCTTTTAGGTGGAGAAAGAAATAGGGACATAAACTGCACAACCAAAAAAAATTAAGTGAGAGATATCAGGCTACTGGCCAGAAATAATTTCTAATGGTGAATGATGATTAAATGAACTTGGTCGAATACGGACCAATGCAGCTGCATGTAGTATTGCATGTCCCCAAACAGAAGTGGGTAAAGTTGACCTTAAAAGTAAAGGTCTAGTAATCAATTGTAATCTTTTAATAAAAGACTCTGCAAGTCCATTTTGAGTATGGACATGTGCAACTGAATGTTCAACGTTAATCCCAATTGACATGCAATAGTCATTAAATGCTTGAGATGTATATTCACCGGCATTATCGAGATGAATTGTCTTAATAGATAATCAGGGAATTGAGCCCTTAACTTTATAATCTGAGCAAGAAGTTTGGCAAAAGCAACCGTTCTTGTTGACAATAAACATACATGTGACCATCTAGATGATGCATCTATCAAGACCATAAAGTAACGAAATGGACCACAAGGTGGGTCAATAGGTCCACAAATATCTTCTTGTATTCTTTGTAAGAACATAGGTGACTCAAGATTAACTTTCATCAGAGATGGTCTAATAATTAATTTTCCTTGTGAGCATGCAGCACATACACAATCATGAGGTGTCAGATCCCTATTTTTTTTTGAAAATAGGCATACGACTGTATTTCGTATTTTGGAAGATTTTAATTTTGGGATATATTTGAAATTTTTATTATTTTATTGGAGGTGATTTGCCCTCATAATTATTTGTTATTAATTAAATTCCTTGATTCCTATATCTACCCCAAAAGAAAACCCTAACCCAAACCCTCACTCCCCTCTCTCACTCAGCCGCCACCACCCCTCACCTTTCTCTCTCTCCCGATCCCTCTTTCTTCTCCCACGGACCAGCCCTCTCTCCTCCATCACTCTGAATCCCTCTCTCTCCTTGCTCTCCCACACTCCCCCTCCCGAGCTCACCTTTCCCCTCACCCTCGTTTTTCCCCACGACCACCACCATCTTCGCCCCGGCCACCGCTGGCCGCCACGACCACCGCTGCCACCATCACCCACCAGCACCGCCACCGCCTCCTCCCTGAGCTCCCTCTTTCCGGAGCCGCCACCGCCAGCCACCGCCACCGACCTCCAGCGCGGCCGCCCGTCACCCCTGCGACCACCACCACTACTTCCAGCGCCGCCCCCATCCTCATCGTTGTCGTCGCCTCCACTGTCCCCTTCCCGACGACGAGCCCCGACCCCTCCTTCTCTCTCCCCTGCCGGAGGTCAAGCGCTGCCGGCGAGCCACCCCGACCTGGCTGCCCCGGTGAGCCCCGATCTCCTCCGCCCCTTCCTTTCTTTTTTCCCCGGCGGCCAACACTACCGCCGTGCCGTTGCCGCGCCCGGGCCAGCACCGCCTCGAGCGGCAGGACGCCCTTGGGCCCCGTGCTGCTCGAGCAGCGAGCCACCTCGGGCTGCGTGCTCTTCGGGCCACGTACCTCGATGTACGTGCTGCCTCGAGCAGTACGCTGCTCGGTTTGCGTGCGCCTTCTTGGTTTTTGCGCGCCCTCGATTCACGTGATGCCTTGGGCAGCGGGATGCCTCAAGCCCCACGCTGCCTCGGGCAACGTGCCATCTCGGTTTGTGTACCGTCTTGTTTTCTGTGCCTCGGCCTTTGTGTCTTTCTTGATTTTTGTGTCGCATCGATTCGCGTGTGTGTATCGATTTGTATGACCGTCTCGGTTTGCGTGCCGTATTGGACTCCATACCGCATCGATTTGCGTGCGTGCCTCGATTTGTGTGCCGTATCGATTTACGTGCTCCTTGGACTTTGGGTCATTTTGATTTACGTGCTCGCCTCGATTTGCGTGTCGTGTGATTCGTGGACCATTCTGATATTCGTGATTTTTTCGATCTATGTGCACGTCTCGATTTACGTGCACGTATTTCCCGTTCATCTCGATATTCGTGCAATCTCGATTCTCGTGTGCGTCTCGATATACGTGCACGTCTCGGTTTACGTGTCCGTATCGATCCGCGTACCTCGGTTTTCGTGCCCGATCCCTGCACTGTTTGCAGGACCCACACGCTATAGCCTTCTGCCATCTCTTGTTTTTATTCTATTATTTTATTATTTGGTGCTGATGATTATTTATTGTGTGTTCTGAGGATCTCGATTGGCGTGCTAGCTTGGATCGCGATTGTCGAAGACTTGCTTACCTAACCGAGCCCTCTAGGCAAGTATCCCTTGCTCACCGACGGCTCTTGCCCTCTCTCCTGGATTTTATTTCATTTAGTTAATTTGTACTTGTAAATTTTATAACCATGATTAGTGTAGCCTTGTAGTAGAACTGCCATGATGATAACTTAGGATAGCTTGGTCCGATACCGGGATAGACCGTAGCGGACAACTCGGATGGGTCATCCACACCTTCGAGGACACGAGCACGACTCACTTGTATGGATTGTCCCCGTATGCCCCGTGTCCGACTCACGGTCGGGTAACGGCTTGGCGAACTATTCTTGTGGCTGTGATTGTGCTTGGGTTAGAACTAGGGGCATGTGCTGTGATGCGCCCTGCGAGGCGGTTAGTTGATTATATTATGCATGTTGGCTTGGCTCCCAGTACGCATTGTAGTGCTGCTGGAGGCCGGGACTTAGTGGTCTCGGGTTCGATTGGTTTCCAGTACGCATCGTAGTGCTGCTGGAGGCTGAGACTTAGTGTTCTCGGCTATCGATTTGTTCCCAGTACGCATCGTAGTGCTGCTGGTAGCTGAGACTTAGTGTTCTCAGCCTGCGATTCTGCGATTCTACGACGGGTTGTGCCGAGTGGTTTTAGCCCCTATTCGTAGGGTGCTCCCATCCAGATTACAAAGGAGACTCTGCCGGATTTTTCCAGAATTCCCGGTTGGGAATTTGGTTCGAAGGATTGGGCAGAACCATTCCTTTGGTTTGCGGAACTGAACTCATGCATGTTCTTCTTGGTATAGCATCCCTGATCTCATTGCCTGCTAGGTAGACTCCCGACTAGATTATTCGCCTAGCGTCTTGATCTATCCTGTCCGCCGGATTGTGTAAGGAGAGCGGTTCTACTCGGGTGAAGGTCTGCAACCCTGGTCCTTGTTTGGTTTAAGGGTTGTGGATCTGATCCAGAGGGATTCACGCAATCCTTGCCTTTTCGACGGTATCACCTATTGGACTCTTGACCTGTGACCCTTCTTTTTAGATGGTGTTCTAGTTCAGTTGTTATCCCATCATCTGTCATGTCCGCCGGATTGTGTAAGGAGAGCGGTTCTACTCGGGTGAAGGTCGGCAACCCTGGTCCTTGTTTGGTTTAAGGGTTGTGGATCTGATCCAGAGTGGTTCACACAATCCTTGCCATCTTCCGACGGCGTTGATTAGTGTTGACCCATGTGTTGGAATTATGATCTGATTCGAGGATTGACTATGAGGGGATATGATATTGAGATAGTGATAATGGTAGACTAAGTGGATTCTTAGATAAGTGTTGCTAGTTCTTTGGTGATGTTCTAATTTGATCAGATATGTCTTCGAGGACTTTTGAATTTTGGATACTGGTGCGAGTGCCTCGCGGAACGAGAAAAATATCGAGGGTATTATTATATAATTTTTACTCGACTTCCCAATGCCCAAAATCTGGTACCTTTGTGTATTCCGGTAGTTGGAGAACCTGGTTTGATTGCTGTGTCTTGGTAGTTGAGGGGCTTGTTTTCTAGTGGCTTGTGATCATTGATTTGGAGGATTCTTGTGAGTCAGAGGGCCTAGCATTGTTAGGGGGATGAGCTTGGTATTTGGTGGTTGTCTTTATTGACGTGATATTCACTCCATCATGGATGAGAGACTCTTGCTAGATTGATCTGGTGGATGGACCGACTTGATGATTGGAGCTGTAGGCTCCCATTTATGCTTGAGATGTTGTTATAGTAGAGGTTCTGGTCTTGTACTTGACCTGATATCTATGCCACGATGTGGGCAGATGACTTCTTGTGACTGACAGAGTTGTCCTTGTCCCAGACCTGACTACCTGTATCCGTGCTATAAGTCCAGCTTACCCTTTGAGGTACTGGCCCTGACCTTGCACTGCGGTGCCCTTGTCTATTGGCACTTTGAGGTGCTACTTCCATGATTATATGGCATTGCGATGCCATCTTGATATTCTGGCTATATTATATGGTTACATGCACGGGTATCTGGTAGTTGGCCTATAGTCTTAGCGTGGTTAGGATTGCTTGCTTGCTTGCTTCTTGCATAACACTAAGGATGGATCACAACTGGGACTATAGGTGCCGAGGTTGATTCTTACTTAGCGTTCTCGTACTGAGGTACGACATCTAGGAGGATGATCATGTGACCACGGTATGTGATTCCGGATAAATGTATGGTTAATCTAGGCAACTTAAACTGGTAGAAACATTGGGGGGGAACGGAATCCCGAGATCGTGCATTACCAGCCTTATCCCAGACATTAGTCATGACCTGCAGGCTGGCCGCCACGGATATTGTTATCATGCGCACTAGTGGATGGCAATATCCGGTTACTTATGTACTATACATTATATATACATGGCATGCTCGGCACGGTAGCCTTACGAGGGACCGGTGGTGACATGCAAAGCCCGGTGGCCTTACGAGGGATCGGTGCTCTTCTTACATGCTATACTTGGCCTCGCCAGCCCTGCTGGGACGGCACGATCTGAGGATTCCCATACTTGTATTGTTGGGGTAACCCAACTTCCACATAGAAAGCCGTAGGCATTTGAGTGGCCGCTTATTCATATAAATTGTATGGCTTGCTGTTTGCTAAGCTGGCTGGTGCATAACGTTTCCCGGCTCAGTATTTTATTCCCTTGTTCTTGTTTGATGTAGGGGTAGATTACTGTCCCGATGACAGACTACGATCTCCAGTTAGCGATGCAGGCATTAGTGTATGTTAGGATAATTGTGATGATTGTTGGTTACTTACGTACTAGTAGTTGGATTGCTGCCTTATATTCTGTAATCGTGCGTTGGTACCGCACGATCCCTTACCTTATTTACTGTTTTTAGATGCTATTTCTGTCACATTTTATTCTGCTGGTTTTCTTCGCCCGTCCTTGAGCCTTCCTTTCTGGTACTTGCTACGGTTGGCCTGACCAACCCTGGATTGTTCCCAGATTGCCTGAGACCGACCCTGTGGATCTTCCAAACTTGACGTGGGGGATGTGCTTCAGTTCCAGACCATGCTAGGAACTGTGGGAAGGTATATTCGTCTACATTATTATTCCGTACTATAGATTCCTGATTTTCATATGTGTATTCCCTGCTTTCCATATGATTATCTCTCTTGATATTGTTTCATTGTGATTTGCCTGTGGACATGAGGTCGGATTTAGGCCATAGATTGATTGCATGCTAGGATACCCAGCAAGACTTGACAGCCGTCATCGCCGTATAGCGTATTCGTACCTTATACGGTGTAGCTGGCCTACGTCCGTCCCCGTATTTCGGTACTGGGGCGTGACATGAGGTAAAAGAATCTTCTGGTTCTTTAAAGGATGTCCTCGTGAGTTTCTAACTATTCGATGCATCATACTAGATCCAGGGAGGCCAAGTCGATCATGCCAAAGCGTAAAAAGTTTTGGATCATTGAACTTCTGGTTCATCGCAGTGTTAGATTCTATGGCACTTATTTTTGCATAATACAATCTTCATGAGAAAATTGGAAGTTTTTCTTTCACATGCTTCTGGCATGAATCATTGGATGTAATGCATAGATATTCCATATTCCCCTCATTCATAGTCTCGATATGGAAACCATTGAGACGTATGTCTTTGAAACTTAGCAAATTTCTTTTTGACTTGCTTGAATACAAAGCATCTTTTACAAAAATATTTGTTCCATCCGGTAATATAATATTTGCTCTTCCAGAGCCCTCAATTAATTTTGTAGTACCATAAATTGTACTAATATTTGCTTGTGCCAATTTTAAGTTCGAAAAATATTTTCGATCTCGAAGAATAGTGTGCGTTGATCCACTGTCAACCAAACATATATCTCCACCGTTGGAGTTGTTCACAGCATCATTATTTTCCATATTTCTATAAACACAAATAAATTAAGTAAGGAACATTTAATTTATTGATAAAAACCAAAGGTTAAAACAAGCATAACAACGGATACTTAGAAACGTGATAAAACAAACATAAAACTAGAACTAAACTGGAAAAGATCAAATAGTCTCAAATTCAACTTAATCATTTTTGATATTTTCGTTGCCATCATTAGCATCATCACCCCAAAACTTAATTCCTCCACTTGGCTCGTTTAAGTAATCTTCAACATCCAAATGAGTGAATTCCATTGGATCATTTTCATCTTCAATAATGTTGCTAAAATTTGCAAAGTTGCTCTCTTTCTCTTTTCTTTTACTCTTGATAGATGTTTGGTAAAGGTCAATTAGGTGCTTTGGTGTACGACAGGTACGAGACCAATGCCCTTTTGCTCCACATCTGTAGCAAGCTTCTTCATAATTCTTCGGAGAATCAACTTTTGCACCCTTTTCTTTATCTTGTTTTCCGCCATTTATGTTCCACTTCAAGTGGTATGGCCCAACCTTCTTGTTTAAGGGTTGATGGTTAGGACCACCATGGTTTTGAATTTTACCATGACTATAACCGCGACCATGACCGCGACCACGACCGCGACCGCGACCACGTCCTTGTACATAGTTATTTGCATTCGCTTCAGGGAATGGCTGTGATCCAGTAGGGTGGGAGTTGTGGTTTCTCATTAGGAGCTCATTATTTTGTTCGACAACAAGAGGACATGAGATCAATTAAGAATATTTTTTAAACCCCTTTTCACGATACTGCTGCTGCAGGAGCATGTTCGTGGCATGGAAAGTAGTGAATGTCTTTTCTAACATGTCTTCTTCAGTAACATTATCTCCGCATAATCTTATTTTAGACACAATTTTGAACATTGCAGAGTTATATTCGTTTACCGATTTGAAGTCTTGCAACTTCAGGTGCATCCAATCATAGGGAGCTTATGGGAGTATCACACTCTTTTGGTGATCATAACGTTCCTCTAAGTTTTTTCATAGAACGGCTGAGTCTTTCACTCCAAGGTATTCAGATTTCAGCTCTTCATGGAGGTGATGTCGAATGAAAATTATTGCTTTTGCTTTGTCTTGTTCGCTTGCCTCATTTTTCTCTTTGATTGTATGTGCAAGGTTCTTTGCACTCAAATGAATTTCTGCCTCAAGAACCCAAGTTAGATAATTTCTTCCGAAAATGTCAAGGGCAGCGAACTCAAGCTTGGTGATGTTTACCATTGTCTGAAAAAAATATTTATTTAGAATATAATACACATGCTCAAATCTACAGGTTTGAGTTCTATCAATTAGGCTTCAAGCCTAACATATTATATTTTGGCTTCAGGCCTTATATTCAATTTAGGTTCATAACCGAACATTTTCTTTCAATTTTTTTTTCATGAAACTTCAGGTTCATTTAAATACAAAGCTCTAAGATGTTTGCCATATTTCTGAAAAATAAATAGTACTTTAGAATATAGTACATATACTCAAACCTCCAGGTTTGACTTTTATCAATTAGGCTTCAAGCCTAACATATTTTATTTGGCTTCAAGCCTTATATACAATATAGGTTAGAAGATGAAACTTCAGGTTCATCCAAATACAAAACTCTAAGATAATTGCCATAAATTCACAAAGTTTAGAGCTAATAAAATTACTACAAATAAAATGACATACATGAAGGGATAAGAAGCTGCATTTTTTTTCTCTTTCACTTTTTTTAAAAAAATATGCTCAAGACAAACATTATTAACAAACAAACCATAAGCAAACAAATCCATAGACAAATATGTTGGAATTATTCAATAATTAGGGGCCACACATGTAAAATTAATTGTGTTTGGGCTATCTAAATAATTAAGCCAAATTAAAGTGGTCTATTTGGAAATTGGCTTAAGGGTATAATTGTCATGGAATTAATGTGTAGATACCGGAGATAATTCTAATTTGATGAGGGGCCAAATTAGAAATATCAACACATATATAAATATGTGTATTCATTAGGGTTATGGTCCCCAACTTATACGGCCACCGAAGAGAAGGTTCTCTCTTTTTCTCTTCTGCATCCCCATCAACAGAAAGAGAGGGACAAAGGATTCGGATTCACCTTTGTCATTAAGGGTCGTAGCAAGTTGGAAGATCGAACCCAATAAAGAGACGATCGCTTCAAGATCCATCAAGCCTAGCAATGGATTCAGGTACGCTTCCGCAATTTAATTCATGTTTTTTATCTCATGAATCGACATGGCACAATAAAGTTCTAACAAGTGGTATCAGAGCCTCCATGTTTGATTTATGAGATCAAAATTTTAAAATAATTTTTTTAGTATTTTTCAGGAACCCTAGATCGTTTCATCTAATTTGATTTAGGGTTACGATTGTTCAAACAATTTTTTTTATGATGATCCATTCAATTTAGAACATATACATCTAATGTTGCTTTAGAAATCGTGCATTCATTATGGAGATTCATACTTATGTTGAATAAGTACGAATATGGGTGACTTCAACTTTGGAGATTTATTTAATGTGTCAATTTAGTTCAAATGGATTTATTTATTATTTTTTAACTAATGGTGAATATGAGATGGCTTGGGTTTAGTATTTGGTTTTAATATTCGTTGTTTGAACTAATGGTGAATATGAGATGGCTTGGGTTTAGTATTTGGTTTTAATATTATTTATTTATGGATTTATTAGTCTAAATTTATATCGTATTGGGGTCTGATCTAGAATATTGTAATATCGGGACCATCAATTTTTAGCACATATACATGTGATGATATGGAAATAATATTTTTAAATTATACAAAAAGATTCACATGTTTATGAGATATTAGATAAATTTTGGTACAATCTTTATGGATTATTTGAAGTAATATTTTGATTGATGGATTCGGTTATTAAATAATTAGTCTCCAAATTGGTCTAAAGTTTGCTTGTTCTTCTTTTAAAAAAGATTTTCTTTAGATATTTGGATACTTAAAGAGGAAAGAGGTGCTGATAATGCTCAGTTTAGACCAAATATGTTCAGTTTTGGATATATATTTTGGAGTTATTATTTTCAGTTAATGTCTATGAATTTTTCTTTGGATGCATATCCTCCGTAGATTATTTCATGAATTTTGTTATAGTGATAATATCCAATTTTGTCAAATTAAAATTCATGATTATGCTTTTGATTACTTTATTTGAGTAATAATCTTATGAATATGCATGTATATAAAATTTTGGACATGATTCAGTTTTGAAAAATTCAGTCAACATTCAATTTTTGGTGCCTTTTAAGACTAGCAATAGTTGTCCAATATTCTAAGTAGACTCATTGAAACAAGATGTCGCCAAAGTGACCTCTCTTGCATAGATAGTCTATGAGGAATGTCGGATGTTTGTGTGTGTATATTCATGCGGATATTAGTCGGCCCAAAGGAAGGTTAATACTTGGCCGAATTGCACACATACTTGTGGTTATAAATGTGTGACAATTATACGGTTTATATGTGAATAATAACCCGATCCAAAGATAGGCTTATTATTTGACATGACTTATTGTCAACGTTTGATCACTACACCAAGAGTACCACTTGCAGTTAATATCACTGTCCAAAGACTTGATATTAATGATGTACTAGGTATCTTGAGATGGGGTTCACCATTATTTGAATTTGTTTGACTATATTTTACTCTTTGGTTATTAATTAGAGCATGTCATTTTTGTTGTTTTGTTCTCTTTACAGTTAATGTTGTTAAAATATCTGCCAATAAGATTTTAATTTTCATGTTTAATGGGATAAACTTTAAGGGCAAAATGAAAATGAATACAGTAGCTGCTAAGGGTCCAGCTCAAAAGAAACAATAATATAAAACTAAGGATTGTTCTTTTGTGATAAGGCAGGACCCATAAGGAAGAAATGTACAAAGTACCACGCATGGCGTATAAAGAAAAGTATATTTCTAAATTTGGTCTGTTCTGAGGTTAATTTAGATTTAGTACCTAGAAACACATGGTGGTTAGATTCTAGTGCTACTACCCACATTAGTATTTATAGACAAGGTTGTCTGAGCTACCGAAAGCCAATTGATGGTGAAAGATACATCTATGTGGATGACGATAAATCGGTAGAAGTGGATGCAATAGGACATTTTATGTTATTTTTTGGAACCGATTATTATTTGGATTTGATAGACACTTTTATTGTACCGTCTTTTAGACGAAATTCAGTTTCAGTTTCCTTAATGGACAAATCTGGTTATCATTGTTTATTTGGAAATAATAAGTTTAGTCTATCTTTAAATCCAAATATTATTGGTAACGGTTCCTTTAAGGTTTATGATCACGTATATTCAGTTAAAATTAACTATTACAGCTTGATGAAACCTTGCAAGTGGAGTCATGTGGTACTAAACACAAAATTAACAATAATAAAAATTTAACCTCATTATGACATAAGCGATTAGGTTACATATCTAGAAATAGAGTTTAACGGCTTGTGTCTGATGAGATTTGGATTCCATTGACTTTATAGACTTCAATGTCTGTATTAAATGTGTAAAGGGAATACAGACCAAAGTTCAATTGTAAGCAGCTACTTTATTGGCTATGCTGACAAATCAAGGGGTTAATAATTATACGATCCCACACAAAAGAAAATTTTGAGACGAGAAGTGTAATAGTTTTTGAGGATGTTGAGTTTGGGGGAGAAATAAAGTCAGGATCATTGTCTTTGAGAAGAAATCAATTACAATTCCTACTATCACTTTTGACGATATACATGATTCTATACATGTCATGATCAAGATGTGAATTCGGAGCCTCAATAAGACAATGTTGAATTACCTCTATAAGTCATTGTTGAGATACCTTAACAACGACAACGTAGCGGCACCCCATTCAAGATAAGATAATTATTCCTAAGGAACAAACTCAACAACCTCAAGAACCAGTAATATTAAGATGGTCCACCAGAGAAAGAAGAAATATAATTTCGGATAATATTGTCATATTTCTCTAGGAACGTGAGGAAGACTGTGGATACTGGAAGATGATCTAATCAACTTCCGTCAGGCCATTGAAAGTTCCAGTTCTCAAAGTGGATTGATACAATAAATAAGGAGTATAAGTCCATGCAAGACAATAAAGTTTAAGAACTTGTCCCATTACCAAAAGTTATGAAGTCCATTGGTTGCAAATGGACATTTAGAACCAAGAAGGATTCGAAGGGTCATGTGGAGAGGTATAAAGTACGTCTTGTAGCTAGTAACTTTACTCAAAATTTTGGGATTGATTTTAAAGAGTTTTTCTCTTCGGTATCTTTGAAAAACTCCTTTAAAACAATCATAGCACATGTTGCACATTTTGATCTTGAGTTACATCAAATGGATGTCAAAACGACATTTCTCAATAGTAACATTGATGAAACAGTTTATATGGTGCAACCAGAAAACTTTGTGTCGAAAGACCCAAAGAATATGGTTTACAAATTGACAAAATTTATTTATGAACTCAAGCAAGCTTCTCGTCAAAGGTAACTTCAAGTGATTATCTCGTTTGGTTTTGAGATGAACACTGTTGAAGATTGTGTGTATCACAATTTCAGTGGGAGTAGGAATAATTTTTTGATTTTGTATATTGATTAAAGTATTCAATGCAAACCAGGTGGCCTCTCGTTAAAGAAGACAAATTCGATTTCAATCAAGTGCCCTAAGGTTAGCCTTAAAATTAAGAAAATATAGTAGATTTTTCCTTCATGATCAGTTGTAGGGAGTCTAATGTATGCTCAAGTATGTACGCGTCAGGATATTGCGTACATATTAGGATGTTAGGCAGATATTTAAGCAAATATGGATGGATCATTGGATAGCAGCTAAACTACTTAAGTAATTAATAGAGAACAAGAAATTATATGCTCTTTGTAGGAGGTCGGATAATTCTGGAGATCATAAAGTATTCCGACTCTGATTTTGTTGGATGCCAACACAGCAGGAGATCCACATCAGGTTATGCTGACTAATGGAGGTATATTTTGAATGAGTGTCAAACATGCTGTGGGGTATCTATTCAGGGAATATGGTTGTGAAATTGTCACAAGGCTGCGCCTACAGTACGGTGTTGAAAGACCACATAAAATTATGGTGTGACAATAAATCAGCAGTACTGTATTCCAATAACAACAGAAACTTATATAATCAAAGGATATTGACATAAAGTTTCTAGTTGTGAAGGAAAGAATTCAGAATGGTTATAGTGTCCATATAGCACATTAGGACAAACTCCATGTTAGCGGATCCGCTCACAAAAGTATTATCACCCAGGGTCTTTCATGAGCATACTGCTCATATGGGTGTTAATTAAGAATATGGCAATAAAGTGAGAGTTTATATTTTATGTATTTTGGTGCTATTTGGTTTTGGACACATTTATGTATTAAAGTATTTTGGATATTTATCTGATCAGATATATGAAAATTCAGTTCATTCTGTTTTCATTATGTTAAAGAATTGATCTCATTAAAGTTAAGGAGGACGAATTGGAAATAGACATATATTGATCACATTGCGTGTAATTTTTATGCTACGCATCCATGATTGATCTATGTCATTTAGCTATATTGGTATATGTGACCATTGATGGTTTAGTTACGCTATATGTGATGAATGCCGCTTTGATCCTATGTTGATATGGTTAATGGACGAGATTGTCTGAATATACCCTAAGAATTAAGATAGCAATTTATGAGCTCACTAAGGTTAACACAATTATAAGGTTACATATGTGGCCCAGTGGGAGATTGTTGGAATTATTCAATAATTAGGGGCCACACATGTAAAATTAATTGTGTTTGGGCTATATAAATAATTAAGCCAAATTAAAGTGGTCTATTTGGAAATTGGCTTAAGGGTATAATTGTCATGGAATTAATGTGTAGATACCGGAGATAATTCTAATTTGATGAGGGGCCAAATTAGAAATATCAACACATATATAAATATGTGTATTCATTAGGGTTATGGTCCCCAACTTATACGGCCACCAAAGGGAAGGTTCTCTCTTTTTTACTTCTGCATCCCCATCAACAAAAAGAGAGGGACAAAGGATTCGGATTCACCTTTGTCATTAAGGGTCGCAGCAAGTTGGAAGAACGAACCTAATAAAGAGACGATCGCTGCAAGATCCATCAAGCCTAGCAATGGATTCAGGTACGCTTCCGCAATTTAATTCATATTTTTTATCTCATGAATCGACATGGCACAATAAAGTTCTAACAAAATATACTAATATATTTTGACAATTGCATCTACTATTGGATATAATTAAAAATGCATGAATAAACAAGATTGCTATTATGAATTAAAAAAAAATCTTGAATAAGGAAGCCATGACTTGGTAAAAATCTTGCATTAGGTAGAGAAATATAGCAGCAAGAAGAAATGTTAGGATGTGAAGTGCCAATAAGAGTGATAATAGAAATTGAAGCCGATTGTGGGAATAAGAAACCATCCTACTGCCATATGAATGCATGAATATAAAAACTTAAAGAATGATGAAAGTTGGACTTACAATCTCCTTGAGCAAACTCGTGCTGATAACGTATTGTAAACTAGAGAGAGCAATAAGAAAAAATGGAGAAGAAAGTTGTGTGTTATTTCATTCATCCAATATGGCCTTTATATAGGTTTACAATGAATTGCCAAAGGTCATGAGTTATGAAATCAAAGGGCATGAGTTACATAAGTTATGAAACCAAAGGGCATGAGTTACATAAGTTATGGATGACTAAGAGTCATGGAACATCCATATTTACAACAATATGTACCTCCAAAAATATTATCCCTCCATGTCCCTCCGTCAAGTGGCACTCCCTTATTGACCCAAGCAAATAGGGGGGTGGTTGGAGGAAAACATGAACCTATAGAAGAGGGCCACGTGGCGGAGTGACATGCAGGAATAGATTTTTGGAGGTACATAAAGCATTTTCCTTTATTGATACTTTTATTTTTTTTTACAAAATGGCATGGGAGAGACGGCATGTAGGGGTGATCATTGGGTTAATTTGGTCCAATCGAACTGAATAACAAAAAATTAAATTCGATGAGAAGTTAGTGGTTGAGATTAAAAGGTGTAGACCCCACCATCTTTTTGAGTTATTTAATCTCAACCATGCAATTTTAATCCAACCTATATAACATATGTTGGTTCTATAATACAAAACCAGTATGTTGGTTCTAGAATACTTATATATATATATATATATATATATATATATATATATATATATATATATATATATAAACTAAAAAAATTTATTGGGTTTTCGGTTTTGGACTGAAACCGAAAACTAAAACCGAATTAAAAAATTTAATATTTTCCAAACCAAAATCTAACCGGTTTTTTCTAAACCGAACAGAATCTCTTATTCAGTTCGGTTCGATTTTCGGTCCAAAACCGAATAATACTCACCCCTAGTGGTATGTAAGGATTTTAGCCTTTTTCTAATATTTTGTGTTGGGTTTTGAAAGTATTGGAAAAAAAGAAAATAGTAGAAAGTTGAGAGAGTGAATGGGGAAAAAGGAAAGAGAGAGAGAGAGAGAGATAGAGAGAGGGGGGGGGTCTTTTTTTCTTTTCTTTTTTTGGTTGAAAAACTGAATAGAGAGAAGAATCATAATAAAGTGCATTTAAACCCTCCTTAGAGTTGCCTCGTTCGCAAAATAAGACATTTTAGAAAACTTAAGCAGTTTGCACCTCCCGCAAACCATGTTTTGCTCAGAATACCCCTTTCTATCAAATTGACGTTAGAAGCAGCCGTTAGCACCCAATTTTAGGAGAGATGAATTTTTTTACTCCCCAAAATACCCCTCTATTGTACCGTTAGCTTCATGGCAGCCTATTCCATTCTCTATATATAGGATTATCTGAAGGAAGCTTGTTTGAAACATAACATTAAACACAAACTTTCTATTTTCTACATATTTGACCGGTTGGCTGGTAGGGAAAATAACATTTTATTTTTTTCATATTCCTTTTTATTTTACTTATTTGCTATCATTTAATGTGTTGAAGCTTTTTCTTACCTACAGATCTCAAATCCAACTGCAAATTATGGCCAGTAGCTCGCAATCTTCATTCTCAAGACGACCAAATAGAAATTATGGAAGAACAATTAATGGCTATTGTGGATTAATTAGTCCACTGAAGACTTCATGGACACCAACCAATCCTGGAAGAAGATTTTACGGGTGTGCAAATTTTCTAACAAATTTTTGTGGTTTTCTACTATGGGAGGATGAGAAACTTTCAGAACACTATCAAATTCTATTGTAGAATTTAATGAAAGAAGTAAAGGAGCATCGTGGCCAAGGTTTACAGCCTATTCCAAGGGAATCGACAGAGGCGGTGGCAGCAACTGAACCCAGACCATGCTTCAACATACATGTTTTGCAATTTATTTTAGGATTTTTGACATATTTAGTACTATTTAAGTTTGTCACGACCCGTTACCCAAATTGTTGGGCCGGACCGAGCCATGTCCAGCCTACGCTTGATTAAAGCGTAGTAAGCTGTTCTAAGAATAGACAATAAAGGGTCTAAGCTGCTAACAATTCTAATATCATATTTAAAGTTCATCACAACACAGCATCTATAAGCGAAGGTAAACAAGTACAGACTTAATAATACATATCCAAAGTATCTAACTGGAGACAAAGTCCAGTATCCAAAAATAAGTACAGACCAAAATCTAAGTCTCAAACACATGAAAATAACTAAGCAAGGTTCCCCGCTGGGGCCTCTTCTGGAGCTAAGGCCAGGTCCTCAATGCAGTACCATAATATGTAACACATAGCATTTCCTTCTCGAAAAGTATACCTACAACGTTATCCTGTCAGGACGGGAGCAAGTACAACCTCTACAACTAAAGTACTGAACATATAATGAAAGAGATGTACAACAAGAAACATGGTGTGATAAGTCTATAAAACAGAAAATACTGGAAACATGGCCTCATGGTACAACTGGGATCACAGTATCATAGTAGCATAGGGAACATGGCATATCTGTAATCATGGTATGACTGGAATCATGGTAAAATACATTTGTCAAGGTGACACATGTATATCTAATATTTAAAACTGGAGCAGGTACGTGATCGGTCAGTAGGTGATGGTGCTGTGGCACCGATAAGAACCATATGTACTTCCATACATGCCTAAATGTACACACGTACAAGTGCTTCGGGATATTGGCCTCTGGCAAGGTCTACATGCATAATGTCGGTCCTACAGGGCTCAAGGTCGTAGCGTGGGGTCATGATCACGTACTCAACTATCAGTTTCCCCATAACCCATATTCTAACATGTGAGAGGTACGAGAACAGTAAAAACATGTGGGAGATACTGGGAGCAGTATAAGCATGACAGATACTTGGAGCAGTACAAAATATGTGAATACTCAGTGCAGTATAAAATATAGTGAAACATGTACTGAGAACCAGTAAGAAGCATGTGAAGATATATGAACTGCCTAAGCATGGCAGGTACTGAAAGTAATACAACATGTGAAGATATAACTTACTACCTCAATGATCAGTATTTTAACAGGGTTAATACATGTTCTAGTATTAAAAGACAGTAAATGAGTCTGTAGATGTACTTGTCTCGAGCAAAGCAAGAATACTAGTACGAAGATATAGATGTCCGGTGTCTTGTCAATAATGATATACAAACTCAGTTCTAAGCTATGCTCAATAATACGTTAGTGGTGTGACATGACTCTTGACTGGATACTAGCCAAGTGGGGACCTAGCATAAAAGTCTAATGTGGAGTGCCACTATACACGAACTAACTTCCTAGGATCTATACACTAGTGTAGGGTGAGGTCCAATACTACAATAACTCAAAACAACACAAAATATTGAAAGTCGTAACTATTCAATAAATAAATCAAATTGTACACTGAGTTCAAATAATTTTTGAGATAGACAAAAAACTCAATTATATATAAAATAAAGTACCAAAATGATCCTTGTTAATTATAGAAATTTATACTAATTTTTTTGGGATTTATAAACCTTCATAAATATTTATTAAAAATCAACAAACACATGTATCCTGAAAATGAGTTCTGTTTTCCTATTTTTATAAAATACCATAAGTACTTATTAAATACTGGAAAAATTATAATAAATTATCTAAATTAACATAGTATTTAAATACAATTTTTCCAAGATTTTTACAGTAATTAAAATATATATAAAAATTCAAAACCAGAAAGTAACAATATCTGGAAAAATAATTAATTATAAATTAAGGATGATACATAAGCAAAAATCTACAGATGTTGTCGGATGATAAAATAAATATCACCAACGTGTCCAGAACGGTCAAATTAGCTAGGATAGCCTACCCATAAGTCCAATTTAGACACAGGGACAAAACGATAATTTCGTGTCAAAATGATGTCCGTCGTTGGACACACTATGCACCGAAAAACGTGTCGGGATAGAAGTCTACAAAACCTAGAAAATTATATGTCCATATATTCAGAATGATGATACGAACCCAACGGTATGTCCGAAATGGAATTCCGATGTGCCGATCTCAAAATGACACGTTAACGTGGACACTTGGTATCCGGTTTGCACCGAAATGCGTGCCGGAGTAAATGTCTTCAAAACTCAGCAAATTATATGTCAACGAGTCCAAAATGACGATACGAACTCAACGGTATATCCGGAATTGGATTCCAATGAGCCGATCTCAAAATGACCCGTTGACTCGAAAAGTGGGACCTGCTTTGCACCGAAATACGTACCAGGGCCCACGTTCTCCAAATCAAGCAAATTTTATATGAAAACATGCCAGAACGATGCCACGAGTCTACTGGTGGTGTCAGAAATTGAATCCGGAGTCCCGGGTTCAAAAATAGAATTTAACAAGTGTAAATTAAAGAATTCGGACGGCCAACTTTAGCGTCGAATTCGACCAACCAAACGTACTTAAAATGAAACAAAACCTAAAGGAGATAGGAAGAGGGTTATACCAGCTGCGTACAGGAACAGGTAGCGCGCCAACCGGAGCTGCGACGACGAAGATACGAGCTGACGAAGTCGGCTCCACGAAACTGTCCAAAAACAGTTCAATTTAAAACGTCAACTTGGTGGCCAGTTTTGAGGTATCAAACGACAAAATTAACGGACGAAAATTGTCAGGAGTGAAGATGGATATACCGAGATTGCGACGGAGCAAAGAAATTGCCGATCCAACGGTCGGATCTCTCTAAAAACGTGCGTGAACTTGCTGCGACGGAGCACCATTTTCGAGTTCAAAACTCGCGCGTCACGACGGGATTCTGTTCAAAACGCAAGAATAGGCTATGCGTCGCGCCGGGAAGGATGGCGGTGGCCAGGGGGGTGTTTGCCGGAGGCGTGCGCGCCTAGGGGGGTCTCGTCGGTGGCCGGTGGCCAATTGGGGTGGTCGCGCGCGGTAGTGCGACAACCACTGCGGCTGCTACTGCAGCTGCTGCTGCTGTGCAGCAAGCTGCTGCGAGCGAGCGCACGCTGCGATGCGGCGACGGCCGCTTCCCGGCAGTGGTGGCCGTAGCGATGCGGCTGCACGCACGGCGGGGCGGCGTCGGTGATGGCGCGCGGTGGTGGGAGTGGAGATGATGGTGAAGGTGGTAGTGTTGCTCGTGGTGGTGGTGGTGGTGCGGTATGAGGTCGGCCATGGGGGTCGACCGTGGAGGAGTGGGGCTGTGGGGGTGGTGTTTTGTGTGTTGTGTAAGGAGAGTGGGAGAGAGTATTTTATATGTGTGTGTGTGTATAAAATGAGAGAGGGTGAGAATAGAGAGAGATAGAGTGAGATATTTGAGAGAGGGGGAGAGTGGGTGATGTCGGCTGAAGGGGGGTGCTCTTGATGGTGAGGGTGATGGGGAGTGGTGTGTATGGGAGTGTTTTAAGGAGGGGATTATATATATATATATATATATATATATATATATATATATATATATATATATAAAAGATATTTAAGAGAGAGAGAGATATTTTAGAGAGAGAGGGGGATGTTCGGCTGGCTGGCATGGTCTGGGGGTTGAGGTGGTGTGTAGTGGAGAGAGAGAAAGAGAGGTATTTATTTATTTATATATATATGTGTATATATAAGAAATAAAAATAAGATATTTGTAAAAATAGAGAGAGGAAGTGATAATTTCAAAATAGGAAAATAGAAAAATTATGCGGGGTATTTGGGCAGTCATTAAAGAACAATATGGAGCTTGGGTTCGGGTTCGGTCGAGCCGGGTCGGGTCAAAATCTGACAGGGTGCAATAATTGAATTAAAAATAGGGATTTATAATCACGGGAAAATAAATAATATGCGGGGACTCCAATAAATAGGACACAAGCGTCGTGTGGGTAGTAGGCTTCATGTGGGCCACGTCCATACTTTGGGTCGGCTAGGTTGGATCGATGTCGGGTCCCGAAATTAAATTAGAAATTAAATCAGGTTTCACGGTAGAAAATAAATTGGCCTAAATTGACCCGAAAGTTGTGCGAAGAAAATGGAGCACAAAATGGAGTGTCTGAGTGGGATACGAAGGTCATGGGTGGAGAGCGTCTCGAGTAGATCATTCATGAGAAGTTGGTTCTGAGAAAACGATTGGTCTGGTGCTCCTAAATTAAAAGTCACGGTAACGTGCAAACGAAGATCAAAAATAAAAGTGGGAATAATTATTCAATGATTAATTGGTCTAAGTTGACCCGAAGTTGCGCGATACAAAAAGAGCACAAGGGAACGAATTCAAGTGGGACATGATATATCAAAACGAAGATAACCTTGTCTACTTCAAAACTCGTGAAGAGAGTTTACAGAGATTGGTATCCCTGACGCTTCAGAAATCAAAGTCAAGGAAAGGTACATTAATGATCAAAACAATTAAATAATAGAATATTTATCGAAAATAATTCATTCAGAAAAATAAAAATAAACCCTGAAATTCAGGGGGCTTACATCCTACCCACCTTACAAAAATTTCGTCCTCGAAATTAAAAATCATCCAATAGATCAAACTATAACATGTAGCTACTCTGGCTACGATACTCAAACTGCTATCCTTGTAATCATCCCTTCTGTTTCTCCTACAATCTTTTTGGTTCAGGTTCAATCAAAGTCCTTCTATCATAAACTACGTCATATATCCTTTAGAATCTTCCATACTAACATGGAACATTTATGTATACCCTAAACTATAGGTCATTCTCTGGGTATGTTCATAAGCAAACAATGCTTGGTCATCAACCATATTTTTAACCTCAATTGTAAATACTTGATTTTCTTTTCACATCCTAAGTATCCTTATTCTATCAATCCACAGTTCATTTGCATCATTTGTCGTCAATCCTTTCCTACAGCTTCTCCTTGAAATCATACGTTCAATTCTTATCTTTGGCGTAGAGCCTTCTTCTTTTTACTCAACAAGTCCTCCGAATACAAATCCTCGATTTTAACTCCCGATTTATTAATTACCAATATACATATGTCTTTGTCTTGTTCCATGTCTTTTTAACTGATATTTTCCCGATCTCGTACGCAATACGATAACTCATTCTAACTTATTCTATATCAATCCACATATCGATCTACCCTCTAATCACATGTAATTAGCTATAGATAACCAACCAAAATTCTACAAATGTTGAATCCTTAAACTGCTAAGCACAAGATTCTAATCCTCAATCCATAGTCACAACAATATACTATCTCATTTCTCCATCTTAGATACCCTATCATTAAGTCATACTATCAATGCAATCGTTCTTAATGGTTTCCAAGTCTACTATAGTCAGTCACCCATACTTGTCCCATAATCTTAATCTAACCAATCCCTAAGAAAAGTACTTATCACAATCACACCATACATTTATAGTTATACTACAGGATCAGTCAACAAAGTCTGGCTATTTCGGTCGTCTATCAAATAGAAGGTAACAAGGCCTAAGACTGGGTCAAACAATCCATAACAGTGTCCAAACAAGTTAAAGGGTCAAGCAAGACAGAAAAATTTATCAAAATATTTCCAAGAATGGTACGAAGACAACGAGATGTATAACGAGAAGAATTTTCCAAGAGGTTAACGAAAAAGAGTTTAGTCAAGTTATAGGAAAGATGGAACATAAAAATAATTATGTCCAAAAGATAACGCGAAAGCAATCCTATTGGAGAGTCCTAGAGAACCTGTAATCCTAGTTGTAGTGTAGATAGAACAGAGTTAATCAAGACTGGAAAGAATGATAATAAGAATTTATTCCTGCTTATTCGATCATAACAAAGTAAACCAAGTTAAGATACGATCTGATAACCATACACGTCTTCCTGAAATCATGTTGCCAGAATTTTTGCCGTACCAGTAAGCTTAGATGCAATAAACGATAGAGTCATAACTAAGGTATACTCCCTAAAATCATATTATCTAGAATCCTCGTCACGCCAACCGGTATGGCTGCGAGAAAATCAAAATTCTATGAATAGGATAGTATATCCAAAATCAGGCTCTATATTTTTGTCATACCAGCTAATATAGCTGCGATAAATTCTAAACTTCATAACTAAAGCAGACGTTTACCTTATCAGGATATATCATAATTCAATCCACAAAATTTATCACGATGCAAGATCAAAGTCAACAACGAAAATCAGAAATTAAATTCAACAACGAATTTAAATGAGAGCAAATGGAAATAAGTGGAAACAGATTTCTAGGTAGGATTAGAGTGAGATCCTCAGGGGTCATCCCAAGGGTACTAAATTGGTCAAAATTGTAACCCACTGAATTTCAAACAAGATACTAAATACAGTTAACGGTCCAATGCTGTGATGAGTTCTCCTATGTTGCAATCCTAGAAACCCTCTAGGTGTTCTAAATGTTTATTCCTAGTGTTATCAAGTTGTCCTAGATCCTAATTGCAGGCATGCTTGGTACAATAACGTAACCAAACAACTTAAGTCGAGACCTGCATGGACCGCCAAAAAAAACATGTCACGATCCGTTACCCAAATTGTTGGGCCGGGCCGAGCCATGTCCAGCCTACGCTTGATTAAAGCGTAGTAAGCTGTTCTAAGAATAGACAATAAAGGGTCTAAGCTGCTAACAGTTCTAATATCATATTTAAAGTTTATCACAACACAGCATCTATAAGCGAAGGTAAAGAAGTACAGACTTAATAATACATATCCAAAGTATTTAACTGGAGACAAAGTCCAGTATCCAAATATAAGTACAGACCAAAATCTAAGTCTCAAAACACATGAAAATAACTAAGCAAGGTTGTCACGCCCCAGTACCGAAATACGGAGACGGACTAGGCCAGCTACTCCATATGAGGTATATAAACATCATACGGCGATCGTGGCTGTCAAGAGACAAGGGGGTGCATGCTACAATCAAGTCTCCTATGGTCTCACAGAGCATCTAGGTCTCAATCAATCAAACAAGAAGCAGTAAATAATGATCATATAAGATAAAGCAGTAAGGCGTCCCCGACGCATCATCAAAATGATCATGGAGATCTAGCTTTATAAGTTAGCTAGCCCAGAGAGTCATAGGTACATAATTGTTTTCAACTGCAGTCTGATTTAATTACAAATTATGCAAGACAAAATATCCAGATTAGCCGGCTAACAGGTGCCGGTGGCTAAACGCCAGAACATAAGTAAAGATACTAGAGTGGTGACGAAGAAACCCACTCGAGTCCCCCGCCAGCCATGCTCCTAGTATGCACCATTGACGTCGGGGAGGAAGTTTGGATCCTCAGGCGCTGCTACGAGATCTGGCCAAACAAAACCAGCGGGGTCAGCCCCGAATAGCAAGTACCACAAGGAAGCACAAAAGTGCGAGATAAAACCCAAGCAAATAATAATAATAATACTAGTAATAATAAAAGCTTCCGGTCGTAACCTCGGTCCACAGCCTGTCCTAGCACGATAGTCCAACCCAACAACCAAACAAGGACATGGGTTGGACCACGCACCATGACAGTCCATGTCCCTTGGCTACTAACGGAAGTTATAAGGCACAGTCAAGTCATTTTTCAAGCGGCCATTCATTCATGCGGCTTTCTATATTTGGCGGAGTTATCCCCGCGATAATGATTAAAAGGAATCCTCAGATCGTGTCAACCCAGCAGGGCTAGCCAAACCATAAGACATATAGCACATTGATTATGCACCGGTCCCCCGGAGGGCTACCGCGCTAAAACATATAACACATAGCTCGTAGGAGTCGAATATAGCCATCCGCTATAGGCGAGTGAAACCATATCCGTGGTGGCCAACCCGACACGTCAGGACTGGTCCTGGGGTGGCTAGTATGGCACGATCTCGGAATTCTTCCCACCCAATGCATCTACCAAGTTAGTTGCCTAGTTAATTCCTAGGTTATTCTCGGAGTTCACATGTCGTGGTCACATGCTCACTCCCCTATATGTCGTACATTGTACGAGTACTCCAAGAAGTGATCCTTACGGGCTCATAGAGTCATACGTATGTACCCCCTTCTTGGTGTAATGCGACACACAACAATGCCACGTCATTGCTACTGACCAATTGCTATGTAAATGCTGGACTCTTGGAGGTACTGACAGGTATCACATAGGAACACTTAGCACATAGGATAGCACATCGATGCTCACATAGATTGTACCTTAGTACACACATAGGGTTATCCAGCATACGCATAGGAGTTAGATCAGGAATGAGGACCAAAACACAAGAGAAAAATAGAACAAGAAGGTACTATGCACTTAGGGTGTGAAGAGCTCGCTAGTCATGAAGATTCTTGAAGCCAAGACAAAGATCTACAACTTTCATGTTGGGAGTTAGGAGAAATTCTGCCCACAATTTAGCCAAATAGGACTTAAAATAGCCAAAAACAGCCAAAATAGGCACTATGCGGCACTATTCAGCACTATGCAGCACTATTCAGCACTATATGACACTATGCAGCATTCTTATGCGGCTCGGCACTATGCGGCACTATACAGCATCCTCATGCGGCTCGGCACTATGTAGCATCCTCATGCGGCTCGGCACTATGCGGCACTATGCAGCATCCTCATGCGGCTCGGCACTATACGGCACTATGCAGCATCCTCATGCGGCTCGGCACTATGCGGCACTATGCAGCATTCTCATGCGGCTCGGCACTATGCGGCACTATGCAGCATTCTTATGCGGCTCGGCACTATGCGGCACTATGCAGCATCCTCATGCGGCTCGGCACTATGCGGCACTATGCAGCATCCTCATGCGGCTCGGCACTATGCGGCACTATGCAGCATTCTCATGCGGCTCGACACTATGCGGCACTATGCAGCGGCACTATGCAGCATCCTCATGCGGTTCGGCACTATGCGGCACTATGCAGCGGCACTATTCATCGTCCCTGCCAAAACCAGGACTGATGACATAGAAAATATCCAAATATTATTTTGGCCATAACTTTCTTAAAACAAGTCGAAATCTAACTTTTCAAAGGTCAAAATTGTGTAGAATCAAATTTCCTACAACCTATGACCATTAGTTTTCGAAAATAACTAAGTTTGGTAGATCAAAACCATGTAAATACATAAAACCCTAGTTTTAGAAACTTAGATCTGCACCAAACTAGCCATTAAAATCAAAAACTCCAAGAACTAAACTTGTAGAGAATGAAGAGAAGAACAATATAGACAAATAATATCAAAGGAAAAATCTAAAATGAAAAATGCAGAAATCTCTACTTTTGAGCAAGTTGTACTTGCCTAAGGATGGTGGTTGAGAAAAATAAATGGAGGAGTGAATGAGGAGAGAGAGTGGAGAAGAGTATATAAATAGGGGTTAGGTTGGATTAAGAAAACCCTAACCTCTAAACATGCTCTAACCATTCCACTAATGACATGCTTAAAACTACATGCAACCATTAAATAATAATAAATAGAATTATGCAGATGCTAAATACGGGATACCATGTACAAAATTCATGAAAGAATACGTCTATTGGGATCGGGGAGTGACATCTCTATCCTCCTTAGAAAAATTCCGTCCTCGGAATTTCTGCCAAGACAAGATAGAGAAATTCGGGCAAGCAAGGTGTAATTACAATATACACAAGCAACCTATCATTAGCAGTCATTGATCACATATTTCAAAATGGTGCAAAACATGCATGTAATCGGATTACCAAGGCATGAGGAGAAACATACCTTCTGAGTCGAACAAGTGCGGATATCGAGATCTAATCTCGTCCTCGCGCTCCCAGGTTGTCTCTCCCGGAGAGTGATGGCCCCAAGCGACACGGACAAGGTTAATAGTCCGGTTCTTAAGCACCTTCTCTCGTCGGTCCCAAATAGACACGGGTTGTTCCTCGTTAGCTAGGTCGGTACCAACGACTAACTCCGAATGATCGAGGACATGACTCGGATCCGGGACATACCCACGCAACTGAGATACATGAAACACATCATGTATGTCAGATAGCGAGGGAGGAAGGGCAAGCCGATAAGCAACATCGCCTACCCGAGCGAGAATCTCAAAAGGACCAACGAATCTCGGACTAAGCTTTCCTCGGGTTCCAAATCTAATGACACCCCGAGTAGGCGAAATCCGCAGAAATACTTGGTCACCAACGCCAAACTCTAGAGGCCTACGATGCTGATCTGCCCAGTGTCGGTGTCTGTCCTGCGCGACTCGAAGCCGCTCTCTGATCAACTTGACTGTCTCCACTGTCTGCGTGATCATCTCTGGTCCCAACAATTTTCTTTCTCCCACATCGTCCCATGCCAGAGGGGACCTGCACTTCCTTCCGTATAATGCTTCAAACGGTGCCATCTGTATACTTGCCTGATAACTATTATTGTAAGAGAACTCTACTAAATGAAGATGATCTTCCCAAGTTCCGCCGAAGTCCAAAGTACAAGCCCGTAACATATCTTCCAAGGTCTGAATGGTTCTCTCTGATTGTCCGTCCGTCTGCGGATGATAGGCTGTACTGAACCTCAACTTAGTACCCAAACTTTGATGCAAACTTCGCCAAAAGTGAGAGGTGAACCGTGTGTCTCGATCTGATACTATGCTGACTGGAATACCATGCTGCCTTACAATCTGCTTCATATATATTTCTGCCAGCTGCTCAGTAGACTGTCCTACTTTGAAAGAAAGAAAATGAGCAACCTTCGTGAGCCGATCCACGATTACCCAAACTGCGTTTCTACCGGTCGGAGATCTAGGTAAACCGGTCACAAAGTCCATCGTGATGTGCTCCCATTTCCACTCCGAAATAGGAAGCGGCTGTAACAATCCTGCTGGTCTCTGCTGCTCTGCCTTCACTTGCTGACATACCAAACATTTGGATACGAACCTCGCTATCTCCCTCTTCATGCCATTCCACCAAAAGTGCTGCTTCATATCCTGGTACATCTTTGTGCCTCCGGGATGAATAGAATAAGGAGAACTATGAGCCTCTGACATAACTTCTTGTCGAAGGTCTCCACCTGGTACACAAAGACGATTTCCGAACCTAAGTGTACCATCCTCATGGATTACTAACTCCTTCCTGAGACCTGACTCACACTCTGATCGAAGCTTCTGGATCCGCGGATCCTCTACCTGGGCTGCTCTGATCCCCTCTACTAAAGTAGACTGAATCTGTAAACTGGCCATAACTCCTGTATCTTGTGGCAAGATCACTTCAATTCCTATTTCCTGAAGGTCTTTCAAAATATGCCTTTGCGAGGTTAAAACGAATGCACCACCTCTCCTGCTCAAGGCATCTGCTACCACATTCGCCTTGCCTGGATGATACTGAAGATTTACGTCAAAGTCCTTCAGTAACTCCAACTATCTTCTCTGTCTCATGTTCAGGTCCCTCTGGGTAAATACATACTTTAAGCTCTTATGATCAGTGTAAATCTCTACTCGATCCCCATATAAATAGTGCCTCCATAACTTAAGCGAAAACACTACTGCTGCTAATTCCAGGTCGTGGGTCGGATAGTTCTTTTCATGGTCCCGAAGCTGTCGAGATGCATATGCTATCACCTTACCATGCTGCATCAATACACACCCAAGTCCCTTTCCGGATGCGTCACAATACACTGTAAACCCTCCCGATCCTACTGGAAGTGTCAAGATCGGGGCTGAGATTAATCTCTTCTTCAACTCTTCAAATGATGTCTGACATTCTTCTGACCAAACAAACTCTACATCTTTATGCGTCAAACGCGTCAAGGGTGCCGAAAACCTGGCAAAATCTGCCACGAACCTCCGATAATAACCTGCCAATCCCAAGAAACTACGCACTTCTGCTACCGTCTTCGGAACTGGCCAATTCTCTACTGCCTCAACCTTCTTCGGATCTACTGACACTCCTGCTCCAGAAATAATATGTCCCAGGAACGAAATACGATCCAACCAAAACTCACATTTACTAAGCTTCGCATAAAGTTGGTGCTCCCTCAAGGTCTGCAAAACTGTCCGAAGATGTTTCTCATGTTCTTCTTCACTACTGGAATAAACGAGGATGTCATCTATAAACACTACTACAAACTTATCCAAATAGGGTAGAAAGATGCGGTTCATCAAGTCCATGAACACGGCTGGGGCATTAGTCAATCCAAATGGCATCACCAGAAACTCATAATGTCCATACCGCGATCTAAATGCTGTCTTAGGTATGTCCTGCTCCCGGACCCTCACTTGATAATATCCAGATCGAAGATCAATCTTAGAGAAGACGCAGGCCTTACTCAATTGATCAAATAAGTCATCAATCCTTGGTAATGGATACTTGTTCTTCACTGTCACTGCATTCAACTGTCGGTAATCAATGCACATTCGCGTCGATCCATCCTTCTTGGGTACTAAAATCACTGGTGCTGCCCAGGGTGATTCACTGTCTCGGATAAACTGCTTCGCCTTCAGTTCTTCTTCATGCTGGTACAACTTGTCCAACTCTGACTGCGACATCCTATAAACTCTGCCGACTTTAGGCTCTGTCCCAGGATTCAACTCAATGCAAAATTCCACATCCCTTACCGGTGGTAAACCTGGAAGCTCATCTGGAAATACATCAAGAAACTCTCTGACCACTCTTGGAATCTGTTTCTGCTCTGCCAATGATTCTGCAACGATGCCCTTGGGTCGATCCTCCAATGATCGAACAAAGACGAACTCCTCAACGCCAGGTACATTAAATACTACCCTACCTCCCCGACAATCTATAGTCGCATGACTGTCTCTCAACCAGTCCATGCCTAGGACAACATCAAAGTTGCCCATAGGGAACTCAATCAAAGATGCGGGCAATAATCGTCCACTTACTACGATCGGACACGCTAGGCATACTCTGCTAACTCCTACGAGCCCATTACCAGTGAGTATATTCATCCTCTCTGGCAATGGCTCGAACTCCAATCCAATACGTGTCGCAAATCGTGCAGATATAAAAGAGTGGGTAGCCCCCGAATCAAATAATGCTACTGCAGGAAAAGAGGTAACAGAAATATTACCTGCAACCACATCGCCTGAAGCTAGTGCATCCTTCAGTGATAAGGTGAAGGCCTGGCCCTGGCCTTGCTGAGCTCCCTGGTGCTGCCTTCCTCGACCATGCTGTTGCTGTGGCCTTTGCAGGCCTTCCTGGTTCTGTGCCTGGCGAAACATCTGAGCCAGTGTCGGTAGACGCTGGGCTAGCGGCCTTACGGCCAATGCTGGTCCTCGATTCGGTACTGCCTCCGGAGCTGGCAACGCCGAAAACTGCTGAACTGGCCCTCCTGGCCTCTGCATCATAGGACAATTGGCAATCCTGTGGTCTGGACTGCCACACCTCATGCACAATCCGTTAGCTGAACGACACACATCCCTAGTGTGCCCTCCCTTTCCACAGTAAGTACATCCAATGGGCGCCCCCTGGCGCTGCTGCTGGTTCCTCTGCGGCTGATGCCGAGCTGGTGCTGTTATTTCTGATACTGCCGTCCTCCGCGGTGCTCCTGACTCATGAATACGGATGTCGGGTGCTGGCGCCGATGTTCGTTGCACTGCTCCTCCGCCCCTACTCTGGGGATGTGACCTCTTCTGGCCCCATGTCGTGTCACCAACCTTTGTTGGGTGAGTTCATGCCTCCGAGCAGCCGTTAAAACGGCGTCAAAAGTCTGATAGTCGTGCCCTTCTACTAGCTGTAGAATCTCCAAATGAAGTCCCTGCTGGAATCTCATAGCCTTCTCTGGCTCTGTAGCCACCATCGTTGGTGCAAACCGACTCAGTCTGCAGAACTCTGCTGCATATCCATCCACCGTTTTACCAGCCTGCTTGAGACTGATAAATCTCTGTTGTAGCTCATACCGCGCTACCACGCCAAAGTACTTGGCCTTGAATCTGGTACTGAAGCTATCCCAAGGAACAAGACGCCTCATTCCAACCTCTTCCGATGCCCACCAGTCGCGGGCGAGATCCTGAAGTAACAGTCTGACCTGGTCAACCTTCTCTTCTGCGGGAACCTTAGCTGCAGTCAAAATGGCCTCAGTATCCTGAAGCCATGCATCCGCCGTGATGGCATCCTCCGTGCCGTCAAAATATCTCGGATTAAGTCGACAAAACCTTCCTGACGCTCCCGAATCATTTCTGACACTTCTCTCAAGGGCTAATTGTAACCCCTGATTCAGTAGCATATTCTGTTCCTGCTGCTGGGTCTGCTGTTGCTGATGGGCTGCCACCTGACGCTGCTGAGTGGCCAGGAATCCCCGGATGACCTCCAGGAGTGCTGCAGCATCAGGTACTGTCGTCGCTGCCGGTACCGTAGGGGTTGCGGGAGTTTCTAGAACCTGCGGCTCCACTGGCTCTGATATCACTTCCACTCGGATCTGGTCGGAAGAAGGCATTCCTTCCGGCTGCTGCCCCGTCGAGCCATGCTCTACTGGACGTTCCTCCATGTTGGCCTCACCAGCTACTGAGAATGAAGCGCCCCTATAGGGAAAGATACATGATATTAAATGACAGGACGATGAAGATTCGAGGATGCAATTCAAGTTATCAATCAAGATGAGGGAAGAGAAATCGAGGCAAGAGATTCAAAGGGAACAAGTTTTGATTGAGACTCCTATAATAATAACACCCCACAAGTCTGAAAATCAGACTTGCATGGGCCACCAATAAAACCTTGTCACGCCCCAGTACCGAAATACGGAGACGGACTAGGCCAGCTACTCCATATGAGGTATATAAACATCATACGGCGATCGTGGCTGTCAAGAGACAAGGGGGTGCATGCTACAATCAAGTCTCCTATGGTCTCACAGAGCATCTAGGTCTCAATCAATCAAACAAGAAGCAGTAAATAATGATCATATAAGATAAAGCAGTAAGACGTCCCCGACGCATCATCAAAATGATCATGGGGATCTAGCTTTATAAGTTAGCTAGCCCAGAGAGTCATAGGTACATAATTGTTTTCAGCTGCAGTCTGATTTAACTACAAATTATGCAAGACAAAATATCCAGATTAGCCGGCTAACAGGTGTCGGTGGCTAAACGCCAGAACATAAGTAAAGATACTAGAGTGGTGAAGAAGAAACCCACTCGAGTCCTCCGCCAGCCATGCTCCTAGTATGCGCCATTGACGTCGGGGAGGAAGTTTGGATCCTCAGGCGCTGCTACGAGATCTGGCCAAACAAAACCAGCGGGGTCAGCCCCGAATAGCAAGTACCACAAGGAAGCACAAAAGTGCGAGATAAAACCCAAGCAAATAATAATAATAATACTAGTAATAATAAAAGCTTCCGGTCGTAACCTCGGTCCACAGCCTGTCCTAGCACGATAGTCCAACCCAACAACCAAACAAGGACATGGGTTGGACCACGCACCATGACAGTCCATGTCCCTTGGCTACTAACGGAAGTTATAAGGCACAGTCAAGTCATTTTTCAAGCGGCCATTCATTCATGCGGCTTTCTATATTTGGCGGAGTTATCCCCGCGATAATGATTAAAAGGAATCCTCAGATCGTGTCAACCCAGCAGGGCTAGCCAAACCATAAGACATATAGCACATTGATTATGCACCGGTCCCCTGGAGGGCTACCGCGCTAAAACATATAACACATAGCTCGTAGGAGTCGGATATAGCCATCCGCTATAGGCGAGTGAAACCATATCCGTGGTGGCCAACCCGACACGTCAGGACTGGTCCTGGGGTGGCTAGTATGGCACGATCTCGGGATTCTTCCCACCCAATGCATCTACCAAGTTAGTTGCCTAGTTAATCCCTAGGTTATTCTCGGAGTTCACATGTCGTGGTCACATGCTCACTCCCCTATATGTCGTACATTGTACGAGTACTCCAAGAAGTGATCCTTACGGGCTCATAGAGTCATACGTATGTACCCCCTTCTTGGTGTAATGCGACACACAACAATGCCACGTCATTGCTACTGACCAATTGCTATATAAATACTGGACTCTTGGAGGTACTGACAGGTATCACATAGGAACACTTAGCACATAGGATAGCACGTCGATGCTCACATAGATTATACCTTAGTACATACATAGGGTTATCCAGCATACGCATAGGAGTTAGATCAGGAATGAGGACCAAAACACAAGAGAAAAATAGAACAAGAAGGTACTATGCACTTAGGGTGTGAAGAGCTCGCTAGTCATGAAGATTCTTGAAGCCAAGACAAAGATCTACAACTTTCATGTTGGGAGTTAGGAGAAATTCTGCCCACAATTCAGCCAAATAGGACTTAAAATAGCCAAAAAACAGCCAAAATAGGCACTATACGGCACTATTCAGCACTATGCAGCACTATTCAGCACTATACGACACTATGCAGCATTCTTATGCGGCTCGGCACTATGCGGCACTATGCAGCATCCTCATGCGGTTCGGCACTATGCGGCACTATGCAGCATCCTCATGCGGCTCGGCACTATGCAGCATCCTCATGCGGCTCGGCACTATGCGACACTATGCAGCATCCTCATGCGGCTCGGCACTATGCGGCACTATGCAGCATTCTCATGCGGCTCGGCACTATGCGGCACTATGCAGCATCCTCATGCGGCTCGGCACTATGCGGCACTATGCAGCATCCTCATGCGGCTCGGCACTATGCGGCACTATGCAGCATCCTCATGCGGCTCGGCACTATGCGGCACTATGCAGCGGCACTATACAGCATCCTCATGCGGCTCGGCACTATGCGGCACTATGCAGCGGCACTATTCATCGTCCCTGCCAAAACCAGGACTGATGACATAGAAAATATCCAAATATTGTTTTGGCCATAACTTCCTCAAAACAAGTCGAAATCTAACTTTTCAAAGGTCAAAATTGTGTTGAATCAAATTTTCTACAACCTATGACCATTAGTTTTCGAAAATAACTAAGTTTGGTAGATCAAAACCATGTAAATACATAAAACCCTAGTTTTAGAAACTTAGATCTGCACCAAACTAGCCATTAAAATCAAAAACTCCAAGAACTAAACTTGTAGAGAATGAAGAGAAGAACGATATAGACAAATAATATCAAAGGAAAAATCTAAAATAAAAAATGCACAAATCTCTACTTTTGAGCAAGTTGTACTTGCCTAAGGATGGTAGTTGAGGAAAATAAATGGAGGAGTGAATGAGGAGAGAGAGTGGGGAAGAGTATATAAATAGGGGTTAGGTTGGATTAAGAAAACCCTAACCTCTAAACATGCTCTAACCATTCCACTAATGACATGCTTAAAACTACATGCAACCATTAAATAATAATAAATAGAATTATGCAGATGCTAAATACGGGATACCATGTACAGAATTCATGAAAGAATACGTCTATTGGGATCGGGGAGTGACAAAGGTTTCCCGCTGGGGCCTCTTCTGGAGCTAAGGCCAGGTCCTCAATGCAGTACCATAATATGTAACACATAGCGTTTCCTTCTCGAAAAGTATACCTACAACGTTATCATGTCAGGACGGGAGCAAGTACAACCTCTACAACTAAAGTACTGAACATATAATGAAAGAGATGTACAATAAGAAATAAGGTGTGGTAAGTCTATAAAATAGAAAATACTGGAAACATGGCCTTATGGTACAACTGGGATCACAGCATCATAGTAGCATAGGGAACATGGCATATCTGTAATCATGGTATGACTGGAATCATGGTAAAATACATTTGTCAAGGTGACACATGTATATCTAATGTTTAAAACTGGAGCAGGTACGTGATCGGTCAGTAGGTGATGGTGCTGTGGCACAGATAAGAACCATATGTACTTTTATACATGCCTAAATGTACACACGTACAAGTGCCTCAGGATATTGGCCTCTGGCAAGGTCTACATGCATAATGTCGGCCCTACACGGCTCAAGGTCGTAGCGTGGGGTCATGATCACGTACTCAACTATCAGTTTCCTTATAACCCATATTCTAACATGTGAGAGGTACGAGAACAGTAAAAACATGTGGGAGATACTGGGAGCAGTATAAGCATGGCAGGTACTGGGAGCAGTACAAAACATGTGAATACTCAGAGCAGTATAAAATATAGTGAAACATGTACTGAGAACCAGTAAGAAGCATGTGAAGATATATGAACTTTCCTAAGCATGGCAGGTACTGAAAGTAATACAACATGTGAAGATATAACTTGCTACCTCAATGATCAGTATTTTAACAGGGTTAATACATGTTCTAGCATTAAAAGACAGTAAATGAGTCTGTAGATGTACTTGCCTCGAGCAAAGCAAGAATACTAGTACAAAGATATAGATGTCCGGTGTCCTGTCAATAATGATATACAAACTCAGTTCTAAGCTATGCTCAATAATACGCTAGTGGTGTGACACGACTCTTGACTGGATACTAGCCAAGTGGGGACCTAGCATAAAAGTCTAATGTGGAGTGCCACTTTACACAAACTAACTTTCTAGGATCTATACACTAGTGTAGGGTGAGGTCCAATACTACAATAACTCAAAACAACACAAAATATTGAAAGTCGTAACTATTCAATAAATAAATCAAATTGTACACTGAGTTCCAACAATTTTTGAGATAGACAAAAAACTCAATTATATATAAAATAAAGTACCAAAATGATCCTTGTTAATTATAGAAATTTATACTAATTTTTCTGGGATTTATAAACCTTCATAAATATTTATTAAAAATTAACAAACACATATATCCTGAAAATGAGTTCTGTTTTTCTATTTTTATAAAATACCAAAAGTACTTATTAAATAATGGAAAAATTATAATAAATTATCTAAATTAACATAGTATTTAAATACAATTTTTCTAAGATTTTTACAGCAATTAAAATATATATAAAAATTTAAAACCAGAAAGTAACAATATCTGGAAAACTAATTAATTATAAATTAAGGATGATACATAAGCAAAAATCTACAGATGTTGTCGGATGATAAAATAAATATCACCAACGTGTCCAGAACGGTCAAATTAGCTAGGATAGCCTACCCATAAGTCCAATTTAGACACAGAGGTAAAGCGATAATTTTGGGTCAAAATGATGTCCGTCGTTGGACACACTTTGTACCGAAAAATGTGTCAGGATAGAAGTCTACAAAACCTAGAAAATTATGTTCACGAATTCAGAATGATGATACGAACCCAACGGTATGTCCGAAATAGAATTCCGATGTGCCGATCTCAAAATTACACGTTGACGCGGACACTTGGTATCAGGTTTGCACCGAAATACGTACCGGAGCAAATGTCTTCAAAACTCAGCAAATTATATGTCAACGAGTCCAGAATGATGATACAAACTCAACGGTATATCCGAAATTGGATTCCAATGAGCCGATCTCAAAATGACTCGTTGACTCGGAAAGTGGGACCCGTTTTGCACCGAAATGCGTGCCAGGGCCCACGTTCTCCAAATCAAGCAAATTTTATATGAAAACATGCTAAAACGATGCCACGAGTCTACTGGTGGTGTCAGAAATTGAATCAGGAGTCCCGGGTTCAAAAATAGAATTTAACAAGTGCAAATTAAAGAATTCGGACGGCCAACTTTGACGTCGAATTCTAGCAACCGAACTTGCTTAAAATGAAACGAAACCTAAAGGAGATAGGAAGAGGGTTATACCAGCTGCGCACAGGAACTGGTAGCACGCCAACCGGAGCTGCGACGACGAAGATACGAGCTGATGAAGTCGGCTCCACAAAACTGTCCAAAAATAGTTCAATTTAAAACGTCAACTTGGTGGCTAGTTTTGAGGTATCCAACGACAAAATTAACGGACAAAAATTGTCAGGAGTGAAGATGGATATACCGAGATTGCGACGGAGCGAAGGAATCGTCGATCCAACGGTCGGATCTCTCGAAAAATGCGCGTGAACTTGCTGCGACGGAGCGCCATTTTCGAGTTCAAAACTCGCGCGTCACGACGGGATTCCGTTCAAAACGCAAGAATAGGCTATGCGTCGCGCCGGGGAGGATGGCGGTGGCCAGGGGGTGTTCGTCGGAGGCGTGCGCGCCTAGGGGGGTCTCGCCGGTGGCCGGTGGCCAACCGGGGTGGTCGCGCGCGGTGGTGCGGCAACCACTGCGGCAGCTACTGCAGCTGCTGCTGCTGTGCAGCAAGCTGCTGCGCGCAAGCACGCGCTACGATGCGGCAACGATGGCTGCCCGACAGTAGTGGCCATGGCGGTGCGGCTGCACGCCGGCGGGGCTGCGTCGGTGATGGCGCGCGGTGGTGGGAGTGGAGATGATGGTGAAGGTGGTGGTGTTGCTCGTGGTGGTGGTGGTGGTACGGCATGGGGTCGGCCATGGGGGTCGACCGTGGAGGAGTGGGGCTGTGTGTTGTGTAAGGAGAGTGGGAGAGAGTATTTTGTATGTGTGTGTGTGTATAAAATGAGAGAGGGTGAGAATAGAGAGATAGAGTGAGATATTTGAGAGAGGGGGAGAGTGGGTGATGTCGGCTGAAGGGGGGTGCTCTTGATGGTGAGGGTGATGGGGAGTGGTGTGTTTTAGGGAGGGGATTAATTATATATATATATATATATATATATATATATATATATATATATATATATATATATATATATATATATATATATATATATATATAAGATATTTAAGAGAGAGAGAGAGAGAGATATTTTAGAGAGAGAGAGGGGGATGTTCGGCTGGCTGGCATGGTCTGGGGGTTGAGGTGGTGTGTAGTGGAGAGAGAGAAAGAGAGGTATTTATTTATTTATATATATATGTGTATATATATATACAAGAAATAAAAATAAGATATTTGTAAAAATAGAGAGAGGAAGTGATAATTTCAAAATAAGAAAATAGAAAAATTATGCGGGGTATTTGGGCAGTCATGAGAGAACAATATGGAGCTTGGGTTCGGGTTCGGTCGAGCCGGGTCGGGTCAAAATCTGACAGGGTGCAAATTGAATTAAAAATAGGGATTTATAATCACGGGAAAATAAATAATATGCGGGGACTCCAATAAATGGGACACAAGCGTCAGTGTGGGTAGTAGGCTTCATGTGGGCTATGTCCATACTTTGGGTCGGCTAGGTTGGATCGATGTCGGATCCCAAAATTAAATTAAAAATTAAATCAGGTTTAACGGTAGAAAATAAATTGGCCTAAATTGACCCGAAAGTTGTGCGAAGAAAATGGAGAACAAAATAGAGTGTCTGAGTGGGATACGAAGGTCATGGGTGGAGAGCGTCTCGAGTAGATCATTCATGAGAAGTTGGTTCTGAGAAAACGATTGGTCTGGTGCTCCTAAATTAAAAGTCACGGTAACGTGCAAACGAAGATCAAAAATAAAAGTGGGAATAATTATTCAATGATTAATTGGTCTAAGTTGACCCGAAGTTGCGCGATACAAAAAGAGCACAAGGGAACGAATTCAAGTGGGACATGATATATCAAAACGAAGATAACATTGTCTACTTCAAAACTCGTGAAGAGAGTTTACAGAGATTGGTATCCCTGACGCTCCAAAAATCAAAGTCATCGAAAGGTACATTAATGATCAAAACAATTAAATAATAGAATATTTATCGAAAATAATTCATTCAGAAAAATAAAAATAAACCCTGAAATTCAGGGGGCTTACAAAGTTATTCGTTTAAGAAATACGGATATGATGAATGTTGCAGTTGCAATTCAAGTATTGTACCCAGATCATATTTTACATGTTTTGTATCAAGATTTACAATTCAAGTTTCTAATCCAAGCAACATGAGGAAATTGCCAATGTAAACTGCAGTTGCATTCGAAATATAAACATGTAAACTGCAAAATGGAACACATATGTGAACTGCAGTTGCATTCCAATATGAGGAAATTGCAACATGTATACTGCAAATGAACTGCCAATGTAACCACAATAGGAACTACAAAATGGAACACATATGTGAACTATATGAACTGCAGTTGCATTCCAAAATGATAAAAAACAACATGAGCAAATGTAAACTGCAGTTGCATTCCAATATGTTCCTATATGAACTGCCAAATGGAATACATATGTTCCTATATAAACAGCAACATGTGCAAGTTGCCAATGAACTGCCAAAATCAAAATCAAATGTTCATCAACATATCATTTAAACAGACATGTCATCCATTGAACTGGCAATGTAACTGCAAATGAACTGGCATAAACAGACATGTCATCCATTTAAACAGACATCAAAATCAAATGTTCACCAACATGTAACTGCAAATGAACTGGCAATGAACACATACAGTACAATATAAACTTTTATCAAAATCAAATGTTCATCAATATATCATTTCTTCAACAACATTTCATCCATTTGTACATGAACAGGTGAGACAACTACTTTAACACATTTCATTCATTTATTTCATCCATTTCTTAAGAGTTCAAATGTTCATCAACATATCATTTCTTCAACAATATTTCATCCATTTGTACAAGAACAAGTGAGACAACTACTTCCATATGCTTTGCTCCCACATGCTTGTATACTGCAGAAAAAAGGAAGAGTTAGTGATAGCAGCATGAGGTAGGGATAGTACTGAAATAAAGAAGAGTTATGAACCTGTAGCATGACAAACCTTGGTAGGGACAGCAGCAAGACCAAAATGATAGTGCCTCCCACAGCAACATTCAGCATGACAAAATGATAAACTTGGTAGGGACAGTGGCTCAGATGAGTTAGTGAGTAAAGGATAACGGGTCACCAAAATGATAAAGACCCCACAACAACATTTAGCATGACAATATGAGGTAGGGACAACATCATGCAGCGTAACCGAGCTCCCCACAGACAGAGCACCCCACTTAAACAGGTAGGGACAGCAGCATAATGGGCACCAAAATGATAAAGACCCCACAGACAGAGCATAATGGGTCCCAATTCATTATTGCCACATATATCCTTATACCCACATAACTCGAATTTATCATTGCCACATTTCAAAAAGGGTCACCAAAATGATAAGGACCCTGTCCTTGTCTACAACCTATGAAAAGATGAGTGAAAAATGATTAAAATACAAAATTTAAAAATGAGTAACAAATTTAAAATGATTAACATGCAAATACATACCTTTTGGAGCAAACACTCTTCCCCCTTGCAATATTTCCTTGAACATGTGGTGTTGGATTACCAACACACGCATGTAGAGTTGACCTTGGTAGCTTAGGCCTACCTGGTTTGCCTTTTGGCACTATCTCCTTCTCCTTGAAAGGATTTGGGCATGCTCTTGAGTTATGTCCTAACTGCTTACACTTGCCACAGGTGATAGTGCCTCTAGTCGTGACTTTTCCACCTTCCTTCCTAGCCATTCTTTCATCATCTTGTTTCTTTCTCTTCTTTTGCCTTCTTCCAGTTTGGACATGGACCACAGGGGGTATCATAGGTCCAACATTTTGAAGCTGTCTTAGATTCCTCATTGAAAGAGGGTTGATTATCTCTGCATAAGCCTTCAAGTAAGTAGACTTATGGTAACACTTGTCTACATAGTCATCAATAGAGTGCCTCTTCTTCTTGATACATGCAGCTGCATGGTCACATGGAATACCTGTGAGTTGCCATTCTCTACAGCTGCAGCTCTTTGCTTCCAAGTCCACTGCCTCATTAAGTCCTCTCTGGCTCACTTCAAATTATTGAACCCAGAAGTAATAACCATACATTTTTTTGCACCCTCTTTGGCTTCTTCAAGTTTTTTCATTACTTTAGGAACAATACCCCATCATGAGCTCCCATTATTTCTCTCTTCTCATGGAACCTTATCATGAGCAATCTTCTTATAGTTTCTAGAAGACAGATAATGGGCTTGTCCCTTGCTTTCAATATGTACTTATTCCATGACTCACACATATTATTGCTTGACAGCTCACACTTAGAATTGGATGAGAACCCATGCTTTGACCACTGGCCTGCAGGAAGTCTATCTAACCATTCATAGGCCTCCTTGCTTACTTTCATGATCTTATTCATTGCTTTCTCAAAATCAATTAAAGTGCATGCCTCTGAAGCTTCCCACAAAAGATACTTCAACTTGGACCCTGGATGTTTCTTCTTAAAATTGTCATGTATGTGCCTAACACAAAATCTATGCTCTGCATTAGAAAGAAGATTGTGAAAAACATCCAGTAGGCCTTCTTGTCTATCAGAAATCCAGGTGATTGCATTTCCATCCATGCCAAGTGCATCCAACAGTTGATCCATGAACCAGTTCCAAGTTTTCTTATTTTCTATCTCCACAACAGCCCAAGCAATAAGGAAAAAACTGTTGTTACCATCTTTTCCCACTGCACTAAGAAGTTGCCCTTTGTACTTAGTCTTTATAAAACACCCATCCAGACCAATGAATGGTCTACAACCTTCTTTAAAACCCTTTATCACAGCCTTCAAAGTGTAGAACACCCTCACAAATCTGGTAGACTTTCCATCTTCCTCTAATTCTCCTTTGACCCTAACAACACTCCCAGGATTGGTAGACATCACCAGCATTGCATACTCCCTGATGTAAGCATATTGGTCTTGGGCATGCCCTTCAATCAACTCTAATGCCTTCTTCTTTGCCCTTTTTATTTTGTGTCTTGAACAGTCAATCTCTAAATCTTCTGTAATATGGGTTCTAAACCCAGCATACTTCCAGTCTGGATCATTCCTGAATCTGTGTACATATCTGTTTGCAAGGAATGTGGCAGTAGCTTATCTATTGCTGTCCACCTCAACACAGTCCCTTGAATGGTTAGACACGTACTTCTTCAATACAAAATTCCTATGACCACCAAAAATACTCCCATGAATCCTCTACTGACAAGCATCATTTGCACATCTAGCTGTCACCCTCTTTGTTTTATTGTGTACCCACTTGATATTGTACTTGTTCTTTATGGCATGGAGCCTTAATGCACTCCTGAATTCTGAATGTGAAGCAAACCTCTGCCCTACATGAAGAGCCACATTTTTCTCTCTCACTAACCTTTTTTAGTCACTAGAGGCTCTGCATGAGCAGTCCCTTCATCCGCATCATCAAAACTTTCTTCTGAGGAGTGTACACTAGCCAACTCATCATTGGGAGCATATTCAGAGTCTTGGTCAATGTCTTCATGGGGACAAAACTACTAAAGTCAACACCAACTGCTTCTTCCTCCACATCTTCAGTTCTTTCTTCCTCCACATTGCTTTCAGTCCTTTCTTCCTCCACATTGTCTTCATTCTCAACATTGTCTTCATTCTCAGCAGTCCCTTCATCTTGTACATGTTGAGGAGGCCCAGATCCTAACTCCACATCTTCATCAGCTTGAGCAGGCCCAGTCAAGTCTATATTAGCCCAAAAATCATCATCCAACTGCACATCAATCTCATCAGCTACTTCAGAAGGACCACAGAGAATTCTGGTGGTTGTAAACTCAGTAATGTCAACATATTCACCATAGTCAATGAGTGACTCAACAAGCTTCCCCAGTACATAAAATTTGATAAGGGGTTGAAAACTTTTCAAAAAAGCTCAATATATCATTGTCACCCAATATCTGAGTCTTACTTTCATCTACAGGGTCAAAATAATAAATTTCACATGGAGCTTGGACCCCAGCAGATGTACATAACCCATCAAGATCAAACCAGCACATCTCATCTATGTCCACACATTCTTTAAGTTCTAATGCTATACCCCCCCACATATTGGTTATCAACACTAAAATCTCCCCCAACAAACATATTAACAACATACTTGGTATCCATTAATCCCTCTGCACATACACACACAGGCAACAACATATATGAAATAACTAACAGAAGACAGTTCCCTATGTACTTCTAATTAATATAGACAAACAAACAAACAGACAAACAACTAATTAAGGTAGAAGCAAAAATGTATAGACAAACAGAAAGTCAACTAATTTAATATAAATTCAACTATTTTAATATAAATTAAACAATGTATAGACAAAGAGAGGGACAACAGACAACTACTTTAATATAAATTCATCTAACTTAATCCTACGTACATACAAGGATCATATACTACAAACAGCACCAAATATCATGCATAAAAACAGACATTTTTTCAAAAAATTACGAAATTTAACAACTCATATACTGCAAATAGACATGATTCATGCATTTTTCTCAAAAAATTACGAAATTTAACAACTCATATACTACAAACAGACATCATTCATGCATTTTTTTTCTCAGAAATTTAACAACTAATATACTACAAACAGACATCATTCATGCATTTTTCTCAAAAAATTCAGAAATTTAACAACTCATACACTACAAACAGACATCATTCATGCATTTTTTTCTCATAAATTTCTGCTCCAACATACATCATTCATGCACTACGTTCGAAAGTGTAGGAAAATTCTGAGAACTAGGATTTTCGAATGTACCAGTACGAGAATACCCTAATAAGCCGAAAATACTGGAAGAAGTTCCACTCCGATCTCCACTCCGACCTCCACTCCGATCGACCAACAGCAGCGAGAGAGAGTTGAGAATGAAACGTCGGTTCGCTGCTTCGATTTAGGGTTTGCAAATCGATTTAGGATTTGCAAAGAGATTTAGTGTTTGGAATGGGGGAGAGAGAGTTGAGAACGGGAGAGAGCGAGATGGGAGAGAGAGAGCTGAGAATGAAACATCGGTTCGCTACTTTGATTATATCGTAGGGGTAATTGCACTACAACAGATATGGGATATGATAGCGTGCGCTGAACGCTATAGAATGCATATTATAGCATATTCCGTCCGCTATAAATGCCCCCGCTATAATAACCCCATGTACAAGAACGCTATAACAGTTGTCTTTTTTTGCGAAACATATAAACGAGTGCGTAATATGTTAGCGACCATTGAAAATTGTCATACCTTTCATTTGCTTAGTTTCATGGATAAGCATGACTATATGACATACCATTCATGTTCTCCTTGTATACAGTTTCCTTTGCCTTTATCCAATAGATTAATGGTACCCGAACTTATAGCGATTTCTCTAAAGCTGTAAGATAGAGTTACAATAAATTGTACATCCTATTTTCAGTACAAAGATCATATTATAGTTGGAAGAACACGAATGGCCACGTAATAATTGCGCTTAGGAAATATTATAATAATTAGTTTTTCTTCTGTCTTGTACCTTCAATAAGGAACAAGCATGCATTACAAGCGATATCTAGATTCACTCATTTGATTTAAGAAGGAAGGTTTTTCATTTCCAACCATGTATATGATTAGCATTCAAAGGTCAGATATAGACTAATATAGAAGCAATCAAGGATATCTAAAACAGTATCAACAACCATTGTTTCGTAATACTATATTCACAAGAAAAAAAATAGACAACCAACTTCACAAGAAAAAAAATTATGGGATCGAAATACCAACGTCTCTCCTGTAGTGCAGTGCTGAAACTGAATTGAAATTTCTCTAATTCATCCGAGTGTCAACTGTATAATAACCAATTGCAGTAGACGAACCATTTCGTCCTTGGGAGCAATTGAAAAATTGTAAATCAAAACATGTTACCAAATCTTGGGAATAATATTGCAAATTAAAGCATAATAATTAATTTTGGGAATAAAGTTTTTTATACCTGATCGTTTGCGGGCGGTGGAGAAGGGTGGTCGTCAGTGGGCGGAGGAAGCTCTAGTGTGGGTGTAAAGAGGAGAAGGAGGGGGTCTAATGTGGGCGATGGGCCGACGGGGCGTCGATGCGAACAGCGGACGGCCGGGCGGGGGGGCGCCGGGGCTGAGTTGTGAGGAGGAGGGAGGCCTGGGGTGTCGGCTGAGTTGTGAGGAGGAGGGAAAAAAATTTATAAAAAATTTTAGGTTTGGGGGGAGGAGAACAATGACTTGGTTTTTGGGTGGGGAATATTGGTTTTAGGGTTTGGATTAGCCAGTGAAGTTTTAGGGGGGAAGGGTTTGGAGAAAGAAATTGGAAAGGAGGGAAATGAGTTTTGGTTTTGAGTTTTGGAGGGGAAGGGTATTTTAGTGTTCGGCTGAGTTAGGTTTTGGAAGCGACTGAAATTTCAATGGCTAGTACGTTGACACTAATATAAAGATTCTTCCAACTCACTAGCAACCAAAAATTTCAGTTTCTAAAAAAATTCAAAAGTTTATCAACAAACCAGCAACGAAATTATGACGAACCATCTCATCCATTAAACTAAAATGTTAACTAGTTGAATCTTAGTCGCTAGTAAGTCGCTAAAATAGCAACGGATATAGGTTAGTCGTCAGGTTAGTCGCTAAATTACCATAATTTTGTAGTGTAAAGACTCTCACACATAATAAGATCCCTCACGAAAAATCCAAATAATCCCTTATGAAAATCCCAAATAATCTATGTCACCCTCATTTTTTCGTATTTCTCGTATTTCGTATTTATATTCGTATTTGGAATTTTGGCATGTATTTTTATTTTTCTCGACTTGTGGTATTTCGACATTTCTCGTATTTTGGGTTTTGTCATGGCTCGGTTTTAATTGGTTTGGGTTGGTTTGGTTGGGTTTAATAGGTATTGGATCACCATAGCCTATGCTCCACCCTCAACACATCACATCCCACCCTCTTTAAAACTCCACCAACATTTTCTCTCTCCTCATAACCACCATTTATTTCCTTCTTCTTCTTCTTCTCCTTCCTCTACACAACTCTCCCAACCCTAGGCAAGTGCATCTTGCCACTACATGAGAACCCTATTTTCTTGGTCCATTAGCTAGATTAGGACATGGTGATCAACATTAGTTCTTGGCTTTTTGTGATTTGGTGTCTCCATTGTTCTAGATCCAGGTTTTAGCTATTTTCGAATTTTGCATGGTTTGATCTTTTTAGTTGGATTTTGTGGGTTTTGATGTTTCCATGTGGAAGAGCATTCAGTTTCACTCCAGTTGGGACTTTAGAAATCCGGATTTGGAGTTCGGATGGCCAAGTTATGATGTTGTGTAGCCTTGAGTTCAACCATGGTGTTCTTGCTATTTGGAGAAGACAGTGAGCAGTATGCAGAGCTTCTTAGCTTACGCCACTGAGCCTTGGATACGTTTTATGTTGGAAGCGTGTCTCCTGCGTGCGTGCTTTTGTGCGTACGCAGACTTGAGCGTGCGTGACTTTTCATGTACGCTGCTCCCTGGAGCGTGCGTGACTTTTTATGTACGCTGCTCCCTTGAGCGTGCGTGACTTTTCATGTACGCTGCTCCCTGGAGCGTGCGTGACTTTCATGTATGCTGCTCCCTTGAGCGTGCGTGACTTTTCATGTACGCTGCTCCCTTGAGCGTGCGCGATTTTTTATGTACGCTGCTTCCCTGGAGCGTGCGTGACTTTTCATGTACGCTGCTCCCTTGAGCGTGTGCGACTTTTTATGTACGCTGCTTCCCTGGAGCGTGCGTGACTTTTCATGTACGCTGCTCCCTTGAGCGTGCGTGACTTTTCGCGTACGCTGCTCCCCTTGAGCGTGGGTGACTTTTCGCGTACGCTGCTCCCCTTGAGCGTGCGTGACTTTTCGTGTACGCTGCTCCCCTTGAGCGTGCGTGACTTTTCGCGTACGCAGCTCCCCCTGCGTGCGTGACTTTTGTGTACGCTGCCCCCTGACCCATTGCTTAACCCATTGGCTCTTGGAGTTTTGGTCTTAATTCTTTAAGCATGGCTCTTCTATAGCCCTGTATATTGATATTTTATTAGATATTTTACGTCCATTTTATATCCTTACGCCTTTTGTCCTGAACTTGATAATCACGAATTTACTGGATATGTTTGGAATTGATAATTGAGCATGACCTGATAAGTGGCCCGTCGTGGCGCACTCCTGACTAGTACACTTGATATGATAACCTGACCTGATATATCTTAAATAGCTGTTACGACGGCTACCTGACATGATATGACCTGTATAATTAATCCTGACACCGTGGACGATTGTGCTTGTACAAATAATCCAGTCATATCTTGCATCATGTCTAGGAGGGGACTCCTGAGTACCACGGTCAGGAGTACCTACTGAATTGGACTAAGGTTAATGATTAGTATAATTCACTAGTCATGAAGAGATGTTCCCCAGTTACAGGCGATCCCGTTATCCCGGCCGCAAATGATTGGACTTGTAGCCTGCCGACGAGTAGGGCACATTTCCAGCCCACTGTTATGTAGGGCACCCACCATTGTCACTCAAATGATTGAACTTTATTGTCACTATAATGCATTGTACTCTCCAGATTGTCACTATAATGATTGCCTGGATAACCTGGATAGCTGCAGGGCCTGTGACTACTTGGAGCATCTCATTGCATCTTGCTAGTAACTAGGATTGTGATAACCCTAGTTAGTTAATGTAGAAAGCCATAGGCAATGATTGGCCGTGATTGCTTGGATGGAGTCTAGTCCAGTATAGTATTGTCTAGAATTGATTGATTGTAAGATTGTACCAGAATGATTGAAGGATTGTCACTCCAGATTGTCACTATAATGATTGTCACTCCAGATTGTTACCTGACCTGATTTCTTATATTTATCTTGCCGATAAATGGTGAGAGAAACCAAGTTCCATTCAGACGAAGGGTTACAACCCCGGTCCTTGTTTGATTTACGGGTTGTAACCTAGCTATCTGAATAGTCCCATGGTTATCTCATCGTATATCATCCTGACATGCTTTCCCATATGTCCTGTCTTTTAGTGATTCTATGCAAGATTGTCTTTTATAATTACCCATCATGCTTTTTCTTAAATTACTGTCTCTTATTATGTAATTATATTATTGTGTTAATTTGCTGGCTTTGGTTCTTATTTTGTGGCCTCCTTTGTGGCACTTGCTTTTCCAGGGGTCTGACCCAGCTGGTTTTGTATGGCCAGATACCGGAGCAGCAGCAAAGGATCTACCTGTCTTCCAGCCCGATGGTGATCACCAGGCGTAACCAGGGCATCGAGTGTGTTTCTTTTGTTCTTCCACTGTAATATTGTAAATTATTCTTTTGAGGCGTTTAGCCGACGAGCAAGTGTTAGCTCGTTTGCAACTTTATTTACTGTCTGCCTACGGGCTGTAAGCATGATTGGCAACTCGAGGTTGTTCATGTATGACTTAACTCTTGCTAGTCCTTACATTTTGTACGACTAGCTTCATGATCATCTGGATATGTAATGTTTAGGACGCCTTACAATTGTATATTTGGTGATCTGATATCTTGTGATTATTATTAGTTGGTTGAGATTGAGACAATAGGCTATTTTATGACCTTAAGAGACTGATGGATTGTAGTGAAACCCTCACATATCTAGACAGCCGTGACCGTATAGCGGTGTGGATCCCATTCCGTTATACGTAGCTGGCTATGTCTGCCCCCGCTCTCCAGTATTCTGGTTCTGGGGCGTGACAATCTATCAGTCGGTCGGTCGGTCTTTAGGGTTTTCGTGAGGGAAGAGAAAGACAGAGAGAAGAAGATGAGGAAAAGGGAGGGTTTCGTAAGGGGAGCGCTACCTGAGGAAGAAGGAGGGTTTCGTGGCAGAGAGAAGGAGGGGGAGGGTTTCCGGAAGGGGGAGGAGTTTTCGTGACAGAGAGAAGGAGGGGGAGGGGTTTTCAGTTTGGCGCACGGGTTATGAGAAGTTGAAGGGTTGGAGGATAATACATTAAGGTTTTTTCAAACATAAGACATAGCATTTTTCTATGGACGGTACCGATTTAATTTCTAAAAATCCAACGGACGGGATCGCTCGCTATCGAGAACGCTATAAATTATACAACAAAAATGAATCGCTCCTATAAATTATTTTTGGCTTAATTGCACTTTGCTACCCTCAACTATTCCGCCTTTTCAACTTGATACCATAAACTTTTTTTCGTACAAATTGGTACCTCAACTATTATTTTTTTTCAACTTGATACCTAATTTTCAAAAATTCCGAAAATGCCCTTCCCTCTTCCTTCCCTCCACCCCCTTCCCCACTCCGGCCACCCCCCCTGCTAGCTCTGGCCGCCCCACCCCCCCTGCTAGCTCCGCCCCCCCCGCCCCCCACCCCCCCTGCTACCTTCGACCACCCCCTGCCCCGCCTCCCGCCCCGCCCTCCCTCCCCAGCCCCCCTCCTCCCGTGCTGCCGCGGCCTAGGGGAGAGGCGGGGGCGGGCGGGCGGCCGGAGTGAGGAGGGGAGGGTGGGGGGCGGGGGCGGAGCTAGCAGGGGGGGGCGGCCGGAGTGAGCAGGGGGGGGCGGCCGGAGCGAGCAGGGGGGGAGGGTTAGGGGTAGGGGTAGGGGCATTTTAGTCCAAAATAACATCTGGGTACCAAATTGTTACAAAAAATAGTTTAGGGTACAAAGTTGAAAAATGGTAATAGTTGAGGGTAGCAAAGTGCAATTAAGCTTTATTTTTTTAATATAAAATAGAAAATTGTGTTTATTATTTTTTAATATAAAATAGAAAATTGTGTTGCTTCTCCCATGATTGGAACAATAGATAGTTCAATTGTGAGCATTCTATTAACTAAGCTAACCGAACCGAATTACCAAATACCGAATTCGACCGAAAATCGAATAACAAAAATTGAAACCAACCGAAATATCCCATACCGAACCAAACCGAACGGAATAAATCTGTTCGATTTTCAGTTTATTTGGTTTAACCAATATTTCAGTTTAATTATAAAAAAAATTTCTCAATATATATAGTAACTAAATATACAAAGATATATTTCGTATATATATTACTAAAATTTTGTATTCGGTTTACCAGGGAGAGGAATTTTAGATAAAATTTCTGAAAGATTAGTGGGATTAAACCGAAACCGAATCCCAAAACCGAAACTGAAACCGAATAAAAAAAATTTAGTATTTTTGAAACCGAAACCGAACCGAACCGAATTTTTTTCAAACCGAACCGAATCTCTTATTCGGTTAGGTTCGGTTCGGATTTCGGTCCAAAAACCGAATAATGCTCACCCCTAGACATACGGGCATAGCAACGTTCAGAAAAAAAAAAACTATACCTTTAACAGCGTTCATAACACGCTATATAAAGTTCTGTTAACAGCACTGCATAATGAACGCTATTGATAATGACATTCTAATAGCATGGAGGCTTCAACGCTATAGATAAAATGCTATTGTATGAACGTTTAATAGCACTTCAATATGAACGCTATGGATGATTATATTATAATAGCAGGGAGGCTCGAACGCTATAGATAAACTGCTATTATATTCTATTTTAATAGCACCGTGGAAGGAACGCTATTGATGATGACATTCTATAGCAGGGAGGCATGAACGCTATAGATAAACTGCTATTGTATGTCATATTTGTTGTAGTGTTGGGTTATTTCACCCAAGAGTTAACACCGGTTAACAGCAAAGTTGAATTAGGGGGTGATTTAAGCATTTTCGTAACTTTTTGGGTTTTTTCAAATCAGGAAGTCTTTATTTGTCTTTTCATGATATCTAAGGACGGTTTAAATGCACTTTACCACAAATATAATTATTGAGGTACTAAAGATTTTTATTGGACTCAAAAAAGATCCAAGGTCGTTAAGAAGACGTTTATGTTATAACTGTCCATCATCTTTATCCTTTCTTTCTTTTTTGTCGTTTTAACTTAGTTGTGCCCAAAATGAACGATTAAGAAACAATACATGAAAGTAGAAGGAACGGTTTTTGCGTGCAAGTTTTCTGAACTTACTACAAGTCTTCTAAATATCAATTACTTGGAAGTTCCGTAGCTCAATTGTCAGAATTCACCATATGTTCTCTAATTCTTGGCGAATACTATCAGATCACCTGCACAACAGGGAGGGCTCCCATCAAAGATCTTCAGACATCTTCCTAACGGAAATTTGGAGTTCTTTAATTAGCATGAAAGTGACATAGTTGCTATTTACTAAGCCCGTTGGGAACCGTGGAGCTACCGGACGTAGTGGCGTGGGTTCAAGTCCTCTTAGATGCATGTTTTCAAGTACCATTAAAAAGTGGACACCCTCAAAAAAAAAAGCATATTGATCCATTGTATTGTTTACTGCATGCATGTTAAACTCAATCAGCGCGTCTACCTAGACCCAGGGTGTCAGCGGTTTAAACCGCAGTACCACTTGTCTCTTTCCCATGGTCGAAACCGGACGGTCCACCTTAGCAGAGAGCTTCCCAGCCAATGAATGATGGACAGGTGGCACTGCGGTTAAACCACAGTCCCCCACCCCACTTAGATCTGAGAAGACTTTTTCTTAAAACTCAATTACATGTTTGTTAGCATCCGACTCCGACTCTTATAATTGAAAGTGATATAAACATGTCATATCATTCTTATATTTTTTGTTATAACTAATCTTAGGGTGCTGCTATTAACACTTCTAAAATATCATTCGACACTCCGTTTAATTTTTTTAACATTCAAATTCCAAATCAACTCCTGCATTAAATGCATTTTAGGAGTGCCAATAACGTTAATGCAGTAGTAGATTTGGAATTTGAATGTTAAAAAATTAAAAGTGAGTACCGAATGATATTTTAAGAGTGCTAATAGCAGCATCCTAATCTTATATTAGCTAGTTTTTATGTGTCCTTAGAGATGATCCAAAGCTTAAAGTGTAAGGAGAGGTCCAACGGCTCATTTGGACCTTATATATATATATATATATATATATATATATATATATATATAGAAAACTTGGTGGTAAAATTTTTGAATTCCTAAAATATTCTTTAGTATTTTACAAACATGATGTTTTTATATCAACTTGCATGTCATTTATGTTTAAGAGTCAAAACAATAAAGTTTGCATGCAAGTTTTTTTTCCATACAACTTTTTATGTTCCAGTGGTAAAAAAATTATTTTCTTACCATTGTCCAAATATTATTATTCTCAATAGAAAATAAAAAATTATAGTTTGAATCTCTTGTCATTGTAAAAGAAAAATACACACACATGAATAATCATCTGGATAAGACGAAAAAACGACAACTGATCTTATAATATTTTAATTAAAATACGTGCAAAGAACATATATATATATATATATATTTGATGTGTTAAGTTAACCGTTGGTTTGTTATTGCATCATCAAATTCCTTACTTCTATTTTCTTTCATCATGGTTGTGGGCAATATATATATATATATATATATATATATATATATATATATATATATATATATATAAAAAATATATATATATATATATATATATATATATATATATATATATATATATATATATATATATATATATGATGTGTTAAGTTAACCGTTGGTTTGTTATTGCATCATCAAATTCCTTGATGAAAGAAAATAGAAGTAAGGAATTTGATGATGCAAGGAATTTGATGATGCAATAACAAACCAACGGTTAACTTAACACATCATATATATATATATATATATATATATATATATATATATATATATATATATATATATATATATATATATATATATATATATATATATATATATATGATGTGTTAAGTTAACCGTTGGTTTGTTATTGCATCATCAAATTCCTAACTTTTATTTTCTTTCATTATGGTTGTGGGCAATTGCGAAGTCCAAAGATTGTTGGACTAATGTAATACACCAACCCCTCCCCTATGTTTCATGAGTATTACAGAGACTACCCCTATTTGAAACTAATTACACTCACCACCCCTCTCATTTAGAAATTTTATAAAACATAGGGATAGTTAGTGTTATATTTTTATAGAAAATAGAACTATAGGGGTGATCCGCGTAATTAGTTTCAAAGTAGGGGTAGTTTCTGTAATAAGTGTAAAACATAGGGATAGTTAACGTTCTTAATTATATTTCCTTTGTTGTTCTTAAAAGATGAAAAGGAAAGGGACTTTAGTCCCACATCGGAAAAGAGAAAGATTTTAGAAGTGCTTAAATAGGAATGCGCACTCATGTGGAGTGTGCAACAACCAAAGGGTTGCTAGTGGGTGACCAATGGTTGTTGTTTTAACCTCTTCATGAAAATGTAGCCGGTGTTGCCACCGGCAACACCGGCTCCGGCTCGGGATCGGGATCGGGATCGGACACGGGCGTAGAGGCGATAGTGGCGCATTGTAGACGCACTTGTGCACTTGGGCAACGTGGCATCGGACAAGCGGCGTAGGCTCGGCCCTCGGGCCTCGGAACACTTTAAGGAAAGTGCTGCTAAATGCACGATTCAAGCCTCGACGATATATTCAACTTCGCAGAACTGGTCAGTGAAGTACAATCGATTTCTAACAATCTTAAAGTGTTGCAAATAATGGCGTCCGAGGCTGCAATTTCGAGCATCAAGGTTATGAATCAGGATCTAGTAAAACTAGATCGCTTCGACGGGACCAACTTCACACGCTGGCTGGACAAGATGATCTTCCTCCTGACAGCACTGAAGATCTACTACGTCCTCGATCCAGATCTGCCACCCATTCCAGAACCCACTGCAGCAGATTCTGATGCGGTCAAGGCAGAACGCAAAAAGCGCAAAGAGGACGAACTGCTGTGCCGTGGTCACATTCTGAACACCCTGTCGGACAGACTGTACGACCTCTACACAGAAAATCCTTCGGCAATTGACATCTGGAAGGCTCTGGAATTCAAATTCAGAGCAGAAGAAGAAGGTACAAAGAAATTTCTTATATCAAAGTATTTTGATTACAAAATGGTTGATACAAAGCCTATACTGGCCCAAGTACACGAACTACAATTTCTAGTCAACAAACTCAGGGCAGTGAAGATAGAACTTCTGGAACCATTCCAAGTTGGTACTATAATTACTAAATTACCAGCATCTTGGAATAGTTATCGGAAGAAACTACTTCACAGCTCTGAGGATTTCTCACTGGAACAGATTCAAAAATACCTTCGAATCGAAGAAGAATCGAAGGAAAGACAGAAATCCGAGAACAATGAAGTTTCTAAAGCTAACGCGGTGAGCACGAAAGGCAAGAAGCCTGCTGGAAAGAGGAACTTTCTCGGCCCTAAGAAGGACCAACAAAAGTTCAAGAACTCCGGCAACGCCAAAGGACCCAAGACCGGCTATTTTGTATGTGGCAAAGCAGGACATTATGCCAGAGACTGTCGGGTTCGAAAGACCCAAAACAGCGAGGTAAATTTTACTGAGACAGAGGACATAATTGCTACGGTGAGGCAAACTCATGACGATCAAAGGGAAGGCTCCAGGATGGTGGTACGATACTTGTGCTACCGTTCATGTTTTATACGACAAAGCATCATTCAAGACCTATTCTGAAGTCAATGATGGACAAGAAGTTCAGATGGGAAATGAAGGACATTCAACGGTCGTGGGAACAGGTGATATGGAAATCCAATTCACTTCGGGAAGAAAGTAACTCTGACTAACGTACTCACGTCCCGGATATGAGTAGGAACCTCGTCAGTGGAGTCTTGTTGGGTAAACCTAGAATAAAGTCTGTCTTTGAGTCGGGCAAATTAATATATTGACCCGTAATGGAGTGTTTGTTGGAAAGGGATATACCGATGAGGGTATGATAAACTTTGTATCATTGAGAATAATATTAATAAGTTTCTACTTCTGCTTACATATTGAGTCGTCTACTTTATGGCATAGTAGATTAGCGCATATAGGTATTAGCACTATGAAAAGGTTAATTAAATCTGGATTAATTTCATGGAATTCTGAAGATTTAGATAAGTGTGAAATTTGTGCAAAATCCAAAATAATTAAAAAACTTTTTCATAGTGTAGACGTAATACCAATCTACTAGATTTAGTTCACTCTGATTTATGTGAATTTAATGGCACATTATCTCGAGGAGGTAATAAATACTTTATTACCTTCATTGATGATTGCTCTAGATTTACATATGTATATTTATTAAAGCATAAAGATGAAGCCTTTAATGCTTTTAAATATATAAATCAGAGGTTGAAAATCAACTTGGTAGAAAGATTAAAATACTTAGAAGTGATAGAGTTGGTGAATATTTTTCTTTTGAATTTAATACCTTCTATGAAGAAAACGGTATTATTCATGAATGTTCTGCACCACGGACACCTCAACAGAACGGACTAGCAGAAAGAAAAAATAGAACGTATCAAGAAATGATAAATGCAATGCTAATGCATTCTGAATTACCATTTAGTTTGTGGGGAGAAGCTTTACTTACTGCATGTCATATAATGAACCGAATTCCTTTGAAGAAAACTGGTATTTCACCATATAGATATGGAAAGGCCGTAAGCCTAATATCAGTTATTTTAGAGTGTGGGGTGCATAGCTTATTACAAAAATATGGATCCTAAAAGGACCAAATTAGGTCCTCGTGGAATCAAAAGTGCTTTTGTAGGTTATGCCGCCAATAGTAAGGCATATAGACTTTTAAACTTAGAGTCTAACATTATTGTCGAATCCAGAGATGTGGAATTTTTCAAACCTTATTACTAAGAATAAGGATCCTGAAATTCCTGCTAATGAAGAGTCTCGTGAGGAGAGCTCTTCACGGTTAGTTGAAAAACAACCAGAGCTTCGGATCAGCAAGAGAGTTCGAAAGGCTAAGGATCTAGGACCTGACGAAATAGATTCCTCATTATTTCCTTTTACTTAGTGGAAGGAAATACAGAGAAATTTATTCGAAAGATTCCTATCATTCTTCAGGTGGAAGATGATCCTAAAACCTTTAAGGAAGCAATAGCTTCGCGGGACTCATCTTTTTGGAAAGATGCTATCCAAGATGAGATGGATTCGATAATGTCTAACCACACTTGGGAAATTGTCGATCTGCCCAAAGGGTCAAGACCTATTGGATGTAAGTGGGTGTTCAGAAAAAGTATCATAGTGATGGTACTTTAAACACCTACAAGGCTAGACTAGTAGCCAAAGGATTTCGACAAAAAGAAGGAATTGATTATTTTGACACATATGCACCAGTAGCAAAACGACTACAATTAGAATATTGTTTGCGTTAGCTTCATTGCATCATCTTAATGTTCATCAGATGGATGTCAAAACGGCATTCTTAAATGGAGATCTCGATGAGGAGATTTACATGGAGCAACCGGAAGGGTTCGTGCTCCCGGAAATGAAAAAGGTATGCAAACTTGTTAAATCTTTATACGGATTAAAACAAGCACCAAAGCAGTGCATCAGAAATTTGATCAGTCATAATTTCTAATGGCTTTGTTCACAATGTTTGATAAGTGTTTATACACTAAAGTATATGGAAATATTGTGATATTTCTTTGTCTCTACGTTGATGATATGTTGATCATTAGCAACGAGATGAGTGGAATTACAGAAACGAAGAGGTTTCTAACTTCCACATTCAAGATAAAGATCTTGAAAAGTTGACACTATTTTGGGGATCAAAGTAATACAAAACAGTGGGGGTTTTGAACTTACGCAGTCGCACTATGTTGAAAAAGTGCTAGACAAGTTCAAACACCTAAATTTCAAAGAAGTGAACACTCCATTTGATCCAAGTGTTAAACTAGAAAAGAATTCTGGAAGAGCCGTCGCTCAATTAGAATACGCAAGTGCTATTGGATGTCTTATGTATTTAATGCAATACACAAGACCTGATATAGCATTTGCTGTTAGTAAAATGAGTAGATTTACTAGCAACCCTAGTAATAAGCATTGAGGGCTATCGGAAGAATTTTTGGTTATCTTTTGAAAACGAAGAATCTTGGATTAATATGGTAGATTTCTGTCGTATTAGAAGATATACCGACGCTAGTTGGATATCAAGTGTCGGGGATAACAAATCTACGACAGGTTGGGTATTTACGCTAGCCGGAGGGGCAGTTTCTTGGAAGAGCAAGAAACAAACGTGCATTACCCATTCGACCATGGAG
>JANAVB010017398.1:1042130-1533230 GCA_029216955.1 Iris pallida | reverse complement strand
TCACACTCGACGGGAACCAGCTGCTCACACTGATTCAGGAGTTCCTAACAACCCATCAGGAGCAGACTACCTACTCCGCCAGAGCATGGAGCGTTCTGAGGCGTCCCGTGGTCCCCACATGTAGAGCCACGGCAGAGAGCGGGGACGATCAAGGACTTCATGGGTCTGAATTCCGGAGTTCTCAGGGACTGAGGGCATAGTAGTTTAGGACTGCTAGATTCGGTAGAGAGGAGCTTCTGGGAGTTAGGATGTCGGATGACCTCCAGGTCGAGGCAGCAGGATTTTTTGCTGATACACTTAGCAGGAGTCTGGTTCCGGAATGAGCCATTGTTTGCGAGAGGGAGAGCCACATGGATCATTCAAGACCCAGTTCAGAAGAAATTCTTCTCGACCACTGCTAGAGTAGCCATGTGGCGACATCCAGAATATCCAGCAGGGGAACCGTTCTGTTGTGACTATGCGGCAGAGTTTAGTCGCCTGAGCCGTTTTGCTCCTAGTCTGGTTTCAGATCAGAGGAGATGACCCTTAGATTTTGCCATGGTCTAGTTCCAGATATTGGCATCCTTATAGGCGAACGGTTACGACTGACTATTACCAGAGCCTAGAGTTGGCCCGGAGCATCGAGGAGCGTCTTCTGTCATGCAAGGCCGGCTTCTGTACATCATGAGGGACCGTCCAGCGTCAGGCTTTCCACAGAGAGCACCGATGCTTCCCAGCAGCTTACCGTCCCCCTACATCACATCACCCGCCCCCGCCAGTTAGAGCTCCGGGACCCCGACAGCGCCGAAGGGAGGTTTTTGTGCATTCTGCAAGAGGGTAGGCCACGACGCTTCCATATGCAGAAAGAAGTTGGGGCATGTTGGCTTATGGGTCTGCCACCCCACTTCGAGTGCCCAGTAGCGAAGACTAGAGGACCACTCCCGACTCAGCAGCAGAGGTTTGGCAGCATCTGCAGCAGCAGAAGGGACCTCAGGGGAGGTTTATAGTCTAGCCATTGAGCCAGAGCCGGAGCAGGTTTCAGAGCCCGATTACTTAGCTGACGTCATCACAGGTCATGTTTATTTGTATACTTTTCTAGCTCTATGCTTTTTGATTCTGGTGCATCTCATAGCTTCATGTCATTAGAGTTTATGCATGAACATCACTTAGTATCTACACTACTGCGGAGATTAGTAGAGTAATGACGGGAGGAGGACCAGTGCCTATTAGGCTAGCTATAGATGCTCTATTATGATAGCCGGGAGAGAGTTCGAGGGGCGATTCTTTGTGATGCCATCCCCGGGTATGATATCATTGGGGATGGACTGGCTTAGCTATGCCCATGCATCTATAGATTTCCATGAGGGTAGTATTTTGTTCAGTCCCCCAGGCACAGTACCATTCAGTGTCAGGAGGCAGGGCCGGAGATCAGCCTAGAGCCGATCTGTTGTGCGACAGTCGGGGACGCAGCACCGCCACAACCCTATCATTAGAGTTTATGGATGTATTCCCAGAGGATCTTCCAGGACTTCCGCCTGACAGAGATGTGGAGTTCACTATAGATTTAGTGTCGGGTTCATCACCAGTATCCCGGGCTTGCTATAGAGTGAATCCAAGGAGGCCATAGAGATGAAAGAGCAGATTGATGACCTGTTAAAAAAGGTTTCATTCGATCCATGCTTCTTCATGGGGAGCACCAGTGCTCTTTGTGCCTAAGAAGGATGGTACAGTCCGGTTGTGTATTGACTACCGGGCCTTGAATGCCATCACCATCAAGAACAAATATCCTCTGCCCAGGATAGATTTTATTCGACCAGTTGAGTGGGGCGAGGTGTTTTCCAGGATAGACTTGAGATCCGGTACCACCAGGTGAAGGTTAGGCCAGCAGACATCCAGAAGACGGCGTTCAACACGAAGTACGGGCAGTACGAGTTTCTGGTGATGCTATTTGGTCTCACAAATGCGCCAGCTGTCTTTATGAACTTGATGAATAAGACATTTCACCAGTATCTGGATAAGTTCGTCGTAGTGTTTATCGACGACATCCTGATATACTCGAAGATGCCAGAGGAGCATGTAAGCACTTGCGGATAGTTTTGGGGATTCTGAGGCAGGAGAGATTGTTTGCCAAATTGCCAAAGTGCGAGTTCTTTTTAGACCGAGTGGTTTCTCGCCATGTAGTCACTGAGATGGAATCTCGATGGATCCCAGGAAGATTGCTGCAGTTGAGACGTGGAATCTCCGACGTCATTTCAGAGATCAGGAGCTTTCTGGGTTTAGTCGGCTATTATAGAAAGTTCGTCCAGGACTTTGCTAGCATAGCTGAACCCATGACGAAGCTTACGCGGAAGGACGTAGAGTACATTTGGTCAGAGGACTGCCAGACAGCGTTTGAGGAGCTGAAGAGGGGCTGACGACCGCTCCAGTTCTGACTTTACCTTCAGGTTCTGGAGGTTTCACCATATACAGTGATACTTCTGGGAAGGGGCTAGGATGTGTCCTACAGCAGCATGGAAAAGTGATTGCTTATGCCTAGGCAATTGCGGACTCATGAGCGAATTATCCTACCCATGACCTCGAGTTAGCTACGGTGCTCTTTGCACTCAAGTTATGGAAACATTACTTATACGGAGAGCGTGTGGAGATCTTTACTGACCACAAAAGCTTGAAGTATGTGTTCACCGCAGCAAGAGCTGAACATGAGACAAAGACGATGGTTGGAGTTGATGAAGGACTTCGACATCGATTTACAGTATCACCCTGGGAAGACAAATGTGGTGGCGGATGCGCTGAGCAGGCATCCGATGGCATGGTACCTGATGATGATCGACATTTGCGAGAGGATCTGGAGAAGCTCGTATCGAGCTAGTTCGGCCAGGATCAGTGATACAGATGATGGCGCTTGACATTCAGTCAGGTTTGATGGAACAGATCCGAAGGCACAGTCTACAGAGAGCCTTCGCAGACTTCGACCCCAGGCGTTAGCTGGATTGCAGGATGACTTCACTATAGCAAGGATGGATCCTTGAGGCATGGCAGCCGATTGTGCGTGCCGAAGGGAGAGCTAGTAGAGACAGTCTTGCAGGAGGCGCACCGATCGAGATATTCTATTCACCCTGTGCTAACAAGATGTACCGTGACTTGCGGGAAACATCTTTGGTGCACGGATGAAAGGGATGTATCACATTTTATCTCGAGATGCCTAGTTTGCCAGCAGGTCAAGTGGAGCGCTAGAGGCCAGCTGATTGTTACAGCCGTTACCCATTCCCGAGTGGAAGTGGGAACATATTACGATGGACTTCGTTTTAGGGATTCCTCGTTCCCAAGGAGGGAAGGATGCCTATGGGTCATCGTAGACAGCTAACGAAGTGTGCGCACTTTATACCCTTCAGGGTGGGGTTTCCACCGAGAAGTTGGCGGAGCTATACATGCAGCAGATAGTTCGCCTACACGGAGTGCCGTGAGCATCGTGTCGACAGAGACAGCAGATTCACATCCCACTACTGGAGGAGCTGAGGAGATTTGGGCAGCAAGCTCAGTTCAGTACGACGTACCACCCGCAGACAGATGGTCAGTCCGAGAGGACGATACAGACACTGGAGGATATTTGAGGACCTGCGTGCTGGACTTCGGAGGATCTTGGGAGAGCCATCTGCACTTGTAGTAGTTTTCATACAACAACAGCTACCAGGCCAGCATTGGTATGTCTCCTTTCGAGGCTATATGATGACGATGCCGCACACCGCTCTTTTGGGATGATGTCGGAGACAGAGTTAGCGTGGGCCAGAGATGATCACGGATGCAGCAAGAAAGTCGGATGATCAGACAGGCTCAGAGTAGCTCAGGATAGGCAGAAACACTGGGATGCTAGTCGCGGCCGATGGAGTTCGCAGACGGTGATATGGTGCTAGTGAAGATATCACCTACTCGAGGGCGATCCGTTCGGACGAGGAGGGAAGCTGAGCCCCAGATACATCGGCCGTTCGAATACTTGGCAGGATCGGAGGTAGCTTACAGGGTTGCACTTCCACCCAACCTAGCAGGAGTTCACGACGTCTTTTACGTATCTCAGCTGAGGAGATATGTTCCAGACCCCAGTCATGTGCTAGATCATTCAGAGTTGAGGTCGGATCGAGCCTTACAGTTTCTGAGCAGCCAGTGGAGATATTAACAAGAGAAAAGAGGCTGAGGAACAAGGTTATACCCCTAGTACGAGTAGCTTGGAGCCGTCACCTCCCCAGGTGAATCTACTTGGGAGAGGGAGTCGGACATGAGGAGAGATACCCTTACTTGTTCGATCCAACCGCTGCGAGAACCACCCATTCCCGCTTGATACCTTAGAGGTTAGTGTCAACCGCAGCCTTAGTCATTTTGTTGCATTGCTTGCTATGTTAGAATATTGCCGGGTCTTCAATCCTTATGAATTTCGAGGACAAATTTTTCAAGGAGGGAAGACTTGTAAGCCCCTGTTTTTCAAAAATTATAAAATTAGTGTTAAGTAATTATTAATGTCATTTATAGCCTTAAAAATATTTATTATCATTTTAGGAATTTTCTAGAATTTTTAAATGATTTTTAAATGAATTTTTAATACAAAAAATATTGATCTGTAATTTTCTCAAATGTTTTAATATTATTTTGCAATTTATTTAATTGTTAATATTACAGTTTGTAATTAGTGAATTGTTTTTAATTAAGGAATGCAAATATTATTTTGTATTTAACCACTGGAAGGGCCTTAGTGTAATTCCTAAAACTAGGGAGACCTAACTGCTAACCTACCCAAACCCCCCCCCCCCCCCCCCCCGACCAGACCCTCTCTCTCCTCACCTACTCTCGCTGACCCCCCCCTCCCCCGATCGACGACTGCCACGCCAACGGGCAGCCCCCGCCATTTCGGCTGCCCGACCAGCCCTAAGACCGACCTAAGCCCCTATTTAAACTCCCCTCCTCTCCCCAGACTCGACCCCAACCCTAACCGACCACCACGACCACCGTAGACGTTCGTCCCCGACGAAAACCCTAACCCTAGTTCCGGCGAGCCTCGTCCAGCCTCACCGTCGACCCTCACAGCTCCCACCCACGAAGATTCGCCTCGACGAGCGACGACTCGCCACCCGAGCGCCGCCTCCCGACGTCTCCTCCGCCGTCCAGGGCACTTAACCCCCCTCCAATCGCCGGACACGTGAGTAACGTGACCCGAATCGTGTCGTGCGTGTCTCGTTTTCACACACGAGACTCGCCAGGACACGACGACTTAGTGCTGTGCTCGACACATGAGACTGAGCTCGTACGTCGTACATAGCATGGACACATAGATACCTGTGTCCTTAACTGTCTGGACAAACCGATGTTTTTTTTATATAATATAAGCCTAAACGAATAAAATAAACGAGAACCCTAACCTAACAAGACTAGCGGGCTGACCCCCTGGCCAGCCCATCCTAAACAAACCCCCCCCCCCCCCCCCCCCCTGGCTCAGGTTCGAGCCCCCCCCCCCCCCCCCCTTTCTGTTTCTTTCTTTTTCTTTTTCTTTTCTGTTTCTTTTCTTTTTCTTTTTCTGTTTTATATATTTATATATATATTATAATATATATATTATTATATATATATATGTATATACTGTATTTTGACAGTATTTTATATATATTATATTATATTTTATAGTAGTAAATTTATTATATATATATGTTTATTTATATATATACATATATGTATATATGTATATATATTTCATGTGTATATATATTATATATATACACTATATATTAAGTGTTTTCTTCATATATATATATCTATATATATATATATATATATATATATCTATATAGATATATATATATATCTATATATATTATATATTTATATATATATATATTATATAATATATATATTTATACATAGTATATGTACTTTCAACATATGTATGTATATTATTTTGTATAATTTTACCATATTAAAATAATTATTTATTTTGCACTATTACCAAATTGTATTTTAGTATATTTAAATTACTACAACCATTTGGTGTCCAAGCCTAGTATGGGTTTTTGGGCCCAAATATATTTTCACACATTCAAGACCTGTACAAGTCATATTGGACTTGATTCATGGCCTTGGGTCCTGTATTTGAACTTTGGTTCAAATTATATACATGGACAAAATACGCAGATAATTAATTATTTAAATTCAATTGTGTGCAAATGCTGTTTTTGATTTTCTAAAAATACTTAAAGTGTTGTTAAAATTATGGAAAAATAGTATTTAGATACTATGTTAAGTTAGCTAATTTAGTATAATTTTTGTAGTATTTAATTTACTGTTTTGCCACTAGTTTTGGCATATGAAACCAAAACTCATTTTCTGTATACTTAGGAAAACTGATTTTTATAAAATATTTGTACTGGTTAATAAATTCCAGAAAAATTATAATAAATTTCTATGATTAACAAGGATCACTTTGGTACTTTGTTTTAAGTAAAACTAGGCTTTTGTCTATCTCTAAAATTGTTGGAACACAACGATCATTTGATTTATTTATTGATTAATTACGACTTGTAGCTTTTTGTGTCATTTTGAGTTTTAGCCGTGTTGAACTCCACCCCTCACTAGTGTAAAGACCCTAGAAAGTTAGTTAAAGTAGTGTGTCATCCCACATTGGTCTCCTATGCTAAAGTCATCATTTTGGCTAGGTGTCCAGTCACAAGTCGTATTTCACCAATTAGTGTCCTAGTGTTTTAGCTTAGTGTAAACTAAGTTATTTTATTTATTTCTACAGTGACGAGTTACCGGACATCCATAGCACTGTTATCGCAGCTTGTTTTGTTTTGCTTTGCTAGAGGCAAGTACTTTCTACGAACTTTACATACTGAAATAAACCATAAAACTGTGAATCACCAACCATGTTAAATGCTGATCCTTGGGGTAGCAAGTTAGGACTTTACATGTATTACTTTCAGTCTCTACCATATTTATACCGTATTTCATATCTCTCACATGTTTAAATAACGGGTTAAGGGAAAACTGCTAGTAGTGTACGTGATCATGACCCCCTTCTCCGTATGTATTTACCGAGCACCGTTACATTCTATATGTATCTGTGTCGTATGTCTGGTCCCGCATTTGTGTATGGATATACACAGATACCATTATGTGTACGTATGTGCACATCAGAAATTGATATGTACCGATGTCATCCTGATTACCTATTGACTGATCACTCACCTACTACAGTTTTAAACTTTAAAATGTATATCTATTGTCATGATAAATGTACCTAAGACTGAACCAACATGATATGTCATTTCATTTTCATCACACGATCAGTATTAGATGTTTGTTAGATTTAGTACTTGCTCCCGTCCTGACAGGATAACGTTGTAGGTGTCCTTACTGAGGAGGAGTTACTCTGCGACACATACTATGGAGATACTGCCGAGGACCCGGCTTTGCTTTACGAGGATGTTCCTGCGGGGAACCTCGCCTAGTTGTCTTTTGCTTTAGACTTTTGAGAGTAGTCATGTATTAGGCTACATATTTTGTAACCGGACATGTATCCAGTTTTATATTTCAGATCACTTGTACTCTGGACATTTTACTTTATACGACGACTTTTGTGTTTGGAGCATTTATGATTCTTCTTCACTTATAGAACTATTAGCACATTTAGTCTTATCCTGTTGTCTTTAGAACAGCTTACTACGTTTTATCTCAACGTAGGCTGGGCATGACTCGGCCTGGCCCAACAATTTGGATAGCGGGTCGTGACAGAACCCTCACCTGAACCAGCGAGTGCCATCCTCGTCGAGATCCAGCCGCCGAGGCTCTCTGCCGACTCCAGTCGAGCACGGCGCTCCGCCGACGACGAGCAGTGCCCCCATCCTCTTCCTCCTCCGCGACCCTCGCCGCGCCGCCAGATCCCTCCTCCCCGCCCAAGCCTTTCACAGTCGGGCGCCTCCGCCGAGCGCCCAGCTCCGGCGAGCCGCGGTCGCCCTTGGCGTTCCCCGAAACCCTCGCGCCCTCGGTACCGCCGCATCACTCCGACTCGAATCTGCCCCGCGCCGACCGGTGGCAGGTCAGCGTCTCATCACCGCTGCCGCGGAGCTCCGCCCGGAGCGCGCCCCACACGACTCCGCTGGACCGCGGAGCGTTTGCCAGTCCGCGACCAGAGCTCGGCGTCGCCACCGCCACTTGCCGGAGCCCGGCCGGGGCAGTCACTGGTAACCCTCTTTTTTCTCTCTCTCTCTCACTCGTATACTCTTTCCTTTTTTGTGTAACAGAGCTGTCTGTTATTATTATTTTTATTTATTATTATTATTATTATTATTATTATTATTATTCTATTATTATTATTAGTTTTCTATTATAGATATAATATTAGTGTTATATTATCCTTATTTATTATTGTCACCATTATTATTATTATTATCATTATTATTCATTATTCATTATTATTATATTATTCTTAATCTTATATTTTTATTATTTTTATTATTATCATCATCATGGTTACTATCATTATTAATGTTAACATTTGTATTATTAATATTTTTGTATATGGGTATTATTAGTGACAATATTATCTTCAAAATTTTAATTATAAAAATAATTTGATTAATATTTTAAAATATTGTGGAAAAATATTATAGTATTGCATACTATTTATCTAAGGATTTTCACAAAATTTCATCCTTAGAATTTGGTTTTAACCCCAAGAATGAATTTTAGATTTGCAAAAGTATTGCTTTAAAATATTTGATTAATAAAGGTAGTTTCACGCTATGATTTTAAAAATATATGTATTAAGATAATTTGTTTTTAGTATCATAAATATTTTCTAAAATATGATACGTAACTGTCCACACAAATTCTTCTCGACTACCACCAATAACTGACTAAATCATGCTTCCTATTTTCTTGTGGATTCGCACAATTAATCAACGACCATGGCTAGTGGACATCCGGACTTGTCGGAAGCATCGCTCCATCAGACGACGACACCAGGCAAGACACCTTGCCTTTACTGTTTAAATTTTCCGCTCAATATCATGCATATTTTAGTTGTTTCTTTTTAAATTATATGTATGCAAATTACTATATTTTATACAATTTTAGAGTTAAGGGACCACCGTATGTGCATCTCATAAACTGTCACGATGTGCCACGGATTGTGTGTGAGTGGTGAGTCGCATATAGCTTCGGACTTGCGTACCGACCGTACATCGGTGCGTACAGGTCGTGCGTTAGGATATAGCTGTCAATAGATTGTATAGAAGACTTGACGGTTATTAAGGATTAACAGTGTCGTGGAGACGACGCATGTGTAGTATCATTGGGGGAGGGGATAGTTACTAGCGTAGGGGCTACATTTTATTTTTACACACATTTTGGGCCGAGGGTGACTCTTACGAGCACTACCTTCTGTCCAAGGCCGATAGTGACTCGGATGAGCGCTACTTACTGCCACTCTTTACTTTTCTGCTGAGCCTACAGCCCCTGCGTTAGAACGTTGTCCTCAAAGTGCATATCACCTAGAATGTGTAGGAACCTTTACTCATGCATATTTTACTGTTGAGCTTATCTGTAGTGCCCCGTCCCGCAAAGTCAATCGGAGGAATCGAAACGCCGACGGCGTTCGGTCTTAGCCTTGCAACGGCTTGCTCGAGACATCGCTCAGGTGGGATAGTTTGGTGAACTCTCCTCATCTTGCTTCACATAATAATCGTGTTTTCAACTTGCACAAGTAGGCTTGATAATAAAGCTACGCATCCACATAGCTAAGGGAATAATCCCGACGGGTCAAAATGAGTTAGAACATGGAAAACGTCCCCGGTCGGCTTAGAGTTGGTGCACGGCGTGCTTTGAAAATGACACTCGGTCCTTCGTCCCGTGGCTTGGGAGAAGGAAAGTTGGTCTTCGGTGCAAAAGTTGAGAGTTAGCCTAAGTCATAGGCGTCGCCCGCACAAGTGCTTGCTAAAGCATGTACGGTCCTGTCCCGCAAGGCTTGGCATAGCCTTTGCACGTCCTTGGGTAAGTTGTAGGCTTGAGTGAGTTAGGCAAAGTTATGTCGGTCGACCTAAGTTATTCTACGTGCTGTCCCGCTCATTCTGCGGTTGTCAAGATAAATAGTCCCACGACCCCAAGGCCCGTCATATGAAGTATGACTTGGGCGACAGCGTTGCGGAACACGAGTCGGTTTAGAGGCACGAGCCATGGTTGGTCCAGTGAAAAGTTAGCCACGGTCGGTCGATACTTAAGGAAACATGTTATGTTCAAGTTAAGTTGGAAGGCTATGCAGTAGCCGTTCCCTGAGTTCAAAGAATGTTAAGTCTAAGCGATGGGTAGTCGCCGAGGCAACCCTGGTTAGGGGCTCTGCAAAGGAATACAAAAGTGGAAAGAGTAAAACAACCAAGTAAATGAATTATCGCATAACAAGCCCCAAACTGTATCCTAAAATACTCCATGTAACCCTTATGAACTTGGACAACTTGTCGACAAGGGGTGGTTTCTTCGAGCGGAGACCCTCGGCCACGGGACCGTCTCGGCCTAGAAGAAACTGGTTGTAGCCGCGCTGGTTAGGCACCGATGGTAACGATCGGTAAGGCGGGGACTTTCATCGGGGCTCGCTACCTGCGTTGAAAGGGTCCCGTACTGCCAGGCTACGTCCAAGGCGGCTGGTTAGGCCAATCCCATAACAAAACCTATAATAATTGTTTTCAACTAACAGGTAAGTTTGGTGTCGGCACGGGCGGCAATCCGTGTGTGTGACGGTGGATTGAGTTGAATATGTATGAGTTAAATAGACACAATGTCGGAGCCTAAGATTTGGCTACAGCGAAGGCGACGTGCTTCGGCCGAGAGTGGCGTCGACTGTTAAGTTTGTGAGTTAAGTCAAAAAGGCCGTAGGGCATGTTGTGTGAGTTACGTTGAGTTATGAGGCACGGTCGCGTTGTCACAACACAAGTGTAGCCGGAAAGCAAGGAGGCACTGCCTCGGAGATATTGAAGCACGAATCGAGTTATGGCTCGACCGGACGTCGTTACGTCCCAGAGTTTGGCCCAAAAGCACAAGTATAAGTCGGTGCGTCGACAATACAAGCACGAGAAAGGTCTAGAGGCAAGGAAATGGAGTCCTTCGTGTAGTGTAGTTGCGTCTCTGATTATGGCCGTAAGGCAAACACGACTTAATAGGTTAACGTTGTTGGCACAAGGAGTGGTCTAGGCACAAAGTATGAGTTAACGTTGACATTGCTAGCACGGGATGGTGTCCGATTATCAAGTTGCGCTAAGGCGCCGGTCCTAAACTGATCCTAAGACAAGACTAGAAAGACAATCGAAAGGATTTAAGCTGCACAAAGTAAATGACCGTGTTGGTTTGTATGGGTGGGCGAGAAGCTCACTCCACCAGTACAGTGGTACTGACACCCACACAGTGTTATGTGCAGGCACAGGTAGAAGCTCGTGCACGGAGCTCGCTGGATGCGTCGAGGCACGGAGTTCCGGCGAGTCGAAGCGTGCGGCCGTGTGGATTGAAGACTTATACAGGACATAATGTATGGACATCGCCTTCCGAAGCTTCCGCTGGATTCAAGTATTGTATCGAGAGAGGCAGAGTGACTTGTAAATGAGAGAAAGGTGAGCCTGAGAGACTTGTAATTTGGCCTTGCGCCCACAATTGTAATCTTGGATTTCATATCAATAAAAAGAGTTTCTTTTGAAATACTTGTGTTCATGTGTTCTTCTTTAAATTCCGCTGCAATGTATTCAATAACTCTGCTTGGGACTTCTGGGCGACGACCCCCGTCGCCGCGATGCAATCGGCCGTTATGGAAACTGCCTTGCACGAGCGCAATCTAGGCTCGTGCGGCATCACGCCTTAGCGAGGACGATCGCTCCTACGGGAGCGGGGCGTGACATAGGTGGTATCAGAGCACGGCTTTACGTCCTTGGACGTCGATTGAATTCTTAACTTCGATGTTTCAGCAAAAACTCTGTTGCTTCGCAAGTTGTCATCGTTGGTGCGCTCTCTCTCAAATGTCCCTCGCATGTCCATACAATAAGTCTAAATATTTTCGAAAGCTCGTACAAGCGTTCAACCTAACGCATCGGTAGGCCGTTGCCAAATGCGTCGATAGGGCCTTTGTGCGATGGTGTCAAATTTGACTCGATAGAAAAATATGTGCTAATGTTAGCAAAGTTGCATGTGTGCCCGAATAGTCCTACGTTGACCTTAACAAGTCGCACGCGTGCCTAATCAGTCCAACATCGACCCTAGCAATTGAGCGTGCAAACTCGGGATATAGTCCGCACAGGATGGCTATGCACACGGCCTTTTGGCTAAGTTGTGTTTCGCGTCGCGCACCTTGACCCTTGGTGCAAACGAGTCACGAGCGATATCAAGTACTGCTCGGTAGGGAACGGAGATATACTTAGAGTGTCTATCGATAGGAACGCTATCGGACTAACGCTTAGGCGTACACGGAAGATTGATTTGGATTTTGAGGAATAGTACGAACGACTTGTGCGTCGGTACGACGCGAGCGACTACGCTAGCGATTCGTCAAACGAATCTGAAGGATGTCTTAGCGAATGACGAATGTGATTGAGGACTAGATCGTATGGCTTGAATCCGAGTAGTGTATGTGATAGGTTCGGAGAAGAATAAGAATGTGTGTCGACGACTAGTCGAGTGGCTCGAATTCGAGTGGTTATGGTTTGTCTTGGAAATTGTTCGAGTGAATATTGAGGATTTCGAGGTATGTCGGCGAGGCGATGCGATCGCGCAAAGCCTTAGAACGCGTCAGCTTAGTTGGTCGTGACTTCGAATGTCCCGAACGAGCATCTCGTTCGGACAACTTGTGAATGAGCACATGCGAGTTAGAAAACCAATTCGGAACGATGAATGAAAATGAATGGTCTTGATTGAGGAAACTTAGGGATCGCGCGTGCGATATCGGATTGATGCAAAGGAAATGTGACTTGAGTTTTGAATAACGATCTTGAAACGAGCTTGAGGAATAGCGATCGAACTTGGTCTTGAATATCGAGGAATGGTGGTATATCCAGTTCGAACAATAGCATCAAGTCGCACGACTCGAAATTGGTTGCAAAGGAAGATCGTCAGGTTACGCATATCGTCTGGTATTGAGGCGTATAAAGATCGATATGCGATAACTCGGGGCACTCTGACTCGGCGAATGACGGTCGTGCAAATGTCATTGTTCCGTTGGATGCTATACTTGGGATGTTAAAAATGTGTCGAGGAAAAGATAGACTGGCTCGAGGATTTTCTAAGTTGAACGAATGACGATTAAACTATCGAACTTGGCTTGGATGAAAACTGGAATATTTGGATTTGCTTCATCGACAACCACAACGTTGATTCTTGTCTTATGCGAGTGCTACTCCAGCGCACATGCGTCACGCCGATTAGGGCGATCACTCTGCGTGAGCGCTGGTATGGTGTCATACAGCGGGAGTGGTCGAACTTGCACGGTGCGACAATTTGTGCTTCGACTTGTGGTTTGACGCGAAGATAGACTCGAGATTGAATTGGTGTGCTTGCGATTGAACTTGAGGATTGAGTAGGTCCAATCCGCGTATCGGAAATGAATGAGTCTAAACTCAAACAAGAGTTACGCCCCGATAAGAATGATTATTCCGCGGGAGCGTTGCGTGGTGATTCATGAACCTGGATAATCGGACTCGCGTGAGATTGGGGCGCAACGTATGTCGAGCGAGACGACCTCGTGATCGAATACATGTATTGGTTAGAATTGGTGAATTGAAGGAATTTGAATATACACAATGCGTGCCATAATACGAATTAGGTGATCGTGCTTGATGTTTAGAAATTTGAGTGACGCGAGCTTGGATAGAAGACCCCATATGATCGACTCTGGTTTTGACCCTAGGATAGGGGTCAGTGTTGGCATTATTGTTGGGGAACTATGATTCCAATCCTGACATTGACTTAGCCTCGAAAAGAAATGGCCTAGCGGTTAGGCGAGACGCCATGTTCATGAGTTATCAGTCGAAGGATTGATCTTGAGGATTGGCATGGATGGATAGCGTGAATCACGAATGTAGAAAACCCTGCTCACGAGATTCGGCTGACATGCATATATTTCAGGGACGCCTGGGTATGTGCACGATGCGACTCGAGTGAGAATGACAATTTCTATCATGCGGCTTGGCTGAATGCATGTTTTAGGGACGCTTGGAATGCGTGCACGATCCAGCCAAGTGATGCGGCGAGTTCAAGCAGGCTTGAAATGTGGGAGTGTGTCGAGATCTTGAAATCGTGTTGAAGTAAAGATTGATATAGTGCGAGCGTGGCTCGGAATCGAAGGAACGCGTAGGCGAAATGTGTACGATTAAGTCTTGGCCATAGAAATGGTAGGATGACTTGCCCTCAGGAAAGTCTCGAGGACGAGACTTGTTCTGAGTGGTGTATGTTGTAGTGCCCCGTCCCGCAAAGTCAATCGGAGGAATCGAAACGCCGACGGCGTTCGGTCTTAGCCTTGCAACGGCTTGCTCGAGACATCGCTCAGGTGGGGTAGTTTCGGTGAACTCTCCTCATCTTTGCCTTCACATAATAAATCGTATTTTCAACTTGCACAAGTTAGGCTTGATAATAAAAGCTACGCATCCACATAGCTAAGGGAATAATCCCGACGGGTCAAAATGAGTTAGAACATGGAAAACGTCCCACGGTCGGCTTAGAGTTGGTGCACGGCGTGCTTTGTAAATGACACTCGGTCCTTCGTCCCGTGGCTTGGGAGAAGGAAAGTTGGTCTTCGGTGCAAAGTTGAGAGTTAGCCTAAGTCATAGGCGTCGCCCGCACAAGTGCTTGCTAAAGCATGTACGGTCCTGTCCCGCAAGGCTTGGCATAGCCTTTGCACGTCCCTTGGGTTAAGTTGTAGGCTTGAGTGAGTTAGGCAAAGTTATGCCGGTCGACCTAAGTTATTCTACGTGCTGTCCCGCTCATTCTGCGGTTGTCAAGATAAATAGTCCCACGACCCCAAGGCCCGTCATATGAAGTATGACTTGGGCGACAGCGTTGCGTCGAACACGAGTCGGTTTAGAGGCACGAGCCACGGTTGGTCCAGTGAAAGTTAGCCACGGTCGGTCGATACTTAAGGAAACATGTTATGTTCAAGTTAAGTTGGAAGGCTATGCAGTAGCCGTTCCCTGAGTTCAAAGAATGTTAAGTCTAAGCGATGGGTAGTCGCCGAGGCAACCCTGGTTAGGGGCTCTGCAAAGGAAGTACAAAAAGTGGAAAGAGTAAAACAACCAAGTAAATGAATTGATCACATAACAAGCCCCAAACTGTATCCTAAAATACTCCATGTAACCCTTATGAACTTGGACAACTTGTCGACAAGGGTGGTTTCTTCGAGCGGAGACCCTCGGCCACGGGACCGTCTCGGCCTAGGAAGAAACTGGTTGTAGCCGCGCTGGTTAGGCACCGCTGGTAAGGCGATCGGTAAGGCGGGGACTTTCATCGGGGCTCGCTACCTGCGTTGAAAGGGTCCCGTACTGCCAGGCTACGTCCAAGGCGGCTGGTTAGGCCAATCCCATAACAAACAGTTAATAATAATTGTTTTCAACTAACATGGTAAGTTTGGTGTCGGCACGGGCGGCAATCCGTGTGTGTGACGGTGGATTGAGTTGAATATGTATGAGTTAAATAGACACAATGTCGGAGCCTAAGATTTGGCTACAGCGAAGGCGACGTGCTTCGGCACGAGATGTGGCGTCGACTGTTAAGTTGCGAGTTAAGTCAAAAAGGGCCGTAGGGCATGTTGTGTGAAGTTACGTTGAGTTATGAGGCACGGTCGCGTTGTCACAACACAAGTGTAGCCGAGACTAAGCAAGGAGGCACTGCCTCGGAGATATTGAAGCACGAATCGAGTTATGGCTCGACCGAGTCGTTACGTCCCAGAGTTTGGCACAAAAGCACAAGTATAAGTCGGTGCGTCGACAATGCAAGCACGAGAAAGGTCTAGAGGCAAGGAAATGGAGTCCTTCGTGTAGTTGCGTCTCTGATTATGGCCGTAAGGCAAACACGACTTAATAGGTTAACGTTGTTGGCACAAGGAGTGGTCTAGGCACAAAGTATGAGTTAACGTTGACATTGCTAGCACGGGATGGTTCCGATATACAAGTTGCGCTAAGGCGCCGGTCCTAAAACTGATCCTAAGACAAGACTAGAAAGACAATCGAAAGGATTTAAGCTGCACAAAGTAAATGAACGTGTTGGTTTTGTATGGGTGGGCGAGAAGCTCACTCCACCAGTACAGTGGTACTGACACCCACACAGTGTTTATGTGCAGGCACAGGTAGAAGCTCGTGGCACGGAGCTCGCTTGGATGCGTCGAGGCACGGAGTTCCTTGGCGAGTCGAAGCGTGCGGCCGTGTGGATTGAAGACTTATACAGGACATAATGTATGGACATCGCCTTCCGAAGCTTCCGCTGGATTCAAGTATTGTATCGAGAGAGAGCAGAGTGACTTGTAAATGAGAGAAAAGGTGAGCCTGAGAGACTTGTAATTTGGCCTTGCGCCCACAATTGTAATCTTGTATTCATATCAATAAAAAGAGTTTCTTTTGAAATACTTGTGTTCATGTGTTCTTCTTTAAATTCCGCTGCAATGTATTCAATAACTCTGCTTGGGACTTCTGGGCGACGACCCCGTCGCCGCCGATGCAATCGGCCGTTATGGAACTGCCTTGCACGAGCGCAATCTAGGCTCGTGCGGCATCACGCCTTAGCGAGGACGATCGCTCCTACGGGAGCGGGGCGTGACATTATCTATTCAGTTTATTGGCATGATATTATGTGTCTTGTTACGTCCCTCTGAGGACCTGGTTTTTTCCCAGGTGTGTGTTTTCGTGATTTCTTGCAGGTGCTCTAGCTAAGGCCATGACTTGCGCTTTATTCTGTCGTGATGATTACTCTTGGATTCGTCACTTGCTCTCGCTTGCTAAATTCTTTCCTTGTATATATTTCCATATTTAAATTGGTTGGTAGTGGACTTTGTCTCCGCCCAACTACTGTGTACATGACAAGTTCAAAATTGCTTTATATCATTATTTATCTTTGTGGATGAGATTTAGTTGTCTTGGATTACTACATTTACAGCTTATGTATACATACGAGGTCCATGTATTTCGTATGTATACAGCTGGCATGTCTACGTACTTGCTCCTACGTATTTTGGGACTGGAGCGTTACACGAAATGAGGTGAATCAAAAACCAAATTCACACGAAATTTCGTGCTCTTGCTCATGGAACTATTAGTTTTCGAAAATAACTAATTTTAGTAGATCAAAACCAAGAAAACTCCATGAACTCAAAGTTAAAATGTAGATCTAGAAGAATCTATCCATCAAAATTAAAAACTCCAAGTTCTAAAGAGGTTTATAATCATGTAAATAAAAGAATGGAACAATAAAATCAAGATCCCTCAAGAAGCAAGTTGCACTTGCCTAAACCTCTTGGTTGGTGGAGAGCAACGGTGAGGAAGAAGAAGAGTGAATGATGAGAGAGAAAGAGGGTGGGGTTAATAAATGATGATGGGGGTGGTAGGTAGGGGTTCACCTTGGTTCATGATGGACCAAGTAAACCAAGTCAAGCCGAACCAACCCAATCCTCCTCCTATCCGAATAAAACCAAGCTCCACTTAATCAAAATAAATCCATGAACGATAAATGATAATTAAACCACAATGCTAAATATGAAAATAAACCACAACTAACTAATCAAAGAAAATGAGAAATACGGGTCAGAAATACGAACACGTATAAAATACGTATCACGAATTTCGGGGCACTACATTGTAGACGCACTTGTGCACTTAGGCAACGTGGCATCAGGCGCGCGGCGTAGGCTCGGCCCTCGGGCCTCGAAACACTTTAAGGAAAGTGCTGACTCCAAGACGTTACCGGAGTGCCCGAACACTTTAAGGAAAGTGCTGCTAAATGCACGATTCAAGCCTCGACGACATATTCAACTTCGCAGAAATGGTCAGTGAAGTACAATTGATTTCTAACAAAGATTACCATGTTTGCTCAAATGTAGTTCATCACACGAGAATCTTTGGACTTTTTCCGCAAATTTTGGTTTACAGAATTCCCAGCCGAAGCCTGACGTACATATTGAGCCCATAGATTCAAAAGAAGAAGAAAAAAAAAGTTAGCCAGTTAATATTACAAATTTATTGGAACCTCGTCATTCTTTTTTTTAACTCTCACTATTATCAATTAAAAGGAATAATTCGATTTTCTATGGGATTGAACCCACCCAACCAACCATGATATATCATGATATATCGCGAAATATTATGTTTTCACCTGGTAGCCACTACAACTAGTATGCATTCCAATAAGGAAAACGTTATTTTGTTCGTCTGTGGGGCTGACCCGCGCCCACGTAGCGGACAACCATTGTCCCCCCTGCTTGTTAGAATTATTCAATAATTAAGGGGCCACACATGTAAAATTAATTGTGTTTGGGCTATCTAAATAATTAAGCCAAATTAAAGTGGTCTATTTGAAAATTGGCTTAAGGGTATAATTGTCATGGAATTAATGTGTAGATACCGAGATAATTCTAATTTGATGAGGTGCCAAATTAGAAATATCAAAATATATAAATATATGTATTCATTAGGGTTATGGTCCCCAACTTATACGGCCACCAAAAGAGAGATTTTTTCTTTTTCTCTTCTGCATCCCCATCAACAGAAAGAGAGGGACAAAGGATTCGGATTCCTCTTTGTCATTAAGGGTCGTAGCAAGTTGGAAGATCGAACCCCATTAAAGACGACCGCTTCAAGATCCATCAAGCCTAGCAATAGATTCAGGTACGCTTCCGTAATTTATTTTTTGGGTCTCCATCTCATGAATCGACATGGCACAATAAATATCTAACACTGCTAACTTGGGCCCACCCAGACGGGGAGCCAATGGACGCCTGCCACGTGAGGACGGACAGCACGGGCCAGCCCTCCGGACGGTCAAAATAGCAGCGTTGTTCCAATAATGTTATTCATTCATATTAAGTGACATACCTACAGTACTCATGTGTAGGGGTGAGCAAATACCGACCGATACCGAATACCGATTAAAAATATACCGAAAAACCGAAATTATGTACCGATACCGAATTGCCGAACCGACTAAATTACGATATAATGGTAATGGTAACGGTTTGAGTGTAATACCATACCGAAAATACCGAACCGAAACCGATTCACACACGAACACACACATACACACACACACACACACACACACACACACACACACGCACGCACATTTTTTAATGTTGTTCATGATTAATTTTACACTACTTATTTTTAATTTTATCTTTGTTTTGGTTGGTTTCCTAGAATTTGGAATGGATTTTAGTGCACTTGAATTTATGTTAAGAATGCTAAGAATTGAGTTTTTGATCTTTTGAGCTTATGTTTTTGTGTTCTCATAGAATTTTGAAGTAAATTTTGGTTACTTAAACTTATACTAAAGATTAAACTTAGTGACCGTGTTTGATATTTTAAGCTCATTTTTAGGTGTTTGCGACTTGTTACATATTGTTCTAATAATTTTGATTAATTGTTTGGTTGATAGAGGCTTAGCTTTAAAATTAATGCTTCCAAAAAGGTAAAAAAAAATGTATATTATAGGTTAAGAGGTTCTACAATTTTAAGTATATTAATTGATCAAATATTAATTGGTAAAATACCGATACCGAACAAAAACCGACCGAATATCGATTTAACCGAAACCGAAAAAACCGATTCTAAATGGTACGATATTGGTATTGATTTTTCAAATACCGATTTAAAAAAATACAGAAAAAATCGATCAAATACCGACCGATTATACTGACGCTCACCCCTACTCATGTGAAGTGGAGACCATGAGATGAGAGATCATATATATCTTTCTGAAGTTCCAAAGCCATGAAAAAGGCTAATTATATGGGCACAACCAAAAGTGATCGGGACTAGTCCATTTTTTCAATTTTTTTGGCAGTCCAGTCTGTAGACTGGACTGTCCAGTTTCTAACACTGACTGCCAGGATCTAATAAGGACTGCACACTTTTCTGGCTGCCAAAAAAGTGGACAGCCCTAAAACTGCCACAATGTAATAGTTCCGATCACTTTTGGCTGTGTCCATATAATTTGCCCATGAAAAAAGGCCGAAAGAAAAGGCCAATCCCAGAAAAATGGCGAAATGCATGAAATTGATAAGTAAATCACTTTATATGCATGGTCTTGTTACGGTGTTACCTTCACATGAAAGGCCTGATGGTCCTTTGAGAGTCTTCGGACTATTATGTAATCCATCAGTTGGAGGGTGGCAAAGCATACATGTCTACTACAGGTTTTGGACTTAGAATCGAACCGAATAAAAGATACGTCCAGTATAAAAATAGTTCGATTCGATTTTAGTTTTGAAAATATTAAAAAGAAATATATTTTATTTCGGTCCAAAACCGAATAAAACTTACGTAATTATGTAAATAGCCTCAATTTTATACATATTTTTTGTGATTAAAAATGTGTATATTTTGACAATAATTATTGTATGTATATGTTTTAAAATTCAACTTTAGTAAATAAACAATTAATCAACTTTGGATATTAACTTTAAAATATAACAATTGTATGTGTAAAAAAATTATTTTTAATATAATTTAACTATTATTTCAACTTATGGCCGGCCCATTAAACGGAAAAGGAAAAAAATTCATTTTGGTTTGGTTTCAGTTATGACTATTTTCGAACTGTTTTTTATTTTGGTTTTAGATTTTAAAATTTTATTTTATTTGGTTTTGACTATTTCAGTTCGGTTGAAACAAAATAAATGAAATATTTACCCCTAGTCTACTACTCCGTTTAGGGTGGTATATCCTGATCTGTATCCACATATATTAGTAGTAAATATGAGTATGGGTATGGATATTAAGTAGGTATAAAAACATGTATAATATTTATTACAAAAATTTATTTTTAGGACTGTTAGGCCTCGTTCGGCTAGCGGAAACGAAAGAAAATGAAATTGATTCTTTGTTTTTTTTTAAAAATCTAATTTCAATCAAAAAAATTTGAGTGTTTGGGAAAAGCCAAAAAATGGGAGAGAAAGTGAATGGGAGGAATGAATCTTGGGTGAGTGGGAGGAACCAATTTTTTTCTATATTTATTCCTCTTGGGAATAATTTTCTTTCCTTCTCATTTTCTTTGGCATCAAAATAGAAATAATTTTTTTTTATCAAGGCTCCAATTCTGCGAACCAGTTACTGTAGGAAAGCAATGGTCTAATTTGCTTGTGTGCATATTAATTATTCCTATGTAGACATCACAGTTTTAGGTTATTTGGAACTGTTATTTGAATCTAACGCATGTTTTGCGGATTTGGATTGCAAAAGTACAGTTAAATGTAATTTGAATATACGTTTGTCCGATGATTCGAAATAGAAAAAATGACATTTGGAGAATATGGAACTAGTTTTCAGCCTATAGTTTGACACCCAACAATTGGAATTGGTAATATAGATAGATCCTCTTAAATGGCATGACATTGATGACATTGTTAATATAGTATTTGAATTTGTGTCACTTAAGGTCCAAAATGTCGATTTAAACACAAATTTTGAATATTATACGAGACTCTAAAACTAAACGTAAATTTTAAATATAAGGAGACTTGAACGAAATCTAACAGTTAGCCTAAGTCAACCGTTACGGGAGGGATGAGACCTGGATTATCTTCTTGACAATATGAAAATATAAACTTAAATTTCTAAATATTATACAAGATCCTAAGACTAAATAACTCAAAAAAATATTTATATACCCAACAGCTAGCCTCATGACGGATGATGCAGCCATATGCTTTGAAATGTACCTTGGCTGTTTATATGCGCTACTGAATTTAATTCTCTGATAATGATTTGATAACTACACTAGACATTGATATATTCACTCATTTTGTTTACGAAAATGATATTTTGTCCGCGATTTGTAATTGCAGGTGTGACCATCGGCCAACGTGGCAGTCGACATTGGTCCTTCCTGCTATTTTCGGATTCCATTCGGACCAGGGGTCCAATGACCGACGTCACGTTTGCGAGCGGTCATGCCCGCGGTTACGAACTGCGGGCAATATAGCAGCTCCGTTTTGTTTAATATGATGGCTGGCAAAACCAATGTCTGTTTCTGGGTATGACAAGGAACTGTTCTCAATTTGCCATTTGTCTTAAAGTTAAACCGTTGCATATGTTTATTGTTTGGGAGTTCTGGTTGAATACTTTATATAGCAAACGTCATAGTTTCTTGCATTTGAAAACGAGTTGCATAGTAAGTTATTTATGCTTCATGACTGCAGGGCAAACCTGTTTGGATAGAAGGTGAGAGTGTATTGAAAGTGGATTAAAATCGTCGATCATGGGGTAAGTTGGAGAAGACTTTGAGCTTGGACAATTCTTCTCTGTTAGGACAATTTTTTGGCCTCGGCATGATCCCACCAAAGGTCAGGACCACGAATGACTATCATGACCGGCTCATAATAAAAGTCAAGGGGCAATCAAAAATTAGTTCTGGATAGGACAATCCGACCCTCCGAATCGGCCCTGATTGCAAATGATTGTTATTGCAGACAGTTTCAGCGTTTGGATACCTCTTGCAACTCCTTAGATTTGCCTCGTTAGCAAAATAAGACTCATTAGAAAACTTAAACAGTTTGTCCCACATTAGATTGTCCGCGTGAGCAAGAAAGCCCATACCGTCTATTAGCCGTTAAAAATGGTTGTTAATGACATTACCTCATCTCCCCCCTCTTCCCTACCAGTCCTCCCTTCCCTACCCTCCCCCTCCTCCCTCCGTCGGCCAGCCCCCGCCCCCCCTCCTCCCTCCGTCGGCCAGCCCCCGCCCCCCCCCCCTCCTCCCTCCGCCAGCCCCCCCCCCCCCCCCCCCCCACCCTCCTCTCTCCGCCGGCCAGCCCCCCCCCCCCTCCGCCGGCCAGCCCTCGCCCCCCGACCCACCCCCCCCCCCCTCCTCCCTCCGCCGGTCAGCCCCTTCGATCCGCCCCCACCACCAGAGAGAGAGGAGGGGGAGAGGGGAGGGGTAAAATCGTCCTTTTAGACGATTTTTAACGGCGGGTGACTAAATTGAGCAAAAATATAAAAATCATGGTTCCTTTCAAACTACGAGTCTTTAATTGCATTTCGTCACATCTAAGGAGGGTTTAAATGCACTTTACCCTAGGAGAAATAGATTGCAACTCCATTGCAAACGGTTATGCTTTCTACTTTTTAATTATTACCTACATGTTCATGTTGTCATCCAAACAAAATGAGTTGAAACTCCTCATTTACGGGGGACAAAAAACTATGTATCCAAATACATTTTTAAAAGTGATATATTCACACTTTCATTACAATGCACTGCGTTGAAACATGTTGAAAGTAACACTTTCACATTTTTTATGAGGTACAAACATTTAAACAATCCCTAAAAGGAAGAGAAGCTATAAGACCATCTCCAATGGTGATTTCTAAAATTGAGTTCTTATCTTACTTGGCATTGCACTTTAAGGAGATTTATATCCTAGTTGGAAGAGTTTCTACATAGAAATTGTAGACATACAAAAATGCTCTCCAATGGTTCTCCATTTCTATCCTGTGTCACATAGTAAAAGGACCAATTTAATAGTGTGAGACCCAATAATAATTGTCATGAGAGATAGGAGAATTTCTATGAGAGTTTCTACATGTAGAAATCCTCCTAGAAAGTTTCTATCCTACATCATTGCCACCTAGGATAGAAATGGTGATAGAAATCACCATTGGAAGAATTTCTTTCTAAAATGAATTTTTTCATAGAAATAGGGAAGATAGAAACCCCCAGTGGAGATGGTCTAAGCATCCAGGTCTCCTTTGGTTCACGGAAAGGAAAGAAAATAAAAATAAATCGATTATTTGATTTCCTTTTCTTTGTTTTGAAAAATTGTAATTTTATTAAAAAAAAACTTTTCAGTGCTTGGATAGAAAATGAATCATTTTTTTTTTCTTCTCTCTTTAAAAAGTTACAATTTATATAATAAAAAGATTCAGTGTTTGAAAAGGTCAGAAAATTTGGAAGGAAGAATCTTTGGATGGGAGAGTGAATCATTGGGATGGGTGAGAGAACCATTTTTCTTTTTAATTTTATTGGATTGTATATCGTTTTCGGTTGAGCGCTCAAATGAGGATGACAATTGAGTTGGTAATTTAGTCTCACATCGATTAGGAGGTGAGATTATGTGGTGTAGATAATTAAGATTGGTTCAGGCCTTACATAATAATTATCTTTTAAAGCATATGGAACCAATTCAATATCGTACCTCATGGACCAACTCCAGTTCGAGTCACACCTTGGAAATTATTGACACAGAGAATGAATGACTTTTCTTTTACAAGATTTTTGTGATGCCAAAGTAAAAAGAAGAGCGAAGAAATTTGGTTCGTAGAGGAGGAAAATGGTTTCCCATCCACCCTATAATTCATTTTTTCTCACAATTTACTGGCCTTTTCAAACAACGAAAAGTAAATAGAGGAAAATTATAATTTTCCGAAGCAAAAAAAGAGCAAATTTGTTGTTTACATTAGGGGTGTCAACGGATGTTTATCGGTACGGACAGGACAATATCCGTATCCGGTTTTTTTTTTTGTAATATCTGAATCCGATCCGATATCCGAACGAATATCTCTTTTGACACTCCGAATTCGTATCCATCTAGTTTAACGGATATCGGATAATATCCGATCCGATTAGCTAAAAAATTCGAATGCTAGTATTCGAATATCCGAAATCCGAAATATTAAAAATTTAGTTATTATCCGAATATCCGAAATCCGAAATATTAAAAATTTAGTTATTATCCGAATATCCGAAAACCAAATTCAATTTCTCTACATATTTGAGTCCTTTCTTCTTCTGTTGTAAATTGTAATTAATATATATTACTATTACATATCAATTATGGGTCCGACTATTGACACCCCATGTATTTCTAAGGACACCCCAATTTCTAAGTACACCCCACATGTAGTTGATTAAACTTATAAAAATACTAAGTACACCCCAATATTTGACAAAAATACCCTTACCTATTCTACACCCCCATCTCAAAGCTTTCTAAGTACACCCCTAAAATTCCACTCCACTCTCCTCCCTCACAAAACCCTAACATTCACTCTCCTCCCTCACAAAACCCTAACATTCACTCTCCGGTCCCTCCAGTCGCTGCCCGGTCGCCTCCCCTTCGTCGAAGAGTTCTCCCTTGTTCGGCTTCGCAATGGATAGAGGAAAACAAGTTCAATCGGAAGGTAAATTTTCGCAAATCGACCTGTAGATGAGTAATCTTGTTCGAAATTAGTATCTATCTTCGTTTAGGATCTCTGTGTATGTTTCGAAACCGATCGATTGTGACAACAACGAGACAATCGTTCGAATTTTTTTTTGGAATTCGCGGCATTGTTCGACCCTGGTCGGTCGGGCAAAAAGCAACTGTTCGACCTGTAATGGTCGAACAGTTTGCAATTGTTTGACCTGTTGTGGTCGAACAGTTTGCGATTGTTCGACCTGTTGTGGTCGAACAGTATGTGGTTGTACGACAAGTATTGGTCGAACAGTACATTTTTAAGGCAAAACATATATTTTCTCCTTAATGTATGGTTGTTGATTAAATTTGCAGGAAACACTAGGCGGAGGGAAGCCACTCATGCTTCTGCTAGGAGACGTCGTGCCGAAGAACAAGAACGTGCACGTCTTGAAGAACAAGAACGTGCACGTCTTGAAGAAGCTACGGTCGTTGCTCCAACTCAACCGACCGGCCAATTAGACGAAGAAGAAGGCCACGCAGACGAAGAGCGGCGCACAGATGAAGAAGAGGAAGAAGACGCTGATATTTTGACGGGCCCTTGTCCCGGTGGACCTGAGGATCCCCGACTTATTCCAAGTTTCAAAACTCATGTGGCGTACGAGATTTGGAACGGAATTGAGAGGCCCGTATTGAGGTGTTGGTGCCACACAACCAAGATGGATACATGGAATTTAGAGGGCAATATAAGCGAGTTGCTTCAGAACTCTCGAGTTGCGAAATTAAGGTCGGTTTCGTACAAGACGCCAAATAAGAATCTAATTTGTGCGTTTCTCGAGCGTTGGCAACCAGAGACTAACACTTTCCACATGCCATTCGGTGAGATGACAATTACGCTGGATGATGTTTTTTGTCTCATCGGACTCCCGGTCAGTGGGCTACCAGTGGTTGAACCATTGTCAGCAAGGGGACGGGAGGAGCCAAAGAAGATGATTAATAGGTTGTTGGGGGTGTCAGAAAGGGATGCACATATTGAGCTTCTGGGCCAGAGAGGTAGCTCGGTCCGGATGGAGTGGCTCCGGTCTGAATTTGAGTCAGACGTCAGTAGCACGGATAATGTGAAAAGAAGGCGTGCTGTCCGTGCCTATTTATGGTTCGTACTTGGATGCACAATATTTTCTGACAAAAGTGGGACACGTGTTGATACAAAAGTTCTCAGCCTTTTAGAGAATTTGAACAACGTCAATGACTATGCCTGGGGAGCTGCTGCTTTAGCTTTCTTATACCGACAGCTTGGAGTAGCATCTCGGAGTGGGGTCCGCCAAATATGTGGATACTTGACTTTACTGGAGGTATCTATATCTCAGCCCGTGATATGCATTTTTTTAATGTTATACAACGACCAATATGCTTCATATTTTCGTATTGTAGGCATGGATATTCGAGTATTTTCCCTTCACGAGGCCTACACATAATGTCAACTATCAGATGGGGGACCCACTTGCTATGAGGTGGGCCAATAGACCCCATGCTGGACCAGGTACCAACATGGTCTCATCCATCAGGGAGGTATTGGACAATCTTCAAGTCCACAATGTGAGTGTTAATTTATCCATTTACTCATAACTTTTGTTCTACCCATAACTAATTGTTTCAATTTATGATGTAGGTGAATTGGACTCCCTACCACGAAATGAGGAACAGTTTTCCTCGCGACGACGTGACTTTCTTTCATGGATGTATACGTGCCTTCGACATTGTAGAGTCGTATCATCCTGACCGTGTCCTTCGGCAATTTGGGCTACGACAAAAAATTCCTTACGATCCTTTGTTTCCTTGATTTTTGTTAACAAATGCCATGCATACAAGCTGAGGAAGTGTTGGAACTTCAGTCCTCGTAGGTAGAAACAACGAGGAACCGTTCTTGTGCATGTGGACGATGGCCATATTGTAGGCCGACGCCGCCAAGTAGTACATATCTGGGTATGACCACCAGTACTTACTGTCATAAATGGGTGTTGTAAAATAATTCAAAGCTGCTCGTACATCTTCGGGAGACCCCTTAAGCAAGTTACATCTGGCGTATAAATCTCCCAAGTTTGTTACTTCTTGAATCAGGTCAGTACGAACTTTCGGCCAAGATTCCTCCCCCAACCCAAGTGCATGGGCTATGCATCGAAAACCACAATGTCCATCCCCTAGTACATTTTTCGTACTCAACACATAGGGATGGAAATGAGATGGAACTTGTTGTATGTATGCAAAATCGGAGTCGTTGCGTGATGACTTGCGTTGGACCGGATCCTTTTTCCTTCGGATGGAAGAAAACATTGGTTTTGCCGAAGGGTGAGCACCGACAATGATAGTTTCATCCAAAGGAGAACAACTATCGTGAGCAGACTCTACAATTTCGAATTTGCTTGGGTTCCGTTTCGTCGAATTTGCATGGCGGATTTTCGTTTTGCTTGGCCTACCACGAGCTCGTTTGTGGACCACCGGTTCAAGCAACGAAGATGTTGAAGGAACAACTATCTTCCGAAGTTTTTTCAGCAACAACAACCTTTGAGAATCGGTAGCCGCCTCAAACTTAGAATTAATATCAGTCATGGTCTCCACCCAACGGCTTCGGATATCTTCATCAGCTACACTGTCTGTTTTGTAGGGTTCAGAATCCAACTTCCGCCAAAATCTGTCAACCATATCGAGCTGAATTACCTGACCATCCCGATTCAACTGTGCAAGTTCATGTGCACAAGGTAACCCGCAAGTCCTCCGTAACACACAACCACAAAGGAGAGGATCTACTCCGGTAGTTTCTATACCCTTCATCTCTTCATAAATCTTACCAAGAGCATGATGAGACACCAATCCTCGAATAATCTTGAATAGCGGAGAACTATAACGATGTGGTGCAATATTAAGACACATCTCAAATGAGGCTTTTATTTGGTTGTGTGACGTTGTCAGCAAGTCGTGTATCCTTGTCCATGAGATCTCAAAAGTTGATTGACTCGTGCCCAATTGTTTTTTCAATTTTGAATGTGCACTCTCCGCCCTGTGAATATGAAAATTATAGAGTGAGAATCATACTTTGTAAGATAATTAACATTTACACATGCAAAGTATTGTTTCAAGTCACGTACCTGCTACTTGTCGTGTTCTCAAAATGCATGACATTGTTTGTCCAACACGAAACAAATCTTTTTTTTATAGGGCTCTATCCAATTATTGATGGCATACTCAACTGCTTTCGGATAATCGGAGAAATCTTGCTTCAATCTTCTAAGCAACTCATTGAATTTAGGTTGGTCTTCAGCAAGAACCAACGAATTCCATGAATTATTGAAAGTCCTCCATGCTCGACAACTCTATGCTTATGTCGAGCATTGTAAATAGTCTTCAATGTTGACTCATTCCCACTAAAACTATCTTTCAACGTGCTCAGTATATCTTTTGGCCTTGTATTGTTCTTCGTCAGGTCTTTAACAAGTTGATCTTATGCAGGGGTCAGTCGACCGGCATATGAGTGTCCAACCAAATTTTGTCCCAGTGGGTGATTATGTGACCCGCATATAACCCTCAATGACCATTGTCCTACGTCATTGGCTTGCACTCCCTTCAACTGAAATGGACAATCACATTTCTTCGTGCCCGTAAGCCTTTCACGTCTCCGCTTCTTGGCAATGTTAGTCAAATTTTTTTCATCGACTTTTGGCTTCTTCTGCCGATATTTACCACCGCGCTCACAACCCAAAATTACTCGAGCTCGCCTTCCATCTCCGCTATCCGATCGTTTAACCAAAATAACCATATTATGACGGTTTCCTACCGTACGTACCCAATTCACCAAACATTCACGATTCTCAAATAAAGCATCCGTATGAAATTCGTCTACGAAATTAGGTTGTTCTTCAAACATTGGATGCCTGATAATGCTCATTTCAGTGTTAATTTCATTGTCATTTGAGGTGTTTTCCTACAGTGAAAAAATTTAACAACTGAATAAGGTGAAAAAAACAAACTAATATTGTTCGACCAGAGCAGGTCGTGCTAACTTAAACTGTTCGGCCTGCAATAGTCGAACAAAGCCATAATGTTCGACCAGAGCAGGTCGTGCGAACCCCTACTGTTCGGCTCTTACAGGTCGAACATCTCTTCATCTGTTCGACTGGTACAGGTCGAACAGATCACGAATTCTGAAAAAAAAATTCGAAAAAAACCGAATCACACGATTACAAACGAAAAAAATCAACATAAGAGGAACGTACCTTGGAAGATTCATGTGTATTTTGTCCCTCCATCATGATTTCTTTAACTTCCTTCAAAGTAAGAAGAATTTAGGGTTTTTGGCTTGGGGAGGGGAAATGGAGGGTTTTTGGGTTGGGGAGAGAAAGTGGGATGTACTAAGAAGACCAAATAATGAAGGAGGCTGATGGAATGTGCTATAATAGATGGGGGGTATTAATGTCTTTACACATTAATCTATTTTTTCACTTAAGTTACATGGGGTGTCCTTAGAAATACATGGGGTGTCAATAGTCGGACCCATCAATTATATTATAATTAATTTATGTAAAAGTCAGTTGAGAATAAAATACTTTAATCTTCTCTATTAATTAATATATATTACATATACATTATACTATAATATATATAAAATTTTGGATATTCGAATCCGATATCCGAATTCGATATCCGAAATTTGCAATTTAAAGTCGGATCGGATATTAACAGATTCGAATACCTTAATATTCGAATTCGTATCCGAAAATAGATAATATCCGAAAAATATTCGGATATCCGAATCCGATATCCGAAATTTCAAAAAATATCCGAAAGTTCGGATACGAAATCGGATCGGATTCGAATTGTCGACTATCCATTGACAGGTCTAGTTTACATTGAATAAGTTGTGCGAATCATCTCATTAACTCATCTTAAGCTCTACAGCAGCTCACCAGAATTCATAAATGTGTTTAGCGTCTTGAAAGAAAATGAGCTGTTGACAAAGACGTGGATATATACAGTCTTTGACTCTTTATGTTCTAATCAAAATGGAAGGTAGTCATTAACTCGTAGCGGTGTTTGGTCCACCAATTAGAAGTTTCAAAGTTGATAGAAATTCCATCTTTGCGGAATAGACGGTTGGTTGTCAACTACTCAATTTTTAAATATCAAATTGTGTGTGTCAAATTCTGTATCCTTTCATTGTTATGATCCTGGATTTTGTCCAAACCCAAATATATAACTTACTACTATTTAACATGTATGTATTTACTTACGATGGTAAATAAATAGATGCATGTTACACTTGTAAATATATATACATATGTATATACAATGCATAAAAATTTAGCTAAATTATAACCTGATACGTTCAACTATTCGATTTTTCAACTTAAGTACCCTCAATTTTGACAAACATCAACTTGATATCCTAATTTTTAAAATGATAAAATTACCTCTCATCTCTCTCCCTCTCCACCACTTGTTGTCACCTACCCCGCCGCCTCGTGCCACGATTGCACCACCACCGACCCCCAACCGCGCCACGCCCCTAACTCGTCCCCACCCCTCCGAGGGGTTAGTGGCGTGACGCGGGGAGGGGGCCGGGGTGGTGCAGCCGTGGCACGGGGAGAGAGACGGGGGCGCGGATTAGTGCAGTCGCGACGCGGAGAGGTGATCGGGGGCCGGCAAGGGTGGTGATAGTCGGTGAAAGGAGGGATAATTTAGTCATTTTAAAATTTAGGGTATCAAGTTGATACCCTAAATTTATCTTAAAAAATCTTATTTCATTTGGAAAGAAAAGTGAAATGAAAAGAAATCAATTCTTTCAAATTTTTAGAAAATTATAAAAAAAATTTAGATGTTTGGAAATGTTAGAAATATAGGCAAGATATAGTTTTGAGCACGGATGATTTAGCCCTAAATTTTTGTAATAAATAAAATAATTTGAGGAAAAAAAAAAAGAATTCTTAGGCCTCGTTTGGTTCGCGGAATGGAATGGAAAAAAAATCAATTCCTTATCATTTCCTTTCCTTGAAAATTTTTATTTTTCATTGATTTTCTTTTCCGATGTTTGAAAATGCCAAGAAAATTTGGAAAAGAAAATAATTACTTCAATGTGGAAAAGTGATTCCTTGTTTGGATGGATGTAATCACTTTTTTTTTTAAAAAAAATTCCATTGAAAATTACTTTATTTTACTCCTTAATATTTTTGACATCCAAACATAGAAAAATAATCACTTTATTTTTCTAACACGGAGATTCAGCGAACCAAACGAGGCACTAGTGTGGATGGACAAGCATTTTTTTCCCTCTATTTTTTTTTTTTTTTTGGTTATCTAAAAAATAAAAGAAAATTTTTTCTCAGTATAGTGATTTTGAGAACCAAGCGTCACCATAGTGGGTTATGATGAAAAGCCGCTTCCCCTACTTGTTATGTAAGTGGGCTACGTACGGTCAATCCCACTTCCCAGAAAGTGTGCCCCTCACATGACCCACTCACTTCCATTTCCATCTCCCTGTTCCCTCTGCCACCAAGAAATTAAATTGGCGGGCAACCAACTGCCTGCCATATCTCCACATTCAATGCCCATGTGCTTCCTCCACCCACAATTCAAAATCCAGAGGGGCACTCCCGTAATTTTCCATCTCCCGCCGGAAAGTGCGAATGTTTCTTCTCGGCGGAGCTCTCCAGACTCCTCTCTCTCTCTCTCATTCCGGAGTCCACTAACGGGTCCGCGTTTGTCCCACTATAGGTATCCGTTTAGCTTAAACTGATCCCTAGTTCACGTGAATCCTCACTCTGTGATAAAATCACATTAAAAAGTTCGGAGAAGGAAGAAGAACAGAGGACCAAACCCTAACCCTAACCCTAACCCTAGATTTCTAGGATTTCTTCCTCCTCCTACAATGGAGGAATCGACAGCATGACCAAGTGCCGCGCCCACCCCTACGAGCGCGGCGTCGGCGTCTGCGCCGCCTGCCTCCGCGACCGCCTCCTCATCGTGATCGCCGCCAGGGAGGGAGCCCAGTCGCCGGAGCTTCACTGGAACCTCGACCCCTCGCCTCCGCCTCTGCTTCGGCCGCTGGAGTTTCCTCAGTCCGTCTCCCCCTACGCCGGCCGCCGCCGACACCGCCACCCCCGCTTCTTCAGCACCCCTCAGGTCGGTCCTACCTTCGACTACGAACGGAATCTCGGCGGCGCAGCCGCCGCCTACGCCGGCCGCAAGAAGAGGTCCTCTGTCCTCTCCCTCCTCTTCGGATCGAGCACTGGATCCCGGTCTTGGTTCCTCGACCTCTTCTCCAGCCGGAGGAGGAAGACGGAGCTTCCCGATCGAACCGGTACGTTCCCCGAGTTCGATCGCGGGATGTCTCCGGACCGCGACTACGACGCCGAGTCGGTGTGCTCGAGTGGGTACAACACCGAGTCGTCCGCCGGCTGGCGCCGGCCGGAGCCGACGCCGGTGAGGAGGTTCCCCGCCGCTTCGCCGGGGAGGGGCGGGATCGGCGTGTCGGGAATCGCGATGTGTCTGAGCCCCCTCGTCCGGCCGAACCCCAAGCCGGCGGCGGATGCGGGGTTCAGCGGCGACTTGCGGTGCGGCACCGAAGCGACCGGCCGGCGGAACCGCCGGCAGCGGAGGCAGGTTCCGACGGGAGAGGGCGCTCTCGGGCCCAGCCGGTCGAGGAAGCTCGCCGACATAGGCCGGTTCAGATGACGGTTCGGTTTCTTTTTTATTTTTTTTACTGCTGCGGGTTAACATTCTTTTGTTGGCAATTTATATTGCAACTTTGATTAAAATCCATCGTATAAGTGTGGATATGAGTGGCACTATAAATTGTCTTCTTTCTTTTGTGGAAAGCCAAAGCTTTTGTAGAGTCAAGGAGTTTGGTATTTTGGCACGTCTAGTAGAAGTAGGACAATAAGATCAGACTTTTAAACGTTACGTTGTGAAATTGTGTTATGATATGACGACAATATTGGTCAAATGAATTATTGGAAAATATTCTGACTACTTTATCTTGTTTCTTTTATTAGTCCCTAATTTATTTATTTTTTTATAATTTTCCTTTCGGTACTCGAGCATGGATCATGGAATTCGGAACATTAACAGAATTAGAGAGAACAAATAGTTCAATCATGCACTCTTTTTTTAATATACATCTCGATAATTGATAGTTGCGCTCTTTTTCCCCTAGAAGCTTCCTAGCCGGGGAGGCAAAGGTACTCCGTTCCCGGAGCCTCGTCGAAGCTCCGTATCCCTTGCCGTTAGATCGTACGACATTGCATAGGATACGTTCAATTCGATGGTGCAGGAGAAACAAAACTTTGGCAGAATTTCAAGAAGGGATCTTTTTATATATATATATATATATATATATATATATATATATATATTTTATATATATATATATATATATATATATATATATATATATATATATATATATATATATATAATGGGATCGAGATATACCGGGTATACATGTTGTTCGTGTAATAAGAACATGGGCACAATAAGAGAGAGGTACGATAGTTAAATTAAAATAAAAAATTTAGTCAATGGGTAAGTAAACAATACTTTGATTCATAAATAATGACTATACTCTACATTTCTATTAATATAAGAAAGCTTTAAAACGGTTCGTTTTAAAATAAAATTAAGTACCGTAATGTACATTTTTTTTGTTCTTTTGAACGTGCAACACGCAGGTGAAAGTAACCAATTATGTCATGTGCATATTTTTTTCTTGGTATAATCTAAAACATTAACATGTGGCAAAATATACACAAATAAAATGATAAATCCCGTCCAAGCATTTTGAGTATACCCTCTCCACAAATCCGTATTAAGAGCATCTCCAACCCTATTGTGACTTTGGAAAAAAAGTTAATGCCACATAGGAATGACAAAATTTTATTCAAAAGTTCTTCTCCAATGCAATTGTCAAATCAATTGTGAAGCTTATGTGGCAAAAATTAAAGAAAATATTGTGAAGTTGATTGTCTTGTTCTAGACAATGCACTTGACAATGTCTTCTCTTCCATGTCATCAATTATGAATAAAAAATATTAGAAAAAAGAAAGAAGATGAGTAGTTGTCTTAAAAGTTGTCTTGGAAGTTGGAAAAAATACTTTTTATTGTCTTCTCAATACTTTTGCATTGAAGAGAGTTTTTCTATCTCATTGTCTTTTGAGATATAATTTTGCCACATAAACAAGACATTGTCTTGTGGTTCATGTCACATAGGAGCCACCTAAGACTCACAACACTTAACAAGACAATAGGGTTGGAGATGCTCTAACTATCAAATGCTATGTCACCGAAAAAACAATAATGCTAAGTCTACTACCAAATGCTTACAATCCTCTTACAACCACTCACCCATGTGCTGACATGTGGACCATCCCATGTGCTGACATGTGGACCATGGTCCACATGTCAGCACATGAGTGAGTGGTTGTAAGAGGGTTATAAGTATTTGATTGTAACTGTAGCATTACTCCGGAAAAAACTAGGATACCACCACCGGTATCACTGCTTAGATACAGAATGCTTGGATAGAAAGACATTTGTCCCCATTTTTTAACTAAGCATCGGGTTTAACAAATAAATAATGTGTTGTCTTGGAAAAAAGTCAATTTTGCAACTTTAAAAGTATGGCCCCACAATAAAAAACTAAAGAAAATTACTTAATGAAGAGCCATTTATTAAAGAGTTTTTTTTATTTTCAAAGTTGTTATATTCTCCAACTCTTCCTCAGAAATAAGGACTTTTATGTTTGTGATTTGTTTGTTTTTTTTATTTTCTTTTTCTTCTTGCACTCTAAAATACACAAATATAAAATTGTTCAACCAATACATCTTCACATATTGTTTTATTTTTTCTTTTTTTTTTAATGACTAAAAGGTAAATATATTTTTCAATCCTAAGCATTCTGTAATTGAACTAACAACACTTATACAGAACAATATTGGAATTGGACTGCTACTAAACAATTCTGATACTGATCAACCTATTGAACATTTCTGATACTGAGTTGGGAGTAAAACTTTGATACCGAAGGGGGTATCAAAATTTTGATACCCTCTATGTATGACAAGTGGGTCCCCCTCAATGTTTATGTGTATATATATGTATACACGTTTTACGAAGAGCAAGTGGGCCCACATGTCATACATAGAGGGTATCAAAGTTTTGATACCCCTTTCGGTATCAAAGTTTTTTCCCTGAGTTGGATAGAGTCTGATACTGATTAGTGCTATACTTAACTGACTGCTAGTGAGCTGGACGAGCTCTGATTCTGATTCTCTCTTAAATGAAGTTATGAACTAACTACTAACTGGCTGAGCCAACTATTACTGAAGCTGAGTCAACTGCTTGCTAACTAATACTACTGATACTCACTTGTGTAGGCCTAATTGGTACATTGTACACTCTGCAGTCCTACACACACTGATACTGTCCCTTGTCAAGGTTTTAGCACAGAATATGAGTTTAATATCAGTTCATCAACCCATGAATGAAGGAGCAAAAGACTGCATACAAAAAGATCTAATCATTTAGCAGATATCCCTTCCAAATTCATAACGCAACAAAATAGTAGAACGACAAAGAAAAATAATAAGCTGGCCAAAATCATATAGAATATCAAGTTTAAAGCAAAGTAAAACTCCTATATTCAAAGCTCAAGGCTTCGCACTGAATAAGTTTTTCTCGTCATATTCGTCGGAGTTTCTTATATGTTCCAAAAGTCACAAATGAGATTAGACAGCTAAAAATGATTCTCCTAACCACATAATATAATATATGCATGTGATTGACAATTACACTTTTAAAACAAGAAATTAAAGACAAATTCAAGCTGATTCAGCGGCCATTATGTTCTCTTATAGGATGAGCCATGACATTAATAAAAGCTTGTCCATAAATTTCAACTATACAAATTAGTACTTGACTCCATAAATAAAATTGTCTAGTTACTAGTCTACTAGACCCCAAGTATAGATTGTTCATAAACAGAATAGCTAAGTAGAAATATATAATTAATGCCGTTCACATTATTTATATAGTCGAATTGGTTGGAATGATCAGTAGAGATAGATTGAGCAGAATGTACAAATTGACTGTGTATAATTAACTAGATTATTATAACTCAAAATTCAAATATAAGTTTAATACATCTTATAAAATAGCTCACTTAAATAACAATATTGTTAAATAGATATAACTGGCCTCACCAGATTCACCTACTAGACATTTCGACTGGAAAATGATAGGAATTGATTTTCCATTATGGTGCTTTAGTTTGGTTGCAAATAAATAAAAATTATCAAATTCGAACTCAAGTGACTCTTATGGTTACCGGGAAGAGACGTAAGACCCTGGTTGGATGGCGGAAGATCAGTAGATCGAGCCACGGGGACGTATTATTTTTTCTATTTATAAAAGGCTAGGAGTTGGAGACAGTGCGCCCAAAATGTATGGAATGCAGCATGCACAAAGTCCTGTGCGTAATGTGTTGCTTCTAAAACAACCACTTGATAAACACACGAGACATTTTGTAAAATGGTTCTAAAATAGTAGGAGTTGGGGACAGTGCGCCCAAAATGTATAGAATGCAGCATGCACAAAGTTCCGTGCATAATGTGTATTATTTCTTATATACACACCAAAATTCATTCATGAATTCGTTAAGACACAATAGATTAAGATTGTGTTTAATTATAATAATGTATGTGTGATTGATGATATGATTCCCTGGAAAAAAAACATTGAAGGCAAGAAATTGTTAGAGGTGGATCACTATTTTTGGTGCCCCAACTATTTGATCCCCTCTCCAAAGCACTCTTAAACATTTTAATAGTTTCACGTATTTTTATCTTTTTCTGGGAGGATCCCCCTAGTCATATGATCATGTGTAAGATGCACATGGCTTTGTATTTCTTGAGTTTGTGATGTTCATCAGTGTTACTTCTGTTTCATCTTGATCCAATTCTTCTAAGCATTTTGAATTAAGTATTTTCATTGTTATGTTTTTATTATCTCGTTTAGATTTGAAATACGCAACAATTAAGTGATACCTAAATTCTCAAAAAATTGATACCTAAATGATAAAGTGAGTTTCGGTCCCAAAGATTGTATGGTCAAAAATTGATGTAGGAAAAAAATAATATAAAATCTAGAATCTAGAACGTTGGGCTCCAAATTGGGACTTATTATTATACAAAACGAGTTTCTACAATCTATAATTTAGAAATTTGGAGGCCCAACCTTTAGCACTTATGGGTGGAATGAGACCGAAATTGAAATTGAGACTAGAAATAAGACTTACTATTCTACAAAATAAGCTCGTACATTCTACATCTAGAATCTAGAAAATGGGATGGACCTTACTAACGATGCTCTTACTAATAATGCTTTTATTACATGAACCATTAGTCTATTCATGTAATACTGTTGGTGTTTTTGCCTTTGGACTAGGAAAGATAGTCCCACATCAGCTACACCAAATGGTGAGTATCTCAATATAATGCATTGCTTGTGTTGAGGTGTGTACATGAGGTGTTGTGGGGCACAAGTGTGTGCCATGTGGGAGTATTTTTCTAGAAGGAAAAATGATTAATTCTAACAAGGATGCAAGTTAATTTTTGTTGTGCGGACTCGGACTCGGACACGGACTCCAGGATGTCTCGTGCATGCACGGGAGTGTTCGGGGGGTAGGCGTGGACTGACACATTACTATATGCTGATTGCGGGATGATCTAAAATATCAAACTCTATTTTTGAGTATTGGTATTTTAGTCCCATATCGGATAGGAGAAGAGGTGAAGTCTCACTCCACTCTATAAATAGAGCCCCTTGACCTCCTTTGAAAGATGCACCAAGAAGAGAGTTAAGGGAGTCTGTAAAGTCCAGGAAGCCCGTTAAAGTCTCAAATATTGCCTTACGAGCGTTCTAAAAGTTTTTCGTGAACTTGCTGGTTCCTGGAAGCAGATCGCAGCAAGAACCTTTCCTCTTCTTCTTTTTTCTCTTTCATTTGAGTTGTAACTCAGCCCGTCTGCAACTGCGATTGCAAGGAAGAACGTGAGTTTATTTTCTGAACTCGGTTCTAGATTTACTTTATGATTTTGTTGCTTTTGTAATCAAATTCATATTATAGTGTTTCTCTTGGATCTCGAGAAGATCAGAAGGTGAACGTTTGTTGAACCTCTGATCTCAACATCGAGTCTACCATCTTTGGTCAAGCTCCGAGACTAACAAATACCACCCAATGCAAGCGAACTACTAGCGAGAAACAAGCAATGCAATGGTTTGAGTCGAGCAATTGAACCTTCCGTGTAGTGTTAGCAAGTAAATGGCAGCTTCTGACTTCTGTTTGGAAAGTTGGTAAGCAAAAGGAAACTCAGCTGTTTCATTGCTACGTAAAAAAAAAAAAAAAAAAAAAAAGACTTTTCAACCGTCACGACACTTTGGAGCAACATTGAGGCTATTTTTGTTCACCCATTAAAAACTATGATAGATGCTAATCATTCCACTTAAAGATTAACACATATCATTTTTATTGAATCTAAAATTATTTTAGAAATAATTTTGTGAGGGAGCAATCTATTGTCTCCAAAATAGGTGTCCCAATTATGTTTCACTAGTCTACATATAAGTAATTTGCACGTATTTTAATTAAAATATTATAAGGTCAGTTGTCGTCTTTTATTCTTTTCTAGGTGTATTTTAGGAATTAAAAAGTTTCTTCATCAAGTTTTCTTATTATATGGTAGAATAAATGTTCTAAGCATGCAGCACTTATAATTGAATAATTCTATAGAGACACTTTTATTGTCATACTATGTAGCCACACTTATGTGGCAGGCATATCCATGTCACCCGAATTAATTAAAGGCTAATTAATTATTATTTTTTGTATGTCTAATTTTATATGTATGAAAGATTTTCAATCTTTGGCATGTGTTGCTATTTTGTATGGCCAATTAATTATTCACTTGTCAAAATTGTCTATGTCCAATTAATTATTTCATAATCCATGCAAAAGATTCAATCTTTCTTGCTTGTATGGAATCGAAGCAATTATGGGCATATGAGCTTCCCTCAATCGAAGCAATTCACGCAAAAGATTAATTATTTCATAATCCATGTAAAAGATTCAATCTTCCAATAGACATTGCATATGAGCTTCCCTCTATCGAAGCAATCATACTTTTTTTTTAACACATTCCATAACCACACAAATGTGTCAATACATTATTGGATGTCAATTATTGTCTACCTTTTAATCATTTTCTGGATATCCAATAATATACTGTCACATCAGTGTGATTATGGGTGCGTCAAAAAAGTGTGTCCCTATATAATTGCTCAATTTATATTTAAAGAACTAAATAATTCTGAATACAAAATATTGTATACATATGAAATTGAACAGAATTGTATCATCTGTTTTGGGAACAACAAATCTACTTTATTTTGATAATTCATACTAATTTTGACTATATGTTGTGAATATTTATACTAATTTTGACTAGTAAAATGACTCATGATAATGCTTAAGTGGAAGGTTTACTGCCTGTTCGGTTCTTCGTTTTTGTTTTTTTTTTTCCAAAAATCATTGTTTAAACATCGCTTAAACCATTGTTTACACACCATCACCCTCTTCTCCTCCCTTCGTCGCCTCTGCCTCACCTCCTCCATGAGCGTCGTCCCAGCCGTCGCTGACTGATCTCACGGCGCCTTGGCTCGTGGCGGCTCCCTCTGGAGCCACTCCATACTCTCCTCCCGTCGCCTCGAATCGCGGTGGCCCGTGAAGTCTAGTTGCATCCTCGAGCACGACCGCCTACCTGATCCGAAGGGGATGAGCTAGAAGAAAATTTTCTTGAAGTCGACGTTGGTCATTTTGCCCCCGTGAGCGAATCTCGACTACCGGAACCCTCAGGATGGAGTATCCGACGAGCTCGATGATTTCGTTGAGGAGGAGAGGGATTGAAGGGGTTGCGGACCAAGGCATCGAGTACGATCCGGCGAGGTGCCAGGGGTCGCAAGGAGGGGTTGCGGGCGAGTCCTCCTCGTCGACCCAACGGCCGTGGAGGCCCTCCTCTGCTCGAACATCGAGACTGCATCATCGAGATCTCCTCCTCGTCGAGTCCTCCGTCTCGTATAGCCGGGACACGGAGTCGGAAAAGGGGTTGGTATTTGGTGAGGGTGGACATAGACTGTGACAGAGGATACGGTTTAAAAATTAATTTCATGCAAGAAATTAACCAAATAAAATTTATTTTCTTTTTGAAAACTGTTTTTTGGATGGAATAACAGAAAATTTACTGTACAGTAAGAAATTTGATTGAAATTTGCTAAAACGATAATAGTTGGGAGAATTAAATGGAATGATACAATCCGACAGACGATGTGGCGGAAAATTGGACGTCGCCACCGTCTGTCGAAAATTGGACATTGTCCAATTTCCGACAGACCGTGTGTCGGAAATTGGACGGCGTCCAATTTTTCGACACTCTGTCTGTCGGATTATGGACTTTGGTTTAATCCGGCCAATTTGATTCGGTTGGGGTTGGGTTAAATTGGTTCATTTAATACGGGTGGGTGGGTGAGTTGGTTGGAATTGAATACGGGTGGGTTGGAATGGTTGGAATCATGTGAAGAGAATCAAACAAAGGTGGTAGAAGAGAATCAAACAAAAAAATTGGAAGAAGAGAAAGTAAGAAGACCAGAAGAGAAAGTAAGAAGAGTAGAAGAGAGTAAGAAGACTTGAAGAGAGAGAGAGAGAGAGAAGAAGAAGACTCTGAAGTTCAAGGTTAGTTTACTTATTTTATGATTCTATTATAATACAAATCCTAATGCTATAATCTAATCCAAGAAAATATTAAACTTACTGTTATGATTCTATTATAATACAAATTCTATTATAATACAAATCCTAATGCTATTATAATACAAATTCTAATATATTTATTACTTATGTTATGATTCTACTTATGTTAGGATTCTACTTATGTTATGGAATGTGGATCCCATAAGGCTAATGTAGACCCTAATCTAAATCTCAACTCTAATCTTTAAAACTAATGTAGACTCTAATGTTGACCCTAATCTAAATCTCAACTTATGTTATGGAATGTGGATCCTATAAGGCTAATGTAGACTCTAATATTCTCCCTAACCCGAAACTAAACCCTAACCCTTACCATAATGTAAACCCAAACCCTCCCACTCTTAACTTTTATCATAATCACTCCACTAATAACATTAATCTCCTAACCCTAACCCTAATCCTAACCATAGCCTTAACCCGTAAATTAAACCATAACCTAATCCAAGCACTTTTTCTAACCCTAACCCTAACCCTAACACGTGAAGTAAACCCTAATATAATCCAAAGCCTTACCCATATAAACCCAAACCCATCCTATTCTTAAATATGCATTTTGACAACCATCTTTTTTCAGATGGCTATCCAAAACGATGGTCGTATACTAGGGGGACCAACTACAGAATTGATTAAGCAGCAACGCGAGTCGCACATATGTAATCTGATATTTACTGGAGAGGTATATATACTTTTAATTGTGTTAGTCAATAAATTTTTTATTTTATATGTTTAGTAATAATATAGTTTGTATGTTTTATATATAGCTATGTGATTATAAAAGGGAAGTGCGGTGTCGAGAACACAATACATGACGCTATGAGGGCCAACTTGGTTTCATTACCTTGATCAAATACGTTTTCTACGTCACGATAGAGACTTGATTCTGAGTCTAGTGGAGCGCTGATGGAGAGTCCGACTCAATCTCAGAGAAGTTGATCGTCCAGACTATTGGGAATTAGACAGACAATAAAGATAGATGTAAATTTTGAACTTGTATGATGTTTTGTTTTCATTTATATAAAAGTCACCTTTCTTTGACAAACTATTACATATACTTCACATGATGTTTCCTATTCATTCTCTTGGTTGATTTGTACAACTCCTTCTATTGTGTCCTAAACCATTGCAATTACTGCATCGGAGATCTCTTGAAGATTGATCCTTCGCCATAGTACGGTTCTTCTTTGGTCTTCCGGCTTTGCGTCGTACATCTGGTACTCCAATGTCGCCTCTAACCAATGCACTTTGAATGTTGTAAGGGACTGGAATTGGCTCCAAGTGCGGCTCGTAGACACTTTTTAATGTTTTCTTTGAAAATATAGCTGGATAATAATGCTCAATCCTAATATTGCAACAATTACAAGCATAACATGCATGTACACATGGAAGAAAAGTATGATACCACTTTAAACATGAACAATAGTTTTCATTTAAACGAACAACATATGTTCTATTTGTTTGACGATCTAATATCTCAAACAAATGACCCACTATCCGTAACATTTCCAGCTGATAGATTTCTTTTGTGATACGAGCCATCGTTTTTAACATCTTCGGACAAAAAAATGTTTCAAGATTTTCAGCTTCTTGTCTGTTTTTGTCCTGAAGTGTTATAATCTTGGCTCGAATACCATCAAGTAGTGTCGTTATTGGTTTATCACGAAGATTATTAATCCAGTTATTGAAAGATTCAGCAAGATTTGGCATGTTAATATCTAGTCTTGGACAAGAAGAATACGTTGTAATCCAGTGTAAGAAAACACGATTTTCATCATTTACTCCAACGAGCCAATTGTAAACATCAACATTTTCAGCTTTAATCATCTCCAAGCAATTATTTGCATCTGTTTCATTATAACATCTTGTAAGAGAGTCCAAGCTACGTTGAAAATGCTTTGATCTACATACTAATTTCAAATTTGCTTTAAAATGTTGAATACAAAAAAAATGAGGCAATTCCGGAAAAATAGCACGCATGGCATTTATCAATCATTTCTGTTTATCCGATATAAAAGAAACTGTATTCCAGGCATCAAAAAATCTTTTAAAAGATATTCTTAAACCGTTTAAAAACCAATTCCAAGAATCAGTGTTTTCACTCTCAGCAACAACATATGCAATTGGATATAGTTGATAGTTAGGATCACGAGCACAAGCAATAAATAAAATACCTCTATATTTAGAGGAAAGAAAAGTAGCATCAATACTAATCACAAGTAAGCATCCCCTTAGAAATCCATCAATGCATGGCTTGAAACAAATAAAAATTCTTTCAAACCTATTATTTTCTGTAATCTTCATAAAACATTGGCTACCTGGATTTGTCTCAATAATTCTAAGACCATACTCTTCGAGACTACTATATGCATCAATATAACTACCATTTATTTCGGATAGAGCAAGTTCTCTAGCTTTCCAAGCCTTACAGTATTTTAATATGTATTCGATGTTCCCTAAATATATCTTTTACAACATGAGATGGACTATACGACTGATTATCTCGAATTTTTTCAATAATCTAATTTTTAACCTACACAGTGGTAGCTAATGGATGAGAACCAGTTGTAAGTCCACCTAAACAAGAATGAATATTTTCTAGCGTTGCAATAGAAAATCTTTCGCCTCCACCTATGGCTTTAGCGTATACCCTCCAATGACAATTTGAACTATTACATTTATATATAATTTCAGTAGCATTATTTAAAGTAGCTGAACAAGTAAAATTACGTCTAATTGCTATATCACAAATAAAACTTCTAAATTTAGAACGATTCTCAAATTGTTTTCCAATAAATAATTCAGGAGTGCTAAGGCTATCAACATAATCATCAAATTTATCATCTAAATTTTCAATTAGATCATCACTATTTTCATCATCGTTATTAACATCATCTACTACATGTTCTTCTTCAGTAAATGGAATAACTTGATGAGAAGAACTAGGACCAACGTTAAAAGTATTACAAGCAGGTATATTACTTACATTTATAGATGGGGGCGGAGTGACATAGATATTAATATACGATGATTGTGCATTCACTTGAAGAACAAATTTCTATGCTTCTTCACTATCTACATTTATACAATTAGATACGAAAATATGTATTAATATAAATTCGCAGTCGATAGAATATTGATCAATAATTAGATTATGTAAACTAAGAAATGAAATATTTCGATCAAGTAAAAGAACTTGGGTTAAATCTCCTGATACGCTAACCCATTTAGTACACCTTCAAGCGAGCATAGTATTGTTAGATTTCCATCCATGTTGACAACAAGATGAACTTTCTGTAGGAAAAGAGGAGCTTCAGCTTTCAACGAAATAGACTTGACAAACTTCTTACTGAATGAGAGAGATGTTGTGAAGTGAATGAGAGAGATGTGGTGAAGTGAATGAGAGAGATGCTGTAAAGTGGTTTGATACTTATAGATGGTTGTGGTTTAATATAGCCGTTGGAATTAGAACGTTACAATTGTAACGTTGAGAATTGTAACGTTAGAAACCCAACAAAAGATAACCCATCTCAAAAAAAAAAAAAAAACCAAACCCACCCAACCCAACTCCAAATCCAACTCAAGTAAACCATAAATTGATTGGAATTAACCCACCCAACCCCAACAAAAATAACCAACCCAACCCAAAAAAAAGAAAAAAACCAAACCCGAATTAACCCACCACCCAACTCCATCAGTAAACCGTATACAAAATTTAAACCAAGCCACCCAAAAAAGTAAATGCTTTATTTCAGCCAAACCGACTGTCGGAATTTGAGCTGATGCTCATTTTCCGACAGTCAGTCTGTCGGATTTTTAACATACTCATTTTCCGACAGTCAGTTTGTCGGATTTTATTGTTTGACCAAATTTCCCAAACAACTATCGTTTAAACAAATATTATTAAAATTATTATCGCTACAGTAAATTTTCTGATGGAATAATCAAACACAAACTCAGAATTTATGTATCCAAAAAATAATTTTATAACATTCTCTCATAAAATTGTTTTCATAAAAAAGAGAGGCTATTTGTAAGGGCACAGTCAAACTTGTTCAGGGCACATCAGAATTGGGGTTAGTCCTAGTTTGAGAAAAAAAATACTCAGGATAGTCCAATTTTTTGCTCTTTGGGCTGTCCCAACGCCACACCCCCAAACCCAAATTTTGAGCTCCATTTCATTATTTCATTCCCTCTCTTCCAAAACCCTACTTCCCCTCCCATATTCTTCCTCTCTCCACCATTTATATCCTCACTATCTCCATCAAAATCATAGTTTTCTTCTCTTCTTCTTCTTCTTCTCCACCATTTTCATCCTCACCATCTCCATCAAAACTCTAGTTTTCTTCTCATTTCCAATTTATTTGGCACCAAAAAACTCCTCACAAACAATGTACAAACCATAATACTTCTTTCCTCACAAAGAATGCATGAAAATAAACTATAAAATATATATTACATTATATTATCAAGATAAAAATAAACCCTAACATATATTTTTTCCATTCAACAATTTTGACTCTAGGACTGCCAAGAATTATGGCAGTCCTGAAAGGGACTTGCTGGCAGTCCTCAATACTTTAGGATTGCCAGAAATTATGGCAGCCATGTTGTACAGCAAGTCATGATACATCAAGTTCATTTCAGGACTGCCACAATTTCTGGCAGTTCCCAATACTTTTAGAACTGCCAAAAATTATGGCAGTTCTGTTGTACAGTAAGTCATGATACATCAAGTTCATTTTAGGACTGCCATAATTTCTGGTAGTCTTCGATACTTTTAGGACTGCAATAAATTATGGCAGTCCTGTTGTACAGCAAGTCTTGATACTCAAGTCCATTTCAGACCTGTCACAATTTCTGGCAGTCCTCAATATTTATAGTACTGCCATAAATTGTGGCAATCATGTTGTACATCAAGTCCATTTCAGGACTGTCACAGTCCTGATATGGACTTGCTGTACAGCAAGTCCATTTCTTCTACAACTATGATTTCATTCATAATTTCTTCTACAACTAGGATTTCATCCAATATTTCTTGTATTAATTCTATTAATGAAAAAAAAATGATTAATAGATTTGATATATTTGATAATCCAATTTATTCTACAACTAAGATTTAATCCATAATTTTTACAAGTTGGGACCATAATTTCAAAATAAAAGTTCCATGATTTCCACAAGTTGGTTAATTTCTTTCTTTTTGTTCTTCTTGTTCTTATTCTTCTTTCATGATGCCCAAACAAGAAAAAAGAAAATAAATTTGGGTTTGGAAAAAAAAAATGTGAGGAAGGATAAAAGAGCAAAAAAATATAACCAGAATTTGGAGAAAGAGATTTTCTGCTTGTTTTTTTTCTTTCTTCTTCTTGTTTTTGTTATTGTTGTTCTTGTTCTTATTTCTTCTTGTTCATCTTGTGAGGAAAGAGAAAAGAGAAAAAAAAAGTTATACTTACATTTGGACGACTAGTTTTGAGTAATTTTTTAAATAATATATTTATAAATAAATCAAAATTAGATTTAGGATAGCCTTGAGTCGATTAACATTGGCTATGCGCTTATAATTAGCCCAAAAAATATTCAGAAAACGTGAACATTCACAAGTGGAAAAAAAAAAAAAAATCTCATGCAACTGCCCATATAGTGCATACGCACCACCGTTTTGCTTAAACTGCACTAGCGAACATCCACCATTTGCCTTCCGCCACGTGTACGCTTATGATAACATGGAAGGCACCGAACAGTAGATCAAGCCAAAAGCAAGGGCTATTCCGACCGACAAAATAAGATGACGAACATTTATTAATCGGTCCAATTTTTATTTTTTTTTTCTTACTCGAATCTATTTTCGATCCCTCCGTCTTTGCCCCTCTATTCTCTCGAGGAGGAATTCCGCTCTCTCCCCCTCCTCCTGAGAAATTTCCCTAAAAAAAAAAAACTCAAAATTCTCCAAAAATTCCGGCCATGGCTTCCGATGGGTCCACCGACAAGAACGCAGTCTTCAGAAAGCTCAAATCTCGGTCGGAGAACAAGGTGATCGATCTATACTCGCATCTCCCCCTTCGTTTCCTCGTTCGATTAGGGTTAGGGTTTCTGGATCCGGAGTCGAAAATTGGGTCCTAGGTCTAAATTTCTAGATCTGATTTTTTTTTTGTGCCATGGATCTTTGATTTGGCTCCAGATGTGCTTCGACTGCAACGCGAGGAACCCAACGTGGGCGTCGGTGACGTACGGAATCTTCCTCTGCATCGACTGCTCCGCCGTCCACCGGAGCCTCGGCGTCCATGTCAGCTTCGTCAGGTGCGGATTTCGATGCCCTAGGGTTTTCAATTTCATGAATTATTCGCTTCTTGTAATTACGTTACGAGAAAAAGTGGCGGATCTAGGTAATAGTTAGCAATTTTAGACGACAAAGAAACAATCTTTGTGTTACGAGATGGCGGCCATAATCATTTAAAACACGACGTGTCGAAGAGTTTGGAGTGTGCATGTCGTATTGGTGCTTGCAATGTGAGTTCGTCGAAGCGATATTTCGTTGATTATGCAGTATGTTCAGTGACAACGGTGATATGTATGGACACCATTTTGTATCCTTCTCGCGTTTGGACCTGCGAATCTAGAAGAACGATCAGAGAAATCGTAACCTTTTGAAATTCGGTCTTTTTGTTGGAAATCGAACGAGCAATGTGCTTTTGTTAATTTATAACGTTCAAAATGTTTTATTGAGGGTGAACTGGCAATAACCACTTACTTGTACACTCCCATATGGGAAATTCGGTCTTAGCCGACCATTTCACATATTCTATCTATCCCCAGAGTTGCGTTTGCTTTTTCCCTTGTGAAAAAGGGACATGAGAGCATAAGAAGTCTGGTTGTCTATGTCCTTTACATGAGACGATGGAGGCTGCCAATGGAAACTTCTGCAAATTATAAAGACTGCCTCCACATATTATAACTTTCAGACTTTTGTACAATGTAATTTTGTTTAGATAGTTTTATTGTATATCTAAATAATTTTGGAATATTTTCTGAATACTTTAAACTAAATAATTATAATGACTGCCTCCACATATTACAACTTTCATACTTTTGTACAATGTAATTTTGTTTAGATACTTTTGTTGTATATCTAAGTAAATAATTTTGGAATACTTTCTGAAAACTTTTAAACTAAATAATTTGTTAATTATCAATAATTAGTTGACTATCCTTAGCGATAAATACTACATTGTATATGATATTAAATGTAAACATTAATCTTAAAAAAAAATCAAATTAGCATATTGCTATGCCTAATAAAGACTGACATATACTAAACTAACAAGACCAATATAGTACATATGTCATCCTTTACAGTTTATACATAAAGCACAATGTTTCCTCTCATCACCACTATAAGAATCTGGTCTACACTGCTCTTTCTTCTTCCTCCAACGACATGATTGTTAAAGGTGCACTCATTGTGAGGACCAATATCGTTTGTCCTAACAACCAGATCTATTCTTAATGGTCCTGCTGCAAGCGTATAATGGAGGACTCACGTGGCATTTGAACAGTTTTTTTGGCCTGTCTGTGCCTGCCTGCAATCCATTGGAATGGTTGACCACCTACTCGTTCCCCATCACCATCTCTTACCCCTTTCACGGTAGCGTCGACTTCTCTGTCCACTATCACCACCTCCTCCCCCTTTACCACAGCCAACCTCCCTACTGCAGCAAGAGCTTCGACCTGCTGATGAATATGAATATCTAAACAGCATGAAACTCAAGTTTCATGTTGCCAACTGAGTTCCAATTAAACCAGGGACCACCTACTCGTTCCCCATCACTCTCTTACCCCTTTCACGGTAGCGTCGACTTCTTTGTCCACTATCACCACCTCCTCCCTCTTTAACACAGCCAACCTCCTTACAGCAGCAAGAGCTTCGACCTGCTGATGAATATGAATATCTAAACAGCATGAAACTCAAGTTTCATGTTGCCAACTGAGTTCCAATTTAACCTGGGTGTAGATCTGGATATTCCAAAGTTTATAATAACTTCTATGTTGCGAAGCACAATCTTAGCTATAGTGTCATTATTGTTTTTATTTAAACAGATTTAGCTATAATTTTGCATTATAACCGAAGAGTGCCAAATATTAGATGCAAGTTTCAGATGTTTCTCTGATGATATTTCAGTTTTTACTTGCAGATCTACAAATTTAGATTCATGGACTCCGGAGCAACTAAAAACTATGGCTTTTGGGGGTAACAATCGAGCACAGGTTTTCTTTAAGCAACATGGATGGACTGATGGAGGCAAAATTGAAGCAAAGTATACTTCAAGAGCTGCTGAATTATATAGGCAGATACTCTCAAAAGAGGTTTCTAAAAGCATGGCAGATGATATCGTCTTGCCTTCTTCACCTATTGCATCTCAGACTCCAGTTTCAACTAATGGCTTTGCTGAGCTGAAGCTTCCAGAAAAAACTAAGGAAAGCTCCGTTGATAGGCATGAAACCCCTGAGGTTACTCGCTCTCCCAAAGCTCCTATTCATTCAGCAGTTTTTGGTTCTGTGAAGAAGCCTATTGGTGCAAGAAAAGCTGGAAGCAAGTCTGGTGGACTTGGAGTCCGGAAGCTCACTACAAAGGTGTATTTCTTTTGACATTGAAGAATAATATATACTTCTGTATATTTCAATGTATGTTGTGTGCCATAGAAGTTTTTAGACTTTGTTAGTTTCAAAAGGCACCGATCTGTAGAATCTCTTTAAGCGTTAAGCTGTTCAATTTTTTCTGTGTCCTTTGGCACTCAATACATCAGTCATGTGGTCTAGGAACCTTCACATGCCCCTTGTGAATAATAGCTGCAGATTCTAAATTAACCTTCAACTGAATTGCCCATTTAATTCTAGAAATATCTTACTTGCAGACAAGCGAGAGTCTTTATGACCAAAAACCTGAAGAGCCAGCTCCTGCTGTGACTTCTTTGGCTACTTCCAGCACTACACAAGCATCATCTTTTCCTTCTCGATTTGAATACATGGAAGACTTACCAGGTGCTGAGACTGGTTCTGGAGGTGTCCAAGTGATTGGACATGTAGCACCACCAAAATCTTCAAGCTTCTTTGCAGACTTTGGAATGGATAGTGGATTCCAGAAAAAACCAAGTTCGGTGTCATCAAAAGTTCAGGTACAATTATGTTGGTTAGCTTCTGTGTCTCTGAAATTTTGTTATTCTTGACAAACTTGGGAGTGGTGCACATAATGCCTTTTACCTTGCATGATGAATATGCCATCATTTTTTGCTAGTTCTTTAGCTTGCGAGGACCTAATCAGGCTTGACATATCAGGCAAGATCAGTGGTTTGTGTTTCTTTGACTAATTTGTCATTAATTTCATACTTAAAATCTCGTTTTGTTCATAAGGCGCCGTCTGAAAGAGGAATTAGGGAATCTAGAGATTGAGGAACTCAAATCCTATCCAAAGAGGATTTGTGCCTAATCCATGAATTCTGAGTTTCTCAACAAACACCAATTTGACAACCATGGTTACGATTTAGGAATTATAGGCCCTTATGTCCCTTATGTCTCAAGAGTTGTAACTCAGAATTCCCAAATCCATCTTCACCAGGAATTTAGGAAATAGCTAAAGCAGAAAAGGTACAAAGGAAGAACAATAATAAGAAGCTAACTCCTCTATACTAGCAGCACCTAAAAGCCTAAAGTTTCAATAGTTTGCAGGGAATAAGAGTAGTGTGTTGCATGTGATAAAATTCTTATTACGAAGATTCAATCAACATGATCTTCTGCTTTGTATTATGATTAACTCTTCTGGGGAGGGAGCTCCTTTGTCTTTTAGGATACTCACCTGTTCACACATCCAATAGTATCAGACTCTTTGTAATTGTACATCCTCATAGTTTGCGGAATGGTGGATGCAAACTTTTTGTTGCTTGTGTTAGTGGGTGCTAAACATGACTGTCGTTACTATTTACTTTTATTTTGACTTAGCACAATTGTTCTTGAATAATGCTTACTAACATTCTTGGATAAATTTGTTTCTTTATATTCTTATTGAAGTTATATTGCTAGCTTTCTATGTATATTATAATGATACTGCCGTATTCTATGGAATTGGCTCAACATTATATGCTAGTATGCAATAAAATTGCATCATGGACACTCAATCATGTCGACTTGGCTGATGGTGTCAAAACAATTTAAGTGTCATTCTACCCCATGGCAAGATTATCATGACAGGCTTCAAATCATATTTGGATGTAGAGGCAGACCTGTGTCAAGTATAGTTCAAATTTTCCGTCTATCTAGGACACTCACCTTTGACAGGTAGTTCCGTATCTTCTATCACACTTCCTGTTAGATGGGAGCAAGGTGCAATAAGAGCACTTGTAAATCAGATATGGATATTTCTATATTTATGTTTGTTCTCTAATCACGTACCAGATGGATAAATTGAAAAATAAGTCATGGACAAATTGCCTACTGATGATATTGTTAGGGGGGAACCATTGTGAATGTGGGTTTAATATGGCTACCGTCATATTTGATGAATGGATGCCGTTCGTATTTGGTCAATGCCATTTACAATGTTAGATACAACTATAAGAGTAAAAAAGATGGTTTAAGTTCTCACAGTATCCTGATATATTGACTATTTCTGTATATGCTGTAAACTTAACAAAGAGTATACTAGAGAAATAATTAACTTTAAAGTAGAAAAGTTATCTTTAATCCAAATAGTCCCCGAGGAAAAGATTTCTTGAATTCCACTGTCAAGAAGGGGAGAGAAAGAACTCATGATTAGTCTGTCTTTAAATTTGAGTCCTGATTTTTGAAATTCTTATGTTGGCAAATGATTATCCTATGGTTAATCCAGTAAGTTGTTTACAAGTATGATAATTAATTCAATCAGCTACTGATATATCATTCAAGTTTTAGATATTGCAAGGGCGCTTGCCTGCATCCTGGAGGATGCAGGTTCAAGTCCTAGAAATAGTCTCTCCAGGCAAAGACTGTGTACATCTTGACCCTCCCCGGACCATGCATAAGCGGGAGCCTCGTGGCACTGGGATGCCCCGTTAAGTTATGAATAACCCAGTTTAAAAAAATAAACGATACCCTAAAATTACAATATGTTTAAGACTATACACCACACCTGATGCAAATAATTTTATATATACATTTAGGATTCAAAAGTTTGTGGGAGCTAGATTTCTATGCATTTTTGATGAATAGATCTGACTATTATATTTTATCTTCTTTCTTCATATTATATGTTGTATTTCACATGAATGATCTGGATATTCCTGCCTAATTTTTTATATGGAAACATATCCATGTTTGTTTCATACCGCAACCAAATGGGTATGCTAGCTGGATTTCTATCCACATATACCTGCGTTGCACCCCTACTTGGGAGACATCTTGAACATGTCACATAACATGCATATTCCTTAGCAACTCACATGATAACGTTTGTTTACTGTAGAATCATTGCATTTGAGACAGTCAGATGAACCACCTTATGCTTTATGGACTTATGGAAAGCTAAAAAGTTTGTTGTTTCTTAATCTGCACTCTTTTGTCGTAGCTAGATTTTAGTCGTTTCACCGATGTGATGCTCCAGCCTAAATTTGGCTCAACATAGTCATTGATAACTGTTCTTTTATAATGTGTATAAAATTAACTTTTTCTTCCTTTTGTTATAGTTAGCTGTAGGCAGGGATGGACCCACATGGAAGGCAATGGGGGCTGAAGGCCCCGCTGGATTTCTGTGAAATGTTTTTATAGAGTTTTCTGATAATTTTGCCTAAGTGTACAAACAAATTTGGGCCTCCACTGCTCAAGTCATTAAGAATCATGGTTATATTGGCGAAATACTCAGGTTATATGTTATAGTTCAGTTTCAAAACTTGGACCTCCCACATTAAGGCATTATACAATTATTCAATTTTCTACTTCTCAAATCCACTTTCGTAACCATTGACTAAAATTCCTGGATCTGCACCTGGCTGTAGGAATATGTCTTCCCTCCCAAGTCCCAGTCTGCATCTCAATTTTAGTGCTTCCAAGCTCAACAATTATAAGTACTTGTTGACACTCAACATTCTGAGTCATTTGCATACTTGTGTCATTTAATGGTTTAAAGCGGATCAAGTTCGAAGAAAATGTGCCTCAAAGTGGTCTCAGTTTTGGTTCATTTGCAAATCTATGCTCTTTGTTTCCTCAAAGCGTTTCACTTTATGTCGATGTGCTTTTGCTTGTTCTGAAGCTGTTTTGATTTTTGACTTTTTCTTGGACTAATAGTTTTCTCTAGCCAAATATGACCAGAGGATGATAATTGTGTATAGCTTGAAGCATATGTCGGGTTACTCATGGGAATATTTTGAATGTATTTGTAAGATCAAATTTTTAATCTTCATCATCGTAGAGATTGTTAGGTAAATCCAGATTGTGTTGATATTAGATTTCTGAGGTCCCAAATGCATGCTACTTGGAGTAGTTATCTCCTTTGACACAAAATGTTCGTTCTTGTCAATTCCCCTTTGCATATGCTGAGTTTATTTATGAAATTTATTTTTGATCTTCAGATCCAAGAAAGTAATGAAGCAAGACAGAAATTTTCAAATGCAAAATCTATATCATCGGCACAATTTTTTGGGGATCAGGTTAAGCCCGGCGACAAAGAGGCTCAGATCACCCTGCAGAAGTTTACGGTATGTGCCAAATATTTTTTTTCTTCTTGGAAACTAGTTATTGTATATGCTGAGGTTCCATCTTTTTGCATATATTCACCAATTCCTTGGTTATGGCTAATTACTGAAAGATCTATTATATAGATGCTTATTGAAAATTCACTTTTGTTGCATGCCCTCACGTTTTGATTAATCGCCGATTAGTTATAAAGATTGCTGACTTGCTGAAACTGCCTTTTGATAGGGCTCAACATCCATTTCGAGTGCTGATCTTTTTGGTAATGACATGGATGATTCTCGTCTAGACTTGACTGCTACTGACCTTATTAACAGAATCTCCTTCCAGGTAATATAGATTTAGACTTTGTTTTATGCCGATTGCTTGGCCTGTTAAAGAAATCACAAGTATCGTAGGAATAATCCCCTGATAATTTATCTGAACATTTTCCTATGTGTCAGCCATTTTTTCTCTTCAAACTAATATGGTACATGCATAATTATCAAAACCGGACCGGACCTCCAGTCACACTACTGGTGACCCAGTAGCTAGTCCGGTTTAGCTGTTAGACTAATTTCATATTGACCTGGTGAAAACAGGTGACCCTGCCGATTTTATTAAACTCGTGCAACCCTAGTCTGAAAAACCCGGACGAGTCTGTGTAATAAACTCTAGTGGATTGGGCCTTTTAGCTAGACCGTTGCCACTTGAGCTTCTCACTGCTCATCTCTTTTATAAGCAATGATCAACTGTTGTTAGCTTTACTTGTCCGATATGGGACTAAAAGTTACGATGTGGAACTTCAATTCCCACATGGAAGAGTGAATTGTTAACATGAATTCGCCAACACTTCCAAAGTGCTGTACTTTTTCTTTGTGCATTTTTGTGTGTGTATATACATGTTTTTTTTATGTGTGTGTGTGTGTGTGTGTGTGTGTGTATAGTCAAAAGTTCAAAGTGGCAAGGAGGTGGAGACACAAATCCCCAGGCCAGAATGGTTCAATTCCGGGGTGAGGCATTATTTACGAGGAATTTCCAAGACATGACCTGTGTGGATTCCTGTTGGGAGATGGTGGGGCCTTGGGCCATGTCACGATCCACTCCCACTTTTTGCGATACGAGTACGTGGCCAAGTCCAGCCTACGTCACAACATCGACGGTAGTAAATTGTCTAGGTCTATAAGTCAATACATATCCATTATACCACTCACATATAACAAGAACTATGAGAAAGACTTAAAAAGCATATGAAATGAAAGCTATGCATTCAAACTGTCGACAAGATGAATCAAGTGACGAACCTCGATCACGAAGCAAGCACCAAAGCCGGGTTGAGTCACATAAAATGTCAATGTTATCCGATCAGGATTGGAGCAAAGTACAATACTAACTATAAAGCTACGCATCATGATATATGTACTAACATGAACATGAAAAATGAACTAAATAACAAAATGGCAAGATAAGATGATAATAGCAAGGACTATACAGTACTATATGGGACAACTCTACAACTAATTCAATAAGAAATATTAGGAGCATTATTAATCACTGTACAATGTATTTTAGAATACAAATTTTCTGCATGTGGACGGTCTGGGTTATAAAAGTCAATCGATGCGTGTGGTGCATGACCGATAGGGTACATGACTCACAACTTGTGCACTTGCTGCACGCGCACGCGCTGGATCGGCGAGGTGCTGCAGGGCTCGGGCTAGGAATCAGGGTCAGGTCGGCGAGGCTCAGGCGGCGGCTGTGATGAGGGGTTCCTGGTGGCGTGATGGTGGTTCAGTCGGCACGGCCGATGTGGATCGTCGGGGCTGCCTCATTAGTGCACAATGGTGTTCGCTGGAGGGTTAGGGAGGTCGGGGTGCGATTTCGGGGATGGCTGCTCCTCTGTAGCTTGTTGGAGCTCAGGGAAGGGGAGATAAAATATTCAGTTTTGGATTTAAATAGAGATTGCTTTAAATATCCACAATTTAAATAGTGTCTTTAGAATTTGAATGTCTGTATACATGGGATTTGATAGATATGCCATTGATTGAAAATTAGCTACATGGATATTTACCTATACAGTTTAATAGATAGTCAGGTGGAAATACTGTTAGTTTGATAGATGAGTATAACAATTGGATGTATAGGCACATACATAGATAGATTGATAATGTATGTAGTTATATACATAAGTAGTTAGACGGTAATATATATACTTGTCACATTCACATGCGTTGCATGTACAAGAAAACTATGATATTGTTAAAATAGTAGATAAAAAAAAATTATGTTAAAATATTTTAAATATGATTTGAATATATTTTAATTATGATTTGTTATAGATATATTTTTAGAATTTTGGATGTGTTTAGTTAGATAACACCATGTACTTAGTTTAAATATAATTTGAATATTGAATATATTTTAGGATTTGTTATATGTTAAGGTAGTTGGAAGGATTTTAGGAGAAAAAATCTTTTAGCTATGTGAGGAGGTACGTACGCGGTAGTTAGATTTTTTTTTTTAATATTATTTTAATGGATGAATCGATGATATACATATGGCTTGGACAGCTCATTTTTTAGCCGTTTCCAAGCCGCATTATAGTAGAGTGTGTGTGTGTGTATGTATATGATCGAGATTGAATGATTAATAGGTAGAGTTTGATTTAGTTAACATGTATTTGAATAGTTGAGTTGGAGATGGGATTGGAATAAGCCTTGAAGGAATAGTAGGCAGGATTTTGTTATTGTGTTGGGTTAAAATCAAGGGGGGTTGAATTAATAGATAGGTTTAAATGGAATTGGTTCTGGAATTGATAGATAGAATTTGAATTTGATTCAAGTAGCTTGGGAAGACGGTTGCTACTATCTAATAGGTAGTTAGGCACTAGGATTTAATATTAGCTATTTAGTTAACTAAATTATGTAGGATTAGGTTTTGTTCAAAGGATATTATGATTTACGTTGTGGTTAATTAATTAGATTCAAATTTGCCAAGAGACGAAAACTAAATACATTAATTAAAATAAATAAATTACTTTTTTAAAATAGGCCAAAACAATATTCAAGGGTGAGGGGGTTTACAGGCCAACTAGCTCTCGTAGATGTGCGAGTGTGCATCATGCCGAGGAGGCGGCCACGGAGCCGAGGACACCGTGTGCAGTGGAGTGAGAATGCCTGTGTGTGAGTTTTAATAAAGTATGTCCCAAGCTTCAAGCCGGGGCAGCAAATAATTTACCGTTTCGATATATGATCAAGATACCCGCTCATGGAGCTCCGCCGAAGTCCCCCCCCCCCCCCCCCCATCGGATCGAGCGGGGCCCACATGATGTCGTGCCATCCAACGGCCAAGGGGGCACGAGGCTTTTGCGGGGCTCCGGAAACGGGGCTCCTGATCCGGACCCTCTATATATATATACATATATATAAAAGAGTAAAATGGATGTGGATGTCCACATCTAACATATCTATGGACGCACACTTAAATGTTTGGTCTTTTTTTTTACTTTGCATTCCAATCTTTCCATTTTTCATAAATTTTCCCTATCTGAAAAATTCCCTCTTTCCTTTAATTCCTATATAATTTCTAACTTTCAAGTGGCCTCTCTTCCAAGTCCCCCATTCTATAACTTCTCTACTTGCCGACGTACAGACATTCGTACATATCCATGGCTTCTTATTTTCCCTCTGCCTCCATGAACTACTCTATTGTACAGCAACATACGAGAGTCATTGCCACAACCCTGATTAAGGGAGCACTCGGTCTCGTCATGGTCCTCATGGATGCCGACACGCTCAGTACTTCCAATAGGTCGACTGCTTGCTTGTTCTGCTGTTCCAGTAGGCCCTTCTTTGACACCCACATTCCTGCTTTACCTTTGGATGACTTTCTTACCGGGGGAGATATATTTAGTTCTTCGGACGTGGACGGCTATATTCATGACTATGCCCTCTCCGGTTCGGCCATGGCGGAGTTGGCTATGGAGCACTGCAAGTATTGGCTTCGAACAAGCACGCAGAGGAGCGAGAGGATTCAGGTCATGCCACTTGCGGAAATATGGGAGGAATCCAGTGGATTCCAAGAGAGTGGATTTAGGGTTTCACCATTGTCGTCTTCTGCGATGAATTAAGATAGGGAGATCAGCTCCTTTGAAGCAAAACAAGGCATATTGATGTTTCTTCTTTGCATGAAGACTTTTTGCGTACATCTAGCTGTCGTATGTGGATTATGTGGAGGTGAGAGGAACATGAAAATATATTAGGAGCGAAAATATTTAGGATAAGGTTGTTTATGGAAAGATGGGTAAGCTGAGACTTATTAATTCAAAGTTCAAACCCCCTTTAAGACGTCAACATCTCTCTCTCTCTCTTGGATATTTAGATTTTGGGTCTCAAATAAGTTTCAAAATTTGTGTTTGGATTTCCATATTATACATAATGTTTTTGAGTCTCAAAAGTGTCACTAATTATTTTTTGTGACACTTTTGAGACCCAAACACTAATTATGTATAATATGGAGATCCAAAGACAAATTTCAGAACTTATTTGAGACCCAAAGTCTAAATATCCTCTCTCTCTCTCTCTCTCTCTCTCTCTCTCTTTATATATATATATATATATATATATATATATATATATATATATATATAATTTTATTATTTAATTAAATCCGGTCGTCCAGAGGTTTGACCGGGTCGGTGTCCAGTCCGGGTCTAGTAACTATGGCAACATGATCTTTTTCTAAAGATGGAGAAGTTATTCGTTGGAATTGCTTTGTTGTCCATGGACTAACTTAGAACTTGTGGTTCATTTCATAGGCATCACAGGATATATCTTCCCTCAAAAACATAGCAGGGGAGACTGGGAAGAAATTGACAAATATAGCTTCCAGCTTTATGAATGATTTGCAGGACAGAATCCTCTGAGAGAGCTTTCCCGCCAGTTACGGTTGCTGAAAGGCTAACCATCTCTACTTGTTTCAGTTCGAGACCATTGTAGACATCATGGGAGGTTGCTCGCCAATGGCGGTTTGGTAAATCATTTGAGTTTGCCTGATCTACTTGTGTTGCGGTGGATTGCAATCGGAATTAGAGAACATATTACAGAATGTTGTGTATTTTGACTATAAAATAAGTATCGGTGAGGTCCTCTATTTAATTTCAACTATGTATCTGTGAGTAAATTGATTAGATTTGGAATTTTTCATCTTGTAAGTTCACTGCTGCTTGTGATTGTGTCGAGTCTTCTACCATTTGAAGGAGTATTCAATTCACAAAGACAGATGAGAATGTTTTTAAGGAAAAGCAAATAGTTGTTACTCTTAGGTTTGGTATTTCGTACAAATGAACATGAGTTCCTAGAGAGCAAGTTTGCAATCCCATATACAACTCCAAAATACTAAAAATTCGGAGATGTACATTATCATTTCTATTTCTCTTGCTTGCCATCAAATGTTTTCATTATACTTCATATCCATCTGATTAAGTTTTTTGGTTAAGTTCTGATAATTCTTGTGATGTCACTTCGGTATTAACGAAGGATTAATATTTGCTGGACATAAGGTATGTCATGATTTGAAAGTTATAATCCATTTAGGGTTAGTTTGCTCAATAATTCCATTGATTTAAAAAATTCGGATACTTTCATAGTCTAAAAGATTGGGTTCTTCAGAAACTTGTGTGATAGAGAAAAGAAGGAAGAGAATAATCTATTTCTTTCTAGGAAAAAGAACATCTTTATCTGTTAAGAAAAGGGGAAAAATTAGATCATACTTGTATCATTTGAGGATGCTATTGTCTAAAGCACTAAGTTGTTTTTTTGAGATGTCCTGCTTAACGAACGAGATTTTGTGCATGTTGCGTTACATGCTATTTTGGTTTATTGTCCTCAACTTTTAAACACATCCACACCTCCTTCGCAATTCGATCCCGAGATCGTCCGTCTAGCCAAAGAGGTACCTCTTCTTACTGACCACAAGAGAGTTCGGTAATTTAGGAACTATGGTGAAAAAAACGAAAAGAAAGAGAGAAATCTCTATCATGTAGGTAATTGTAGTCTAAAAGAGTAGAGGGGTTATTTAAGAACTATGGTAGAAGAAAGAAAGGAAAAGAAAGAGAGAAATCCCTATTATGTAGGTATTCCTCCAAAGTATTTTCTCTCAGCAATATATTTACAAGCTTTTATATCTCTAATTGTAGTAGTCACAATCAACTGCTTACTTACAAACTAACTAGCTAAACAGAACCCAAACATCTCTAACGAAAATCCAATATTCTGAATAGTTTTAACAAAATCCAACAAATCTAATGCATGATTCCGAAGCCGGGGCCATGATGAAGGTCGAGGTGAAACATTTATATTAGCTCAATACGCTTCCGCACGTACAACACACACGTTTTGGGCTGTGCAGCAGTAGAACTCTTTTTTTCAAAATCTGCGTCTCCAAAGTTGTGGTACAACTTTGAGAACAAACTTTGACACGTCTCCCTTCCTTGGATGTAGTTCTCCACATAATGCATTCAGGTTTGGCTGCTCTATTACTCGGGGAATTTTGTTTTGCTGACTGCAGGTCGTCTCCAGAGATTCGGCATTAATATACCTAACGCTCGATGCATGCTCTGTCAACAGGAACCAGAGACACTTTCTCCTTTCCATGTCCGATCTCCTGGTATATTTGGCAGGTTCAAAGTGAGAAACTACGGCTAGACGGTGCAAACACGGGAAAAATTTCCGGGATGATAGAAGCAATAAAAAAAAATCAAGAGAAATTTTGAGTCGCACCTCACTTACTTTACCATATTTCATGGTGCACCCCTATCATTTACCATAATGTATAACACTCCTCACTTTAGACTTTTTCCGTCTCTTGCTAACAGTTGACCGCTCTGACTATATTTTTATGACCAAAAAGCCCTTAACTTATTTTTTGAGGAACCGTAATGATTGGAAGCTATTTGGATATTCCTAAAATAACCCTCCTTGCTCCAAAATCCTAAAACGAATTGACACTGTTGCTCTCTTCCCCTTCCAACGAACCGCTCTCTTTCCCCCTTCCAACGAACCGCTCTCTATTTATCTTGATTGTATGTAATTTTTAGGTTTGTCCCATCAATTTTTGCTTCGTTCATGTCCTTTTCATCTGAAGGATGTTAAAAATTGATGATTTTCTCTATTAGATGTTAAGTAGAGTATGCTTAGGTGGTATTTGTTAAATGTTAGATGTTAAAAATTGGTCTGTGCTACAAAGTTTGCAAAGTAGGGTTCAAAGGTGTTTCCCTAAAACTGTACACTTGAATTAGGGTTCAAATATCTGTAATTAGTGTTTAGAACTGAAATTAGGGTTCAATATCTGAAATGTGTATGTGTATGCTAAAATTAGGGTTCAACATGTGTATTTGTATGCTGTATATGAATTCATAGTGGGATGGTACATGTGTCTTTGTATGCTAAAATTAGGGTTCAACATGTGATATTGTACACTTGAATTAGGGTTCAATAGGTACTGTACACTTGAATTAGGGTTCAACATGTGATATTGTAGGCTATTATGGTTCAATATCTGAAATTAGGGTTCAATATGGTATGCTAAAACATGTGTATTTGTATGTGTATGCTAAAACTGTACACTTGAATTAGGATTCAACATGTGATATTGTAGGCTATTGTATGATATTTGTATGATATTGTAGGCTATTATTGTTAGAGACATTTATGTCTATTTCTCTTATTGTTATATGTAAAATTATAGGCTATTTTAAGGGTAGTTGTACTGTTATACAAGAAGTACATGCTTAGGGTCCATTTTAAGGGTAGTTCAATTGCTGTTGAAGTGGACCCAGACTTTATAAGTCTATTGGATTTACCTTATACAGTTGAAAGTAACCATTTGGAGTGAGTATGACTTGACCCCAAGAGCTAAGAAGATAATTGAGCAAAGATCAAACCTCGTCAACAAATATCAAGTGACTGGGGCTGATGAAGGGTTGTTTTGTGTCACAAGTGTGTACTCTATTGAGAATAGATGGACCGTTGATGTTACTAAAAGAAGCTGTGACTGTTGTGTGTGGGATTTAACAGGGATTCCATGTGTCCATGCTATAGCTGCTTTGTTACCTAGTAGGCCTCAATGGATAATGTAATTACTATCAATATTCATTTGTCTTGTTACAGCTTATACTAGAGTTGTACACTAACAATATTTACTTGTCTTGTTATAGGTTCACAAGTCACTACTATCATGCCACTACCTACCAGAAAGCATATATTGGAAAGATTGTTTCAATGCCTCAACAAAGCTTATGGGGCAAATTAAGTCACTATAGGCTCTCCACTTCATTTATTTTGCAGCTTTCTACTTCATTTAAGTTACCTGTCATGCCACTCACTACTTCATTTATTTTGCAGCCACCATATGACGTTGGTCCACCTGGTAGACATAGGCTCCCTGGAAGACCAAAGGGTGTTAGGAGGAGGGAAGCTGATGAGTTGCCAAGATGTGTCAAGAAGCAGAGGATATGTGGGAGGTGCAAGTTGCCAGCAGATCATAATGCTAGAGGGTGCCAGGGAGGACCATTTGGAGGGAACAAGAAAACAACAAGGGCGCCAAGACCACCCAAAGAACCAAAAGAAAAAAATTCCAAGGGCGAGCAACAATGTTTACAAGAGGCCAAAGATTTCAATGGGTAAGAAGAAGGCAGTACAACAAGCAGGTGAATTAAATACAGCACAAACTATGCATTCAACAACTTTCATGGCTCCAAGGCCTTCAACAAATTTCATGCCTCCATGACCTTCAGTTGCAGAACAAATACAACAACACTTGGCCAATACACCTGGTAGGACAAATGACATTGCAGCATGTCTACCACCAAGGATGTCACCAAACTCAGTGTTCAGACCTCCATGGAACTCAAGTGTTAGAGCCAATAGGGGAGGGAGCAGCAGCAGTAGCTGCCAACAGCAGTAGGCATTTTGTGCAGTTATATATGCCATTTTGTGCAGTTCTCAGAAAAGAATATTTTGTAATTACTAATGTCAACAAACTTAGTGTTGTTTAGGCCATTTTGTGGGAATATTACTGAGGCATGCCTTCATTTTGTGGTATGTTTGAAGCATGCTTTCATTTTAGAATATTACTTTCAGTGTTGTAATTACTCTAATGTGAACAAACTCTAATGAAAGTCATTGTACTGCAGTATGTTACTTTCAGTGTTGCAATGTTTATCTGCAGTATTACTTTCAGTATGTTTGCAATGTTTTTTGGACAAACTCAGTGTTGTAATTTCTCCATGTCCATGTCTTCATTATGTCTTCATATGAAAGTATGTTATCTGCATTATGTCCAGATCATTGTATGTTTGTGGGACAAGTGTTATCTGCATTATGTCCAGATCATTGTATGTTTGTGGGACAAGTAATGTTATTTGCATTATGTCCAGATCACTGTATGTCTTGTTATCTGTATTATGTCTAGATCATTATGTCCAGATCATTGTATGTCTTGTTATCTGCATTACGTCTTCAATATGTTATCTGCATTATGTCCAGATCCTTGAGAAGCTAATTTTGTCTGGACATGATTATCAGTTACAAACTGCAACAAGTAGTTACAAACTGCAGTATGTCTTCATATATTTGAGATTGCATTATGTTCATGTCTTTATATAGTTACAAACTGCAACAAAAAGTAAAAAATTGCAACATAATTATCAGTTTTCAATATTACATAGCCAATCCTTTCAATATTACATGATCTATCATATTTCAATATTACATAGTCAATCCTTTCCCTAATTTTTTACAAAACTCTTCTAAAGTCGTGTTCACTACAACTTGAACAGGGATTTGAGATTTCTTATCCTTGCTAAGAGTGGCCTCATTCAACCATTGGAATGCATTGTTGTATTTCAAGCATTGTAAGAATTTTCTTCCCTTGCTGTGACTCCTCTTTGACATTAAAATAGCTCTTTTTCCTCCACAATTTCGATTGGGACAAGTGCTTTCTTCCCAAGGGCATTCCTTCTTCCAATGGCCTAACTCACCACATAAGAAACAACCTCCTCTTTGAATTGTTGAAGATGAGCTTCCAGAGCTTGAACCCAAAACAGCAACATCCAGCCATTGAAAATCCGAGCAGAGGGGGCACTTCAGAAACTTTCTCCCGGGATTTGCCTTGGTATTTGACTTCGAAACATACCTAATCCCCTTGCAGTTTTCCATCTTGCAAGGTGAGCTCAAGAACGGGCACTCATCTGCAAGGTGGGTGTGCTTCCAGCAAAGTTGACATTTCTCCTAAACATATTTGAAAATGTCACACATTCAACGAAAATTAGAGGGACAAACCACAACAGCAAAAAATTTCATACTTCAAAGAAAATACACAAAACATAGCTTACCGGAGTTGCAGAGCTAGCCATGGGAGCTCGGTGAAGCTTCGATGAACCCTAAATTTTTGGTACTAAGCCACGCAATTGAATGGAAGAGAAGGAAAAGGAGAGGTTACAGTAGAGATCGAGTGGAAAAGTGATTGGGGGTTAGGTCAAGATTTAATGTGGAAATTGAAGAGAGATTGGGGGTTAGGTTTGAAACGAACGGTCGAATTGGATGTAGTGTAGGGATTTATAAAAGAGATGGATAGTTTAGGGATTACACAAGTAAGTTAGGGGCTTCCATTCATTACGCCTCCTCATAAAGTGAGTTAAGGACTTTTTGGTCAGAAATATAGAGTCAGCGGTCAACTGTTAGCAAGAGACGAAAAACGTCTAAAGTGGGGGGTGTTATACATTATGGTAAATGACAGGAGTGCATCATAAAATATGGTAAAGTAAGTGGGGTGCGACTCAAAATTTCTCAAAAATCAACAAAGGAGAGGAGCATCATAGTTCATTGAGGCGAGGATTCGGCTAGCAGCTACGGTGTAGCATATCTGGAAAGAAAGAAATAATCAAATTTTTATTTACTCCTCCTGTATAGCAATTGTTAACAATAGAGAATATGATAGCTATTATGAGACATAAGAGTGGTGTAGGTATGCCTTCATAATTGAGATCTAAGGCATATAATGAATTCAATTCAATAAATTACCTTTATGGGCACTGTTTTTGGTTTTGGTTTTTGAGGGATCATTTTCTTCAGCTTGACAAATGTCAAGGGAGGATTCGAACCTGCGCCTTCCGTGCTTGGGCCCCCGCTGCTACCACTAGGCTGCAAATATATATATATATATATATATATATATATATATATATATATATATATATATATATATAAGGAGAGATATTGCGCCAAATTTATTGCATTAATTATTACACCAAACAATCTCAACCACACACTAATTTCAATTATGTGCTTATAAAACATGTTGATATGGCAATAACTTTATGGGATGCTTTATAGCCACATGATTGAAATAAATGTGTGGTTAAGATTGTTTGATGAATAATTGATGCAATAAGTTTGGTGCAATATCCCTTCCCTATATATATATACTAGTGGATAACCCGTGCCATAATGGCACGGACACGAACCCGACCTTCTCGACATAGGCGTGCAGGCACCGGGCCAGCGCCAGGGAGTTCCGAACGGAGACGCGGCCTCCGAACCCGGCCTTCTCGACATAGGCGTGCAGTGTCACGTCCCGATCCTGCTAGGATCGTCCGCCTTGCCTGGATCTCTGCGTGATCGTTCGTCCTCGCTAAGGCGTGATACCGTGCAAGCCTAAGTTGCGCTTGCACAAGGCCAATGTACCTGCACAAAACAACTAGTCAAGCAAAACACACGCACGCACCCATTTATTGCAGAAAACCAAATATTGGACACAGAGATTTGAAATGGAAATACTTCTTTTATTGATAAACTTGATAGGAATACAAGTACAAAGCTTTGCAAACTCAGATTGCCTTATCTTGGCTACATGATTCTCTTTAGAACTCTCTTTTGAAAATAGTCGCAACGTCCATACATCATATCCCTTTATTACATGCTGGAAATGAAAAGACACCTTCAAAGGAAAAGAAACTTACAACTTGACTGGAATAAAAAGTAGCTTCGAGACAGTCCACAACTCTACTGGACTAGACGAGCTTTAGTGCCTCACTTGAAATCCTCATGTCTCCTTTACTTTCTGAAAAGGATGCCCACAACGTGGGTCAGCACACATCATGTACTGGCGAGCGGCTCTTCGTCGAAAGTCAAAAATATCTGCACTAATTCAACATGTGAAGCTACATATTTACTAGTGCTCTTTCTACTTGTCTAGGTTCTTTTTAACAATTCATAAGAAACAAGACAGAAGAATATTATATAACCAACTTACCCATCGCCGACAGTCATCCATGCACAAGACAGGTTAGCACAATTTGCATATGATATAAAGACATACTGTTTAACTCCACATCTCTTGTTAGGTTGCAATGCACACTGATTTCATAAATGCACCTAACTATATGTTGGTCCACGGGTCGTTTTTCGTGATTAGCCGTTGTGACACTTGGGTTCAGCTCGTCGCTATTTGGACATTGATGCAACACTCGAGGTTTCTTGTATCTCGAAATGTCTAGACAATCTCCCCAGGCCGAGCGATTCCAGGCGCCCCCAGAACCGTCCGAGAGATCTAGTTTCCTTGCATACAAGTTGTCCAGGACCTATGCATACTCTGTAAAACGACTGTTATGCGACACATGTATTTATGCTTTGCTTTGGTTTATGACAGAGCTTATAGCTCCTAGCTTTGGGACAATTTTCTTACTGTGGCAATGTATACAAGTCCGTCTGTACACATCTAAACATTTGAAGCATATTCATAGGCAACAGATATTATTCACATGGAAACAGATGAAGCGGCAACATATAATCCAGCATATGATTCAATTCATTATCTTCTCTTTATCTTTTGTTATTGTGGTATCTTTGATCGTATGGACGAGGCAACAGAGTGGACTAGAGATCATTTTTATTAGGGCGTACAAATAAATGCAAGCCCGGTTAGAGCAACTCACCGAGATGAATCTTAGTTGAGAGAAGGATGGACTTTACGCGCCGTTTACGAACAGTTCACGCGTCCTACATTGGCACCAACAGTTGATTTGCATACTTCGGTCTCTTTCTCTCAAGATTTGAAATGAATGCGAAAGCGATAAAAACGAACAATGAAAACCAATCATCGAAAACCAACACGAAAACGCATTCATCAAAACCAAGCAGTGAAAGAAAACATCCAACAAAACTCTTGGATTCATTTCAATAGAAGCCAATCCATCAATTGAAAAGGTTCATTGTATTTCATCCGTGATCAATCGATACCGGCAAAGGTTTCTCCAAATATCCAGTTCAAGACTGAGTCAGCAAGCCGTGGGTATTACATAGTGGACCGCGAGGAGCGGGACACTACATAATAACCCACTGAGAAAAGTTTTGTCCTCAAAACTTAAGAAACAAGCTCACCTCCGCTAGTATTGCATTCAGGATCAAGTAAGGTGGAGAGATTATAGACGCGCGCTGTCGCAGTATTGGCATTCCGCAACTGCTGATTGTGAGGATTGTCTCGAAGCGGCGGTGGGTTTGGCAGCGGCCCACGCTCCTCTATATCATCTCTGTTTTGATTTCTCTTTGGACAATTTCTGACGGCGTGATCCTGCTGGCCACAACCGAAACAAGCTTTGCTCAAGGAACGACAGGTTTCCTTTGTGTGGCCCTTCATGCCGCAGTAGCTGCATTTTAAAGCTTTCGTGCGACAATTATCTATGGTGTGGCCCTGACGGCCGCAGAATCCGCACTCTACTGTGTTGCGGTTATCTCCCTTTGTTTTCTTCTCGCCGTCGTGGTATCTTTTTGTAGGCTGATTACGACTGTACTGAACTTTTGCTGACGCCTTCCTCAGGCTAAATTGTTCTACCTGTAGCGCTGCCTCAAAGGCCTGAGGATATGACTCACATTCTCGGTTCAGTACACTCAACTGAATGTCATCGTTCAGACCTTGAACGAACCGATTTATGCGGGCATGCTCTGTTGGTAACATAACAGCAGCAAAATTTGCCAGCTTAGCAAATTCAGATTCATAATCTTCCACGGACATGCTCCCTTGCTTCAATGATATAAAATCATTCTCCATCTTCTGACTGATAGCAGAAGGGAGATACTGCTCCAAAAATGCTTTCTTGAACGAGGCCCAAAAAATCTTTCCACCCCTAGCAGTTGTGAGCAGCTCTGGTTTCTTCGCTTTCCACCAGTCTTTTGCCCGCAACCGTAGTAGTAAAATGGCACAGACTACCTTCTTGCTACTCGGAACTCACACGAACTCGAACAGACTCTCCATTTTATCAATCCAGTCCATCACCTTATCTGGTGATGTCCTACCTTCAAATTTCGGAGGTTTCGCGTCTAAGAAGTCCTTTGGCCTAAAGGAAGAGTGTCTTTGCGTCGGCTGGGGTTCGTCATCCTCCACGAGCTCAATCTCGGGTGTTCCCGTTGGTTTGGTCGCTGCAGTGGTATCCCGATTTGCCGCTAGCGCAGTTACAAGTTGGGTCAAGGCATCCAACTGCTTTTGTTGGGCCTCCAGTCGGGCCTGTTGTATGTGGCCACGTTCCTCATTATCTTGCCTTTGTAGTTCCAACAAGATCATGATCCGTTCTACCGGATCGGTCGAGCCAGATGGTCGAAGAGGAGCCATTTCTCTACAAAAGAGTATAACTTCTGTCAGTCTCATAAAATATTATGGACTTATTGTATGGGACATTGGTTTTCAAAACTCAAAATTGGGACCCTTTTTGAAAGCCATCAAAATACTTTATATACTTTTTCGAAAACGATATTTGCAAGAGGGCAAGGACGTAAAACCGTACTCTGATACCACTTTGTCACGCCCCGATCCCGCTAGGGTCGTCCGCCTTGCCTGGATCCCTACGGGATCGTTCGTCCTTGCTAAGGCATAATGCCGTGCAAGCCTAAGTTGCGCTTGCACAAGGCCAATGTACCTGCACAAAACAACTAGTCAAGCAAAACACACGCACGTACCCATTTATTGCAGAAAACTAAATATTGGACACAGAGATTTGAAATAGAAATACTTCTTTTATTGATAAACTTGATAGGAATACAAGTACAAAGTTTTACAAACTATGTAGTTTATAAACTCTGTAGTTTATAATCTTTTGACGAATAATTTCAATTAATATATCCTCGATGGACCTCATTTTTGGGTAAACTGTATTAATATATCCTCGATGGACCTCATTCTGTATTGGCACCGGGATACGATTTTTGTTTATAAACTCTGTAGTTTATAATCTTTTGACGAATAATTTCAATTATCTTATTACATGTTGATCAATGATAATAATAGTACTTTTGAATTACATTGATGCTTGTTTGGTGTCCAATATCTAGCCAAATATATATACTAAGAAATTTGGTTATCTAGTTGTAATATTTATACAGAAATTTTCATACAAAGCATTGAATATTTGTAAAATCCCACTCAAAGCACAAAGTTTGGGGTTATTCCCTCGGGAACACAAGAACGTACTTCCGATGGACGTTTTCTATTTTTTAATTATTTTTTTACTTGCCCGTTTTTCCTCCATTAACTCCGTTAAACAAAAACAAAAACAAAAAATAGAAAACGTCCTTAGGAATGGTGTTTTCTTTTTCTTTTCTTTTTTTTTTCCTTTTTTTGCAACGACGGAAACCGAAAATAACAAAAAAGTAAAACATGAAAATACACAGAAATGCTACAAAGAAGGAAACAGAAAAAAAAATGGAAGTATTAATTACACTCGACTGCAAATATGTCATTATTAATCTAACTAAATTAGAGGGAGAGCAAAGAAGGAAACAGGAAAAAAAAAGGAAGCATTAATTACACTCGACTGAAAATATGTCAATAATACAACAATTCCATTATTATTAATGCAAAAAATGAAGCATTAATTTATGTTTCCTTCTTGGTAGTTGCGGTGATCCGAAGCATTAAGTTATACAGGAACGAGAATCCCACGTTTCTAAACTTGTATTTACGGGAGAGGTAAACTAAATTTTAGGTAATTAATTTTCTTGTTATTTTTATTAAATTATACTAATAATGTATAACTTTCACCCAGCACCTTATATCCCATCATCATTTATCAATCCCATCCAACTGTTCACCTTATCTCTCATCATAATTTATCATTCCCATCAGTCCACAGTCAGTCTAAGCGGGAAAAAAAATAGAAAAAAAAGAGGAGAACGTCCTTAGGAAGGGCGTTCCTCTTATTTATTATTATTATTATTATTATTATTATTATTATTATTATTATTATTATTATTATTTCATTCGACGGCTAACGGAGTTAGTAACGGTAGAAAAAACAATTAAAATCATAAAAATGGCATAACGTCCATCCTAAGGGCGTTCTTGTGCTCCCTAGGGAACAACCCCAAACTTTGTGCTTTGAGTGGAATTTTACAAATATTCAATGCTTTGTATGAAAATTTTCGATATTTATATACACTTGTCCTTCAATGTTAGTACCTACGTTTCCTGCATATTTGGAGTGCTGGTTTTATTGATTAAACAACAGCAAGAAAGTCATTATCACAATTCTTTTGACTATTTTTGATGAAAATAACAAAGGCAGGCAGACCTTCCAGTTCTCACTTAAATGGCATTCAGAGTTTCATTTCCATTGTTCGTATCACTCTAAGTAGAAACACAAGACTGAAGAAAGTTTAGATTGTGAAATCAATGAAAGAGAATCTAAGCAATGAAAGTATTATCAAGACACTAAAGAAGCTCTCATATTCCTGTGCTCAATGCAACAGTAGAATGGATTTTCGGATTTGCAACAGATTACACATAGGGGAAGGAGAAGGTCAGATACAGGAAAAGAGAGGACATGTTGCCACCCACAAAATGGTGCAACAAGCAAAATCAACTGCTGCGTTCAATTAGCTGACAGCTTAGTGCACTTGGCATGTCAGGAGGGAAAGGAAAAAGGAATTATGTATAGAGGTCTGACTTCAGATCTAAATAACCTACAGACTAGAACATGAACCTCTAAAGCAAGAAACAATCACCTGCAACAGAATGGAAGCCTACTAACAAGTTCTAGCTTTATATACAGGCTGGAAGGACTGTGATTGCTATCTCCACCAATACAGCAGTACAAAAAGGATGTACAAAAACAGATGACCTCTCTAGTTTAGTACATCAAGGAACACAGGACAGAGAAAAGGTTGTGAGAGGAGGAAACTGGTTCGGAAAATCAAACTCTGAAGAGACCACGTCTGATAGACTGAGGACTGAGACCCTTTGTCGAGTCCTTCACCACCTGCTGGTTTCTTGTTGGCTGCTGGCCATGTCTCTCCTCACCATCCGAAGAATTGAATTTGAATTCCTTCATCCTCTTGTCAAAGGGCTGTCTTCCCGGAGTAAGGGGTGCTCTCTTTCTCGTAGGCTTGCTGCTAGGAGGAAGACAGCTCATTAGGCCTGATCTCCGAGAATTGGGCAAACCTCTCAACAATTTAGTTAGACTAGGATCAACATTCTTTGCAGTCATGGGGGCAGTTGCTCCTACTTCTTTATTGCCCTTGCCCTTTGGTACCACACTCACTTGTGGAATCACGTTCTCCTTTTCCTCCTCTTCTGCCAATTTGTCCAATGAAATTGTAAATGATGAAAATAAATTTTTATTGCTTTTGAACTAACATTAGAAAATTATTCAGTTCGAAAAAAAGACAACATAAGAAAACCAAAGGAACTAGCCAAGTTCTAGAAAAGGAATTTATGGATGCCACCAAACAGTCGGCCTGTTTTCTTAGAAAGAATCTTCGCTTCTTAATCAACTGTCTGGATGAGGAAGCCTTACCCGAAGAGTCGCCATCAGGCAGCACATCGATGCAGATATGGTTCAGAGAAGTTCGTTTTGTGGGCTGGGATTGAAGTCGACTCGTGGACTGGGTACCATTTTGACGGCTGGTGCTATTGTGTGGACGAGAATGCAGGTTATCATCTCTTCCTGGCTGACAGATGATTGGGTTATAAGAAATACCATTGCGTGGACAAGGACCTTCACCTCTGTAGGTTGCTTCCCTTGAGCTATAAGAATGCAGGGAAGAATCTCTTCCTGGCTGACTGGTAATAAAATCGTGAGAAACATCATTCTGTGGGCTAGGACCTTCATCTCTCTCGGGGGTTTCCCTTGAACTACTAGTGCTGGTTTCTTCAGTAGAAGATGGGAACAATCTTCTATCCATCACAGACACCGGAGAAGTCTCCTTCTCTTTTTGGCCATCCATTAAAGTGGAAAACCAGGGTGAGGTGCCCTTCTTTATATAAAACAAGATGTAGGCTTTTTCATTCAGCACTTCAGTTTCAGAAACTGTATTCACCTGCAAAGTAGATGTGGAAGTTCCCTATCTCAATTTTGTTGTCACATTCACCAGGAGAAACTTAGAGACAAAGAAAGTGCAGAAAATTACAAGTATTCTGGGAATGTAGGAAAATCTTTAGCATGCCAAGTATACTAAATCTTAAGCATGTATGTGAGTTACAGTAAGCAAGTTGTAAGAACGCAAGATTAGTCTAATTCTTTGATATACACTTATTAGCCCATAGATTGCAAGTATTTTATCAAAACATTGGCCTTAAGGGGACAATTACTCAACCAAGTATAACTGTATAATATGAGAATGATTGGGAAATTTTTTCAGTTAGAATCACTAATTTGTCAACTTTATCCAAGTAACACTAGCAAGAAATTTTACCTTTGAGTCATCCATTGTGTGCCATGTGGTTGGGGAAGAACGGACACAACAGTAATAATGCCCACAGTAAGCACCACCAATATGAACCAGAACTGCATACAAGTCATACATTGTTTGCTCCTGAAATAATTGCGTAACAAGAAAGTTAGATATTGTTGCAATGAAGAATCAAAGTAAAACTGTAAAAGAGAAGAACACTTGCATCATCTTTTGGACAGCAAATGAAGGGCTTCAGGTCCAGCTCCACTGGATAGTCGACAGATTTGTCAATCTTCTCGATAAAAAAACCATCATTCTTAAATCTCTTCAGATGAAGTGAAATTACTTCTGGAGCTTGGTCAATCTTAGTCTGCTTTTCCATGAGCACTTGACCCTTGCATCCCTCACAGGTGAACTTGGTTTCTTCGATGCTTTCAATCTTAGTAAATGACTCAAGTGCATTAATAAGTGAGTCCGCTTCAGCAATATCCAGACTGAGATCAAGCAGGGGTTCAGAAGTGTTCGAACAATGGCCACACTCTGAGCATCGCAGCTGAGATCAGCAGAACAACGTTATGCAAGTAAAATGACATCAATATAAGTAAATTACTGAGTACATAGCCCTTATTGAATGGAAGAAAAGGATGCCAGCAGCCAACCCCAAAACTTGGGATAAAGTATTTGTTGTTGTTGTACATTAATATTAGTAAAAAATAACATCAGAGATAACACATTAAATTTTATATTGATGATTAATTCAAAAGGTACCTGACTTATTAAGCGGCCTCCATAGACATGCTTGACAAGGCTATCTTCGTTCATTGTGAGTGGCTTGTCTTTGATGCTGGGGTCAAGACAGCAGTTGTGGAGGTTGTCCAGCAAGCAGTGGAGGAACTCATGAGCATCTTCTTGCTGCCCTAATTGGAAGTAATTTGATATTTCTAATGATAACTTAAGTTAAGGGACTACATTCGCCAAGATGCTAATATTAAGTGTTTGCATGGCAAATGGCCAGTGTGGCAGTGTTAACCTGGTCAGGTTAACCTATAGCAAGTAAATGAAAGAAGGCAAAACCATAAAATAGATGTTAATTTATCCTTCATTTGCTTTTGTAAGTTCCACATTTTGAAAAGGGGTAATCTTGTATCAGGTGTGGCATTCCATATTCCTCGATTCGTGGATCACCTAAACTATAGAAGAATAAATAATTATGATTATTACATGTTTTTTTGGTAGGATGTGCTATATTTGAAGCTCTTTTCAGTTATGTTGCCTGGAGACCAATGAAAGACATCCTCACCATGGAAATTGAATCATATTGTCACCACTTATATTATTATTAATTGACCTCAAAAGTATATATAACGTCATAATGTTTTTCATATCTTCAATGGGATCCCATGCTGTTAAACAGATAAAACAACTAAATCTAAGTCCCCAACTGTTAACCAGATTGACCCTTACCAAATGCAAACTTTAGTATGGATACAGACTAAATCAAGTCTGCAGGCATTTGTCACATTAATGCCAAGCACAATGATATCATCTAATATGGTTGCTCCATTAGACTGCATACCAGTTCAATATATAGAACAGAAGCATTATTGTGAAGAAAAAAATATCCCGTAAATCTTACTATTGAACTTCAACGGGTTTGAAGCCATCATCATCTTGTGAGGCTGTCAACCATCATAGAAGAAAGTACAACAAAAATTTAGAAATGATTTAAATTTCAAACAATGCATGCATGCTAAGTTGTAAATGGATGATTTTGTATAATCAATGACATTATTTTTCTTCCTCCAGTATATGCTCGCCTAACTTTGTTCTCCTTCTCACTAAGTTCACCTCACTTCGATTACTCCCTATTGGTCGCCTCACTCCTTCCTTTAAAAGTGACACGACTATGGCCGTTATCCTCCATACTTACTTCAATGAAAGCTCGCGACTACATACTACTGAATGGCTCATTGCCCGTTGTGCCTAAATTCTCTACTCATCACTAAATAAGAAGGCCCCTAACAATAAATCATAACTTGGGCTTCCCTTAGAAACAATCAAATTATGATGATCCTACTTAGAAGCATAGTCAAAGGCGCATCTCGCAACAAGGCGTGCAACAAGTAAAGGCGTGCATAGGCATGCCTTCTGTATTTGCTCTTTATTCGGGCACTATAGGCTCACTTGGCAGAAAATGATAGTTATGAATGTATTGGTGGTGACGATGGTGACGATGATTTGGTAGAGTTTGATAATGATAAACGATTGTTCTATTAGTACTGTTTTTATTTTATAGTTTGTGTTTCTTTTATTTTGTTACTTCCTGTTAAATAACACAAATTCTTGTTAATTCTGTTGAGTGTTAATACTACTTTGCTACTTCACTTGGTTATATTAACATGTTCTATTGATTTTAGTATGTTATTTGATTTTACTTCTTACATCTTATTTATGTATTTTTTATTTTTTATTTTGTGCCTGGCTTCGCTCGTGCGTACGCCTTAAGTGCGCTTTGCACCTCGAACGAAATGGACCATTTGCGTCTTGCGGCTTTGACTACCTTGCTAATTAGCACCAATAAATTTTTCGTGCCACAAAACTATTGTTTGTTTTTTGCACTATACAGTGTTGAGAACTTTAAAATGCACAAACAAATGCACGACCAAACAACTTACAATATTTGTCTACCTTGCTTATTGGCACCAAAAAATTCTCTGCACCACAAAACTAATGTTAGTTTTTTGCACTATTTAGTATTGAGAACTTTAAAGTGCTCAAACAAATGCAGGACCAAACCATATTTTGCAATATGGACCGAATCCAATACGGTTTAGCATGTCCTAATCCAATACCGATGTTAGGGTCTCTTTCCCATACAATTTGGTAAAAAACGAAAAAGTCAAGTCGACAAATGCATAAAAGCATAGTAAGGTTGTAGAAGTATGTAAATGAAAAAAAAAAACTAATTTATCATAGGTAAACAAATTAGCAAAGGCAATTATTATTTCATTCAATTTCAAAACTAATAAGAAATATCAAAGAAATACTTAAAATTATGCCTAAATATATAAAATAATTTTTCTATATTTTTAATAATTTATTAATAATTATTTGCTTTAAAATACCAGAAAAATCCGGTACTCCGATTCGAAACGACCAATATTGTCGATACAATTAATCCCGATACTCGTAGGAATAGTCTGTTACCGATTCTTATATGGACAAAAACTTATAATATTTAGTTTTTGTACTTTAACGTGCTCATAACTGCATATTGATCCATTTATAAATGTAGAATGGAAATAATGAGATGATTATTATTGATGAGAGACTACATATATATAGGAGAGGCTAGCATCATCTCCTATTATTCTAAGCAATGTGGGACTAAAGCACTTTAACTCATAACTCTAATATAACACTTAACACCATTCTTCAAGCTAGAGCATAGATGTCAATCATGTCCAGCTTGTTACATAAAAATTGAACCCGATGACCCAGAAAAGACTTTGTGAAGATATCAACTATCTGGTCGCCGGTCCTCATATGTTGAAACTTTATCACTTCCTTTGTATATTCATCACGAACAAAATGAATGTCAATTTCAATATGCTTCGTCCGTTCATGAAATACTGAGTTGGTGGCAATGTGAATAGCAGAATGGTTATCACACCATAGATCTGCCACTTATCAGATATTCGACTGTCGATTTGTTCTTTCCACTTGATAAACACAGCAGCTCTGCCAATGCGCTAAAAACGCAGCCAAAACCGACATACGCACATAGAAAGCAGAGAGTGTGGATCACAAGGCAGGACAGAGAGATAACCCATGGTAACCTCTGATAGATCCCGGTGTGAAGATCAAGGAAAAAAACAAAGATTCGTGCACAACAAACCATATGTGTGCTCTTTGTTAAATTTTCATCATTGATAGGCAGAGGTTCCAACAAATATTTCTCCTCTGAGAATCCCAACAATAATTTTTTTTAATTAGAAACTAAACTAGGGTTTGGAGGGAGTGGGTGGCGGCTGATGGAAGGAAAGAGTTAGGGTTAGGGATTGGAGGCATCGGGGGCTGACAAGGGGCGCCGGGCAGCAGGTCGGGGAGGGGGGGAGGTGCGGCAGCAGCAACGGGTCGAGGGGGGGCAGCAGGTCCGGGAAAGGGGGGGAGGGTGACAGCTAGGGTTTTTTTTGTGGAGATTAGGGTTTTGTGGAGAGAGGGAGAGTGGTAGATGACGGCTAGGATTTTGGCTCTGATATCATGTAGAATGGAAATAATAAGATGATTATTATTGATGAGAGACTACATATATATAGGAGAGGCTAGCCTCCTCTCCTATTATTCTAAGCAATGTGGGACTAAAGCCCATTAACTCATAACTCTAATATAACACTTAACAATAAATGGTAAATTGTAAACTCAAATCTTGAGCTTATAATTTACACTTAGCTTGTAAGTGCAAAAAAATTGATTATGTAACCTTTAACAAATTTAATTATTACAAAACATGTTCAAACAACCCTAATCCCTTCTTTCCGCTTTCTGTAGTTCTAAAAACACACAAACACAAAAAAACACTAGTTTTAAACTTTCCAAATTATCAAGACATTTGGCTATAAAAATTGAAAATTAGATAATTCTTGATGCCCAAAAAGCTAATTTTCAAATCATTAAACTTTTTTTTATTGTTATTTGGAGATGAACTTGAGAAAAAAATAGTTCTATATTATGTTGATAAAAGTATTTGAGGTTGAACTTATGCTTTTTATTTGTACTAGTGAAATTGTGTCTAAAATGATGTCAATATTATTTTAGGGCGGAATAGTAAATTCATGCATTTACAATGCATTTTTAAATTAAAAAACAAACAACAGCACTTTAGAATGCACTATATAGTTACAAACAGTATTTGAAATTTGATGTCCTAGCACTATATAGTTATGGGGAAAAAACCAAAGAATTAGTATTTAAAGTGCTAGCACTATATGAATATGAACCCTAAGGCTCAGTTTCATGATGTATGAATCATGTTTTATGCAAGACCAAGTTAAGAACAAAAATAAAGAAGATAAATACACTAAGATCAGTACAAAGTCGATAAACATCATATATGAGTATGAACTAATCAAATACAAATAATATTTTTAAAATGCACCCCTTAACTATGATCCAATACCTATCATTTTGTTGAACCTTGAATCTAACTCATATCCAATAACATAAAGCTATGGATATTATTAGACATTTTTAAATATACTACAACCGAGGAGGTACAATAGTTTTTCCATTTGCCCTCTTTAACATAGACTCTCTTAGTTTCCCTTTCTTATATCTTGCTCTCTGTCTCTCTCTCATTGTTGTTCTCTCTCCTATATCTTGATTTTCAAGTTAGTGATACTCTTAGTGGTTGTTTCTTGATTGAAAATTTCATGCACTTGATGTTGAAGTACAATTGTGTATTTAGTACACACAACAGGATTTGCATGGGATGTCTATAATTTTCTAAATATACACTTGTGATAGAAGGAAACCACAACACGTTAGGGCATAAACCAAAGGCTTGCATTGACTTACTACAATGTACACGCCCCTAATTTTAGTATTGAGTCCCCAATCTAGGCCTTTTGGTCCTTAACGTCTAAACAAACTTGGTTTGCCTTAATTGAAACTCACTTCTTTTTTATGGCTCATAGAGTGAGAGTTGCTAACGACTTGGGGCATCAAAAGTTTTAGTAACTACATGTTTGGATTAACCTAACAATTTCACACCCCAAAATTTTAGTTTTTAGACCCCCACCCCCACCCCCACCTTGCCGCCTCTTGCCGCCTCTAAAAGCTTGAATACAAATAAATATAACTGTTGAAATAACGTAAATAGTTAATCCTCAATCATCACCATGACTCTTGAATTTTGGCAAAGTTGAGGTATCTTGAACATTGTGTCAAAGCTACATGAGTTCAAGTATCATCTCGCATGCGGTTGTAAGAAGATCAAAAAAATCACTATTCGCCTGTGTGAGTCCAGATTCCAGCTCTGAACCATTCAACCTGTAGAAGCTAATGTAGTTCTTCTTTCTCTTCCTCTTTCACTTTTCCTTTCCCCACTTCTCCACGGACCAATCACAACCTAAGAATCGTGGCAAACATTGAGATTCAAGTATATCTTTCACCACTACTCCATCCAATTCCCCCAAAAACATGCCAAATTAAAAAATAAACATACATGGAAAAAGAACAATTAAATTGAATCACCAATAAGTAATTCAAACACATAGCCAGAAATATTATTAGCAAGGATACTGCTCAAGTTGTTGGTAAAGACGTCAGGTGAGATGGCCCGGCCTGATTTCGCTATGCATTCATCAACAAGACACCTCAAAGCACAGAGCGAGCAAAAATAATCTTCTTCCTCTTCTACGAATTCCAGAGACCATGAAATTTATAAGAAACCCTAATCAAATTAAAAAAATCATCTTTCCAAACTAGAAGGGATATAAAAAATACCTCTATCGGCACAAGAATGAGTTTTCTGCAACGACCGCAGCTTCTCGACCAACGGAACGGTGTGAACGATGCACTGAAGAACGGCATTGAGATAGCAAGTGTTCCCGTTGTTCCATAATCCCGCCCCCTAATTGTAACCAACAACGATCACATCTAAAATCGAAAAAAAAATCCTAACAAATGCGCAAATTTAAACAAATCGGAGACGAAATCGAGATTCTCACCACGCGATCGTTGTCGATTTCGTTCCAAAACAGATCCAGCTCGTTGTTGGGAGCAAACGTCCCCAGAAAACAGTCCTCTTTCTCCTCTCGATCCGGACGCTGAAAATTGAGAGAAGTTTAAGAAAACCCAAAAAAAAAAAAAAAACAAAGAAAAAAACAGAGAGCATCAAATTTTAGGTCAGACTCACGAATTTGGGGGTCGGCGAGGAGACGCAATCGACCTCCATCGCGAATCCAACGAAAATTAGGGTTAGGGTTTCTTCCTCTTCTTTCGATTTTGGGCTTTTTTTTAGTTTTGGGAAATCTAGGGTTTTGGGGGGGACTAGGTTAATTTATTTATATAGCAGTTGATGATGTTGGTAGGGAAAGCGGAACTGTATGGGAATTATAAAGCGGTAGTTTTGAAAGCATGGTCGCGCCCAATTTCAATAGGATTGGCGAAAGTTCGATCCCGCCTCAAATTTGGGGACCCATTTTCTATGCGACACATCGGATCCACCGTCCGTTCCTTCCGGGATTTTTAGATTAGGAGGTTGATTGGGAATTTTTTCGAGATCAATTTTGGAAAAGAAAAAAAAAATCCTTAATGTTCTGATTGGAAATTTCTCTTTATAAAAAAAAGTGATTCTTATTTTGGTAAGTAGAACATTAATGATGGAATTATTTGGTTGCAAGTTGAATAGACGTCATGTATGTTATACCATTTCTACTATTTTAATGTTTGCTTTGATATGAGGGAAAACAGGATATGAGTCATAGGCTCATACTCTTATATGAGATATCCCACGTGGCTTTATGTGGACCAATAAAAACATAATGACTTAGAAGATAAAATTTAAATAGATAGAAATAAAAGATCTCATGAAGATTTGATAAATAATAACTTACCTATTTTTTTCTTAGGAACTTACCAAATATATTTGCCTAGGAATTTAAAAATGAATAATGTCATTTGTCCCTCCAAATTAGAATTAAATTAACATTAAAATTAATATTAATATTAACATTAAAATTAAAATTAATGTTAACATTAATATTAATATTAACATTAATATTAACATTAATATTAATATTAACATTAATATCAATATTAATATTAATATTAACATTATAATTAATATTAATATTAACATTAATATTAAAAGTAAAACTAACAATAATATTAACATTAAAATTAATACTAATATTAACATTAACATTAATATTAATATTAACATTAACATTAACATTAACATTAACATTAACATTATTGGATCTTCTATTTCTATCTATTTAAATTCCTAGACAAATATATTTGGTAAGTTCCTAGGCAAATATATGATAAGTTATTATTTATCAAATCATTTATGGTATATTTTATTTCTATTTATTTAAATTTTCTTTTCCATGTCACTATGTTTTTATTGGTATACATGGAAGCCACGTGAAATAGCTCATGTAATAGTATGAGCCTATGGCTCATATCCCGTTTTCCCTTGATATGAATAGTGAAGCTCAATAGACTTTAATTTGTAAGTAATATCATTTACAATAACATTTATGATATAATTTGTACTATTTTCTTTTCTTTTCTTTTCTTTTCTTTTACACCGAGACAAAGGTTAGAATCCAGGACCTCCCTAATAATACTTGAACACTCTCACGACTGTTTTATTTTTATTCTGTCATAGTCATGACAAGAAAAAAATATTAACAACAGTAATGAGCTACAACAAATCATTCTAATTACATATTTTCATAAATGGTTTGTACATCGTATGCATGCAACTAAGTATTACAACACTTACAACAACTAATATTGTATAGTATTTTTATTTACAGACAATCAAACATATAACCTTTGTAGTTTGTCAATAAAACATTGACAATATTCTATTTTTTGGATTTATGAAATGCCCAAAAATCTAAAAAAGTTTTATGTAAAATCCACCGCTAAAAAAACTTTCATCGCGTGCCCAGAATTAGAGAAACTTATCCAAAACGGGTTCCAAATGACCATTTTGTCCTTCCTTTTAATTTATTGAAAACACCCACGAAACTGCTCTTAAAAAAAACGTTTCGATACTTCATCTTCTTCCATACGCTGCTCACTTTCGAATTTAGGTTTTCTCCTCAAAAATCTTCAAAAATGCGTCGGAAAATTTCGGAAAGACCAGGACAAACGGCAAAAGTGCTAAAACGGAGGTCCAAACATCATTTTTTTGCGATTCTAAAATTTCGGAAGGCCGTCTAACGATGAATCTGTTACTTTCAGTCTCCTCGACGATACGCTCATTTTGCGACAAACGGGACCTCGTTTCGACCTCACAGTCAAAAGTTATGGCTCTCCAAAGTTTCAGCTGACCATAAAATGCAGGAGAATGGTCATTCTCCGTGTTAGAACACGAAAAATATTAATTTCGCATGAGGGTGGTCATTCTCCGTGTTAGTAACACGGAGAATGTCATTCTTCGTCTTAATTTACACGGAGAATGACCATTCTCCGTGCTAAATTACACGGAGAATGACTATTCTCCGTCTTAATTTACACGGAGAATGCCATTCTCCGTGTAGTTTATCACGGAGAATGGTCATTCCAGTGTTAAAACACAGGAGAATGACCATTCTCCGTGTTAGAAACACGGAGAATGCCATTCTCCGTGTTAAATAAAACGGAGAATGTTATTCTCCGTGTTAAATAAAACGGAGAATAGCATTCTCCGTGTAATTTAGCACGGAGAATGGTTATTTCAGTGTTAAAACGCAGGAGAATGGCATTCTCCGTTTTTAATAAAACGGAGAATGACGTTCTCCGTGTTAAATAAACGGAGAATGGTCATTCTCCGTGTTAAATAAAACGGAGAATGGCCATTCTCCTGCGTTTTAACACTGAAATCACGGAGAATGTCATTCTCCGTTTTAAATAAAACGGAGAATGGCATTCTCCGTGTTAATTTACACGGAGAATGGTCATTCTCCGTGTTAAATAAAACGGAGAATGGTCATTCTCCGTGTAATTTAGCACGGAGAATGGTCATTTCAGTGTTAAAACGCATGAGAATGGCCATTCTCCGTGTTAGAAACACGGAGAATGTCATTCTCCGTTTTAAATAAAACGGAGAATGGCATTCTCCGTGTTAATTTACACGGAGAATGGCATTCTCCGTGTTAATTTACACGGAGAATGGTCATTTCCAGTGTTAAAACGTAGGAGAATGGCCATTCTCCGTGTAATTTAGTTTTTTCAGGAATAAAGAGTTTCGTTCTTCTTTCAAAGCGATGATAATTCTTATGGAAAAGAAGAAGAAAGATCTTCTCTCCACAATTGACGTCGATGAAGATGATGATGATGGTGATGATGATGACGAGCGATGATCTGAATTCGATCGAAGAAAAGCACACCGAACTACGAACGATTTTCGCGATCTCTGCTGAAGATGAGAGCAATGGAATTCAGATTTTCCGTGAAGAAGAAGATGAAAATCGCAATCCAGATCTGAGTTTTTTGAATTCAAATACATATAGATGACCAATTCGCGTGGAGGGATAGTTTCGGTATTATAAAAATAGCAGTTTCCAGCGGGTGGCATCTAAAAGGGAATCTTGGAATATTTAACGTGAAAATACTTAATTCTGAGCGTTTCATAAAACTCATCCAGCGGGTGGACATTTCATAAAAGTCCATCTCGAAATTGGGTTTCTCAGCAATTTCCAGAATAAAGATTGTCTTGGCATCCGAGGATGATAAGACATATTTGAGACTAGCCCAATATAATTGGAGGATTTTATATTATACTAGTAACATGTTTGTGTAATACTTACACGTGCATAAACAATTTTGTTAAAAAATTAAATTAGAATTATGTTTTGCAGTTGTTTTTGACTAGTTGTTGAAGGAATCGTATTTGGTTTTTTTACTCGAGGGTTAAAATCGTATTTGCTATTGAAAAATTATGTAGGATTGATTATATATGAGTATACATGTATTATTATTTTTTGTTAACTTTAACAACCATTCACTAATAAATTATCAAAGTATGGGTTGAACTGATTTAAAAAGCACTAACATAACTGGTATTTTACTCCAACAATTGCTAAGTAAACAATTAATTTCCTAGGAAAAAATAACTCAATCAATTGAAAACTATGAAAATCTTATACCATTTTTTTTAATTGCTTGCTACTTTCTAATTACCACGCAGCCCATAAAGGACACTGAGAATATTGATCTAGCTTGCATTTAGTATTGTTTCTTGGACAATTATTATTTGGGTTGAAATTAAGAAAATGTCCAAATAAGGATGCCAACGGGACGTCGGGGTCGGAAATCGTAATCTCATCTCCATTTTCGAGTAGTATTTGAATTTTTATATCTATTTCCATCCATGTACCCACCCCGTTAACACTTTCAGGAGGCCAGTTTATCCGTCCCCGTTTGTTGTAATAATTTTTTCTGTACAATATAAACTTAATAAAACTTTTTTTCATTCAAAAAAATTACAAGACACGTTAATTTAATACAAAAAATATATACTACTAGATAGATCGTAAATTCGTACAAATGGGTTGTACATATGAGTATTAGTAATCGGACTAAAAATTTTACAGGAACGGAGAGTACTATATCTATATTCAGCCCCAAACAGGACCAAGAATTTTTTTAACCTCCTTTTCTGTCCTTATATCCGTTTCTTCGAGTTAGGAGGAAATTGCCATCCCTATGTCCAAACATGTAGCATTTATTCGTTACTTGTTGGCCGTATGCATGTCTCAAAATATATGTAAAGTTGTCATCCGTTAGGTCACGTTAAAAAGTATTGTATTGTTAAGAAAATCTCTTGCTTTGGCCACGAAACTTTAAAAGAAAAAAATTACCACCATGGAAGTGGTTTGATGATAAGGAGAGGGACATACATGAATTCGAATTCCAGTCCAGTCCAGATAATAATTAAATTAAAAAAATTAAGTGCTATTAGAACAGACCAATCTAAAAGACAGATATAATCTCAACATAAAACTATAATAATAATAATAATCATCATCTTTACTGATATGATGTGGTTTGAAAGCGGCCTAAAAATGATTCGTTCAAACCGTTTGTATATCACACACAAATTAATAAAAAATTTAATCCTTATAATTAACTGCGACGGTGCCTTATGCATATCCTAAAAATCATTTAAAATTATTATAATAAACGTAAAAACAACTTAAAATTCTTATAACTATTAAACATATATCCAAAATCTTATAAATATAAATATAACAAATTAAAATTAAACTATATTTAAACTATCTACATGGTATGGTTTAACTATATATCCAAAGTTCAAAAAAAAAACAAATTTCAAATAAAATATATTAATATTTAAAAGTTCTACAAAGAACAAATTTTAATTAAAATATATTAAATATATTAATTATATTTAACTAAGTATATTGTATTGTCTAAATATATACCCAAAAAATAATCTGAATGAAAAACTCACATAATCAACTTCAAGTGAGTAGCCCCGATTGGATAAAAGAATTGTAGGAGCGTAAAAAAGTACTTCGTAGACCAAGTCAAAGAAGTTGCAGACTTTACGCAAGTCAAACAGAGTCAAACTCAGACTTTACGCAAGACAAACAGAGTAAAACTCTACGCGAGTTATTTTACGCGAGGGCCATCCTTAAAGCCTTTACGCAAAGGACAGGCTGTCAGATCATGTATTTAATGCGCGTGATACTGTTCTGACATAATCATTTTCTGACAGCGGACAGCACAGAAGTCGAGAAGATTTGATTTACACCAAACCCAACACTTATTGTTTAGTGTGCAGATGGGCTACTTTACGCTCAAGAGATTACTTCTTTTACGCACGAAAGCTATTCGAGCTTTTTACGCTCAAGGCTGTTGTGCGCCTAAAGTTTATTTGAGCTAATTTTACGCTCAAGGCTGTTTTTCAGCCACTTTACGCGGGAAGTCTATTTTGAACTATTTTACGCCCAGTCTGCTACTTTACGCAGGAAGTCTATTTTGGATCATTTTTATGCCCGATCTTTTGTGGCTACAGTAGAACGTGGTCTGCTTACGTGGCTTTCATGACACACTTATCAAGGAACGTGTGTACGTGCTCTCTCCATTTTGTTGAAGTAGTGGGACACATGTCACCATGCGTAGAGATCAAAACTCTACGTAGGACACGTGTCATCACACGTAAAGGTCGATTCTCATCGTAGGTGACAGTTACCAAACTTTGTTGTTTTTTACGCACAGAGGGTGTAGTCTATAAATAGACTTATTTTTAACACAAAGAGAAGGAAGAGATAAAGAGAGAGATACATGAGAGGAGATTCTGAGAAAACTCATACTTTCAGAGTGATATTCCCAGAAGCATTTCTTCAACTTTTTCTCAAGAACAGGGTGAAGCAAAGCAGGAAAGCATTCGACTGTGCCATCAGTGCCGTTGCTCGATACCTTTCTGGTGACTTAGTTCTTCTGATTGTTCGTCTTCTTCAAGTAGTTTTCTTCATCATCATCGTATAGTCCAAGGAACAAAGTGATCGCTCTCAGATCAAACTTCCATAGCAATACTTCCCAGAAACAATTTGTACTTTTTCTAGTTTTCTTTCAAAAGCCAATTTTAGGCATTTTGTTAAGTGAAACAAAATGACGACTCTGCTGGGGACGACTTTCTCCTTTGATGAGAAAGTAATTGCTCAATATGATGATGTGTCGGTCGGATCGACAAAGAAGACTCTGGTTGTGCACTTCGACCAGACTGCTTACGAAAAAATGCTCCGAACTGGGGGTAGTACTCGTTGCTCCAATGTTCAGAAATCGTGGAAGGTGCGAAAAGTTTGGATTCCTAAATCCAAAGCATCCTCGGATCTCCCTGCTGTCTCTGAAGGCAAAGGAATCCTTCCTACTCCTATTGTGGAGGCTCCCATCTGTGACGAGACAGTCTCTACTTCAGTGATGCGCCATGGGCGTAAAAATCAGTCTCTCATCTATGACGTAGTAGACTCTCAAGTTTTACGCTTTGCGCGTAAAAATAAGTCTCCCGTCTGTGACGTGGTAGACTCTCAAGTTTTACGCTCTGTGCGTAAAAATGTCTCCCGTCTGTGACGTGGTAGACTCCCAAGCTTTACGCTCCACGCGTAAAAAAAAATCTCCCGTCTGTGATGTGGCAGATATTCATGTTTTGCGCTCTACGCGTAAAGGTAAATCTTCTATCGGTGACAGAGTAGATAAAATTCACAAGGATGCCTCTGCATTTAAAGTAAATTTGCTTACACGCATGCAGCGTAAAAACAAGAATCCTATTGTTGGTAAAACTTCAGTTTTCCACCAACAACCTTCTTACACTGCTTTACGTAAGGTACCAAACCTTCAGATTACGCGTAATGCTGATGGAGTTCTTTGTGCATAAAAATCTCAAGATTTACGCACGCAACTCCAAGCGCGTATGGTGGAGGAAGCCGGCCTCTTGCAGGGGGACGACCTTCTACAGAAAGAACACATAGCCCCCTTCTGCTGCTGCTGAGGTCCCGGGGCTCTAACTGGCGGGGTTGGGTGATGTGGTGTAGGGGGACGGTAAGTCTGCTGTATTTTCCATAAATAAATTTCTTTATTTATTGTGTATCTGGGAAAATTACAACTGTGGGAATCTGATCTAGAAGACGATCACTTTATCCCTTGGACTATGCGAAGAAGAAAAGCTCTCAAAATTTTGACAGTAGATAACTATGTATCCTTACAATGAATGAGAAAAAGAACTCTATTTATAGAGTCAAAAATAATAACTGAAAAGATAACTGTCTTCACAGCCTGTGCTTAGTTGAAAATCACACAGGATTTAACATACGCAAGGTTGTGAGCAGTTACTGGACGTGGCCTGTAACTGTTGGACACATGGCAATCATGCATGAGTCGTGTGCAAGTTACAGGACACGCAGGCGAGAGATCAGTGGCATGGCTGCCACGTACTCCAATTTGATGAAATCCACACAGACTTGTTGAAGACGAAATCCACGCAGACTCGGGGTAGAAAGCTTCAAAATCCACGCAAACTTGGGACAAGAAGCTTCAGAATCCACGCAGACTTGGTGAAGACGAAATTCACGCAGACTCGGGGTAGAAAGCTTCAAAATCCACGCAAACTTGGGGCAAGAAGCTTCAGAATCTACGCAGACTTTGATGAAAAAAACTTCAGAATCCACGCAGATTTGGGATAGAACTGCCAGCTGTCTTGATTCAGCGTGCCTCGACTGACACAAAATCTCTGGTAGTGATTGCTTTTGTCAGTCACATTAAATGACAAGAAGCTCTTTTGGTACGCCAACTTGACAAAGGTTGAGTCTTACTGAAGAAGATTTCGAAAATCACGCAATAGACGGCTGTGATCTCTCGAATTCTGTGCATACGTGACATACGAAGAGACATTCTTCGACTGTTGTGCTGTCAGTCATAATTACTCTCTGTAAATATTGTCTGGATCAACTGAGCGTGACTTTTGACTCTGTCCTGATCAACTCAGCGTGACTGTCATTTTTAAAGGCCTACAAGACCCCCTTCAAAGTTTTCGAAAAATTGAAAAGACTTCAAAAATTTTGAAATACTTTGAAAATAAGATGATAAAATGAAATCAGTCACGCTGTGATGACTTTAAATTTTTTGGAAGTCGGAAAGACTTCGAAGTTCTTTGAGAATATCCAAATGAACTTATTAAATGTCATGATGACTCTTCATTTTCCGAGACTGATTTCATCCAGTTTATGGTGGAATATGAACCGCCGGCGAGCTCTGTTATATAAACAGGGAGAGGATTCATTTAATCTTCATCTTACGTCAACATGACACCAAAAGAGAAAGCTGAGGAAGAAGCACGCAAGTTGGGCTTTTGTTCCCATGGTGACCCCACTTTTGGGGGTGAAGAGCCAGAGCCCCTTGTCTTCGAACTCAAAGATGATCCCTTGCAACTAGCCAAGAATTTCTTGAGCTATTTTGGCTTGGATGGCTTGTCCTCTTCTGGTGGGTGCAGCCTCATAGAGCAGCGTGAAGTGTTTAAGGCTCTGTTGCACTGTCTGGGAGTTAGGAGCGTAGAAGAACTAGGTACCAAGCTCAGTCGCTCTGGAAAATAGAGCGTGTCTTTTGTGCTTTTGTTGCACTCTTTTTGTTTTGTCTTTTTGTAAGGCCATCAGTGCCTGTCTTGAAGAATGAAGTACAACTTCTGTGTTTAATCTGCGTGCATTAATGAAGAATATTAATTAGCACCCTTTGACTGTTTCTAATGCTGCGCTGTCTTCCAAAGCACACGTGACACTCATTCCACGGTTTACAAGCGCTATTTATGCGAATCTTTTCCAAGAATAGACTTGTACTTTGCCCTTTAAATAGATAGAAGAGTTTCACAGATACTCATCTCCCATTCCTCTTCTTCTTCTCTGAGAATGAAATTTTTGGGAGATTTCACTCTCAAACAGGAAAGCAATGTTTCCCAATGTTCGACTTCTGCGCACTGTATCAAACATGAGTTTGCCAATCCTTAGCACCAAACTTGAAGGTAAGTCAATGTAATACGTGTACTATTTTTGCTGTTGAAGATAGGCTTTCTGTTTTTTGTTTCTGATTTGAACAATACACGCCTGTTTCTGTTTAATAAATGCACACTGAATGATTTCTGTTGATACTTTCTGCAGAAACTTGGCTGAAAATTTTCTTCAGAACTGGCATTGGGGATGTGGATGTTGTGGAGAATATCCTGCTGACATCTACATCAGGGAGCTCATACGCTTTTGACGCGTAAATCAAACAACTCAGAACTCTTCGTGGGATAGAAGGGTCTTACTCAGATGGTAGGAAGAGCCTTTATACACGAGAGTTGGATGGTGGAGTCAACTCTACCCCGAGAAATCGGGTAGTAGAGTTCCTTTCACGGGAGAACTAGGAATTGTATCCCAAGGTTTGGATACATTCCTGTCTTCCTTGAGAGGTTACCCCCAATCCACCAGTTGTATTGGCAGCACCACGACTTCGGGCTGCCATACTCTGTGGTTCTCCTCTCGTCTGAGAGAGAAGACCAGAGTTTGATTCCTGCTGATCTGGTCATGACTGGGACCCAGACAGTCAGGAACTGCTACCAACAACGAACCTGACGGAGAAGGTCCGACGGAGAAGATCCAAAGAAGAAGATGGATCTCTATTAGGTTATTGTTGTGGTGTAAAATGAAAATCCAAGATTTGTAATAGATTTCCATTATGATTTGTAAGAAAGTCTAAGAAAATGTAATAGACTTTTTGTGGTGAAATGAGAATGGAAATGATAATTCTTCTATGCTCAAAGATTTGTATTTGTGGATGAATTGTGGACATGATAGATAATGAAATCTTCTTTTCTGTTTTAGAGTATATATTATCAGAGGTATTATGGACGTGATAATATATATAAACTCAAAAGAAAATAGATTGATTTCTATGCAGAGGTCAAAAATGACAAATGAGCAAGTAGATTCGGAATTGGTTCAGAGGTTATGAAAACATGATCAATAACGAATCCCCACTTTAATAAATTGATAGAAGATCATGAACGGACGAATAAATGAACGGATGAATCGTCGGATGAACGCAATTAATGGATGGATGAACCGTCGGATGAACGTGACGTTTCATTATTTGTAGAAATTCTGCCTATAAATATAGCAGAAATTTGACAAGAACGAACACTTCTTCTTTCAAACATAAAAATATCGTCTGAAGAAGCATTCAAGAAAACTGGAATTGCCTCAAAAGTTCAGAAAAGCACTGAAGAACACCCTGCTGATCCAGTTCAATCGAAGAAGACGGAAGCAGGCGAAGGTTCGTCTGCACCCAAGCCACCAAGGGACATTCTGGATTTCCTGCTCGAACCAGGAAAGACTGAAGAAGAAGAAGCCATGAGGATGGCCGTTTGCAAGTTCCTCGTGGGTTCTAGCAAGGAGGTTCTCGACTTTTTTGCTGATCACGTCTTCGAGAAGGACTGCAGTTGCCCACATCCAAATGTAGAAAAGGATGATAGTGATCTTCTTTAATATCATGTATCATCATTCATGATAAAAATAAAATAAAATTTTTATTTCTAAACATGAAACTGTCTGATGATTACAAGCATTTACATTTATACATAGTACTTTTTAAGGAATTTGCCATTAATAGGCATCAAAACTTTTCGACCATCCAATTCTGAGAGTTGATAAGCTCCATTTGAGAAAACTTTGCTCACAATATAGGGTCCTTCCCACTTTGCGTCAAATTTGCCCTTGCTCATATGAGTCATAGTCATAGGACGTCTGACAGTTAGAATAAGTTCTCCTTTTTGATACGCCCGAATTCTGACTTTCTTATTAAAAGCTCTTGAAATTCTAGCTTGATAGAATTCAATATTCTGTTGAGCAGATAATCGCTTTTCATCCAGAGCTTCTAATTCTTGAAGTCGAAGACGATCATTATTTTCTGCAGTGAGTTCATTAGCGATTGCTATCCTTAAAGAAGGAATTTGAATCTCTAATGGAAGAACAGATTCGCAACCATATACCAGAGAGAAGGGTGTACATTTAGTAGCATTACGAACTGTAGTGCGATAAGCCCACAAACATTCACCGAGCTTCTCACTCCAATTACGTTTGTTAGTAGAGACAAACTTCTTTAGGAGTTTGATGATGGTCTTGTTGAAAGCTTTTGCTAATCCGTTAGCTGCTGGATTATATGCGGTAGAAGCCACATTGTTGATCTGGTGATCGTCACAGAATCGAGTAAACTTCTGACTGACAAACTGTGGTCCGTTATCATGAATAATGCGTCGAGGAACACCAAATCTGTAGATGACGTGGTGCTTAATAAAGCAAATGACATTGGACGTCTTAACTTCAGACAAAGGAATGGCTTCGGCCCATTTGGAGAAGTAATCGGTTATTGCAAGAATAAACCGATGACCCTTGGATGACGGCGGATTGATCGGACCAATAATATCCATGCCCCAAGCTTCGAAGGGCCATGATGCTGCCGTCGGATGTAGAAATTCCGAAGGTTGATGAATAAAATCCGTATGGATTTGACAAGCTTTACACTTCTTTGCATATTCGATGGCGTCTGATACCATAGTAGGCCAATAATAACCCATACGTCGAATACGGTCTTGAAGTTTTGGTCCAGGCTGATGTGCTCCACAAATTCCATCATGTGCTTCACGAATAATTTGTTGAGCCTCGTCACCGGCAACACATCGGAGAAGTAAACCATCATAGGCTCGACGATATAAGGTCTTTGTTGTATGATTATAATAGAATCGGAATGATCGTCGTCTGATAGATGCTGCTTCACTCGGATCATCTGGAAGAATATCATACAATACAAAATCTAAGAAAGGAAGTCTCCAATCTGTATCCGTATTTTGATTCTCGGCCGAATGACTGAAGATGAATTCCATGCTGGAATCAGATGAAGATGATGAAGATTTACGACTAAATCCAAATCCTCTTGTTGTGTTGACATCATGAGATGTTGATTCTTCAATGTCAACTGGAAGTCCTAGGGTCAGGTTATTTTCAAGATGGAACAATTCTCGATTGCGAACAATAATCATTTGTTGTCGTCTAATTGGGATAGCCAACGCCGCTGCAAGATTAGCTAGAGCATCAGCTTCTGTGTTACATGCTCGCCTAACATGTTCGATGAAGAATTCTTCAAACGAAGAAGCCATAATTATAGCTGATCTATGATAAGGAACCATATCTTGATGGCGGACTTCATAAGTACCCCTTATCTGATTGATGATGAGTTTAGAGTCTCCGTACGCCTCCAAATGTTGAATATTTAGATGTTTAGCGAGTTGAAGACCAATGAGTAATGCATTGTACTCAGCTACATTGTTTGAACATGGCTGATCGAGATAATAAGCTCTTTGGATAGCAAGACCTTCTGGCGATATAAGAACGATTCCAACTCCAGCGACACTATCACCATTAGGACCTATCCTTGAAGCTCCATCAAAGAATAGACGCCAAGTAGGATCTTCTTCAGCAATTTGGTTTGAATCTAGGACTTCATCTGGAATTTTGTCATAGAGTTTTGAATCTTCTGGAATTGAATGAGCAGCCAAAAAAATCAGCTAAAGCTTATCCTTTGACTGACTTCTGAGGAATATAATGCATGTCATACTGAGCAAGTAGGATTCCCCAGTTAGCTAATCGAGAATTCAAAACACTGGATTTCTTCATCATGATCCGTATAGGATTGATCCTGGAGATGACATGAATAGTCTGGCCAATGATATAATGTCGTATCTTTTGAACAGCGAACATCAAGGCTAGACATTCTTTTTCGACCGGTGAATATCGAGGTTCAGCTCCGGTCATAGTACGACTGAGATAGTAGATGGCTTGTTCATGACCATTTTGATTCTTTTGAGCGAGTAATGCACCCAATGAATGACTCATTGCTCGAGTATATAGGAGAAATGGAATTTCTGAAACGGGAGGTACCAATACTGGAGGGCTCATCAGATATTGTTTTATATCATCGAATGCTTTCTGACATTCATCATTTCAGACAAAAGAAACACCTTTCTTCATAAGTTTGTTGAATGGTCTGCAGCGTCCTGATAAATTAGAGATGAATCTCCTGATATAAGCGATCCTTCCTTGAAATCCTTGTAGCTCTTTTAAGGTGCGTGGAGGACGCATCTCTTGGATGGCTTTGATCTTCTCGGGATCCACGTGTATACCTTTAGAGGTAATGACGAAGCCGAGAAATTTACCACTAGAGACGCCTAAGAAGGACTTAGTAGGGTTCATCTTTAATTGATGCTTACGCATTAGATCAAATATAGTCTTCAAATCTTGGATATGATCCTCCTTTTGTCGACTTTTTACTGCAATATCATCAACATAGCATTCGACTGTTTTCCGTAAATGTTCACGGAATATAGTGCTCATAGCTCGTTGATAAGTTGCTCCTGCATTCTTGAGACCGAATGGCATAACTGTATAACAGTATGTACCGATCGGCGTTCTGAAAGAAGTGTGCTTCTCGTCATCTGGAAACATTTTAATCTGATTGTATCCAGAATACCCGTCCATGAATGACATCTGCTCAAATCCACAAGTATTATCAATCATGACATCAGTGATTGGTAGAGGGAATTCGTCTTTAGGACATGCCGCATTGAGATCGCGGAAGTCTATGCATACTCTGATCTTGCCAGTCTTTTTAAGGACATGAACTATATTAGCCACCCAATCGGGATGTTGTTCCTCTCTAATAAACCCAGAGATTATGAGTTTATTGACTTCAACTTCAATTGCATCCATAATATCTGGACGAAATCGTCGCTGTTGTTGTTTGACCGGTTTAGCATTCGGCAAGATATTGAGCTTGTGAGTTGCAATTTGTGGATCAAGTCCTGGCATATCTTCATAACTCCAAGCGAAGACGTCGATGTAGTCACGAATGAGTTTGATCATGTCTTGCTTATCAGGTTCAGAAAGACTTTTACTAATGAATATTGGTTTGGGAGATCCCTCTTCACCAACATCTATTTGAACAAGTTTATCTTCAGTCGGAGGTTCTTTTTGTTCGAAACGGAACTCCCATTGATTATCTAATCTTTGGGCCCATTGTTCCGATTCAGGTGAGATTTTAAACTCTTCTTCGTCTTCATCACTTTCTTCAGAATGGTCAATGGAAACCATGTTGGAAGACAGAATGTTGCAGTAGAAGTCCCCGATACTTGTATCGGAATCCCAAGAAGTGGTACTAGAAGAATCAGATCTCTTATCTTCGTCAGACTCGGGATCTTCATGGATAATATTGATAAAAGGAGTAGGAGCTATATAGCCCAGTCCGCATTTCATCCTTCCATATTTCAGAGGAGGAATACGAACAGGCATTTTTCTTCCTTTTCCACTATTGAGGCCAGTCCTGAAGTCATAGCCCATATTTTTGATGATGTCTTTAGATTGCTGACTATAACGACGTAGTTGTAATCTTCCAGTGTCATCATTTTTGTCTTCATCTTCTAAATCAGAAGGACTTTGGGACCCTTTATAGAAGAATATTAGAATGTCTCCTGACTTTCTGCTGGGAACTAGAAAGTATGAAGATTGTACAGGTTCTAGGGATACATCTGTATGAACAGTCTGTACAACCCCTATGGTTATTGCGTTCAAGTCATCTAGCAAATGTAAATAACTATGAACATAATTACACACATCAGCATACTGCAAAGATGGAGACTTTTCATTAAATGTAAAAGCAGCAGTATTTACATTGGGAGAAGGCTGAGCCTTAGAGATTTTAGCCAAGTCAATGACTAAAGGGGAAGAAGAAGAACGAGAAGAAGCGTTGTTTCGATTAAGATCGACAACAAATGGCTCAGAAGAGGTGAGCTCCCTTGAAGTTTGAGATGGAAGAATAATCCGCCCTCCAACTGGAATTAGCAGAGTATCTTGTTTCATATGTGGAGATGCAAAAATTACAGTACGCCCACTGACAGGAATAATCATTGTGTCTTGAGCAAACGACTGAGGTAACGGAGAAATCCGTCCACTCACCGGAATGATGAAAGAACGTTCTTCAGAGAGTTTGGGAGATTGTTGCTGAATAGTTCGACCTTTAACAGGAATTATTAAGGTCTCACTTTGTGAATCCTCTTTCTCCATAGCTTGTATAACCTTTGTATACTCTTCTTTGTACATTCGGGAATCATTGAAATAAGCTTCAATCCCATGGAAGGGATTTATATCAGCAACTTCTTTTTGTACTCTTCCATTGCTATCAATGTATTTAAAACACTGATAAAGAGTAGAAGGCACCACATTATTTTCATGAAGAAAGGGCCTCCCCAGAAGAAGATTATAGGATCCCACGATCTCAATCACATAGAAAGTGATTTTGGATCTGAAATCACCTATTTGAAGCTTCAGATGAATCTTTCCCAAAGGCTCGCTTCGGCTTTAATTGAATCCCAGGATTGTAGTAACCGTCTTAGAGAGCTTGTGAAGAGGGATTTTTAGTTCATCCAACAGACTCTTTGGCATTATGCTTATAGCAGACCCTGGATCAATGAGGATACGATTTATCTTCATTGTATCGATATAACCGGTGTAGTAGAGAGGCCGATCATGTCGATTATCCTCCAATAGCATGTCGTCTTGTGTAAAGGTGATATTTGGGATAATTTTCAATACACTGTTGCAATGTAAGCAAGTGGCAGGTTCTGCATCTGGCTTCTTCAATTGTGCAAGACAAGAGTCAGCTTGTAGAAGTGCTTCACTTAATGTCTCCCGAGTCTCTTTGGAAAGATGTAGAAGTTCAAAGAGGGACATTCTAGCTAGAGTATTAGCAAGCTGAGCTAAAATGTCGAAATTATAAGGCTTCTGAAGTCCAAGAGGAGAGGACTTCTTGATTGGCTTATCAAACCGAGCCTGTTGTTTGCCTTTCTCCAGAGCTGTAGGCTTGGGAGGAACATGTTCAGTGGATGATTCTTCTTCAGGAGGAACATTAGAAGCATCTTTATCAGCTGGAGGGATATCAAGAGGATCCTCAGAATTTTTGGAATAATCCTTTAGATAAGGTTTCCCCGTTCGAGTAGCACTAACAAGTGCTTCTTCTTTCTCTTTTGGCTCTGTGTCAGAAATAGATCCAAGAGAAGTCATATGACATGATTTAATCTTTCCAGCCTTCTTGGACTTTCGAGAAATAGTCTTTTGAGGAGAAGGTGATTCAAAATCTGCCACTAGATCAGGATGGATCCACATGATTTCCCATGTTTCCAAAGTGATTGGCACTAATCCTTCAGACCGTGGAGGAGGAAGATTCACTATGTCAAGAGTTGCCTTGGGAATAGGAACGATCCCACTTTCAAGGAGTTGAGGAGGAAAATCTCTGAATTGCATAGAGACGACGTTGAAGGTGACGGTCTTCTCTTTTGGAGTAAGAGAGATAGCTCCAGATTTAATCATTTCTTGGATCTTTCCTTTCAGTACATAACATGTACGAATTGTATGACCCAGCATTCTGTGATATGGGCAGTATTTGGGATGATCTGTTTTACCAGCTTCATCAGGTTTCTTGATCTCAGGTAATTGTATCTTATTACCTTTCAGCAGACATTCAAAGATACCAAGGACATCGTCGTCATCGAAAGAATATTCTTCTTTGGGGCGAGGTGTTCTTGGTTGTTGAGTTGTAGGAGAGGTTTGAACAGTTGATGCATCTTTGCTCTGAAGATTAACTTCAAGAGTTTTTTTTCCCTTGCGAGCATTGTTTTTATTGTTAGTACCTTGACCTGTTTCTTTAGGAGTCATCTGCACTCCTAAACCTTTGAAGGTTTCAGCACTAATTTCTGCGGCCTTGGCACTAACTATGAAAGAAGGCCAGTCTTGGAATTGAGTGGATCCTGTCCACATGCTAATGATTGGCAACAAGTTTGATTTGTATGTGTCGATGGTGACAGCATCAGGAGTTCCAAGAGGCATCTTCAGAGCTTCTCTTCGAAACCGTTCAATGTACTCTTCTGTAGTTTTATTATTTTTCTGCTTGATTCTAATAAGAGCAGACATAGTCATGTCATTGAGCCCTTCATAGAACCGTTCAAGAAACATCTGTTTGAAATCGGAAAATGAGGTAATGCTCCCATCTGGGAGACTTCTATACCATTCATAAGCCGTTCCCTTGAGACATCCAACAAACACCTGAGTAAGGAGGGCGTCGCTTGGTTGCAGCTGATCAGTCATCACTTCAAAGTGATTAATGAACTGACTTGGAGAAGTGGTTCCATTATAGAATGAGATAGTAGGAGGCTTGTATTTAGGAGGATACGATACTTGCTTCCATTCTATCGGATAAGGTTGTTTGATGCCTAACCTTTGTAAACCATCTTTCTGTTTGAATGCCTCGAATTGAGTTCTGAGATTCCTCAATTCTTCATTAACAATTCCAGAAGATTGTGGAGTTGTAACTTGTAGAGAATAGTTGGGAGGAGGAACAGCATTGTAAGCACTACCCCCAGCTCCAGAGAGACTAGGGTTTGGTTGAGCTGGTCCAGGAGTATTAGATTGTACTGCTGGAGGAACTTGTACTGGACTCATATCAGTGTCAGTTGGTATGGCATCTGGTACAGTCTGTCAATTTTGCATCTGTCTTGCCATGAGTTCATACATCGACTTCATAGTATCAGCCATAGACTTCATTTGTTGTTCCAAAGAAGCAATTCTTTGATCTTGAGGAGTCAAGGAAGAAGAAGGTTCATCAATATTCCCATCAACCATATAAGTTGTGACTGTACGAGGAATTATTGATGAACTGGTAGATGTTGTTTGTTCTGAATCATTGCTTTGTGTATCAAAGTCAATTATAGGAGAACTACCCCCAGTAGGAAGAGGTGGGAAGTTAGATTCTCCAAGGAATTCAGAATCATCTTCAGAGATCAAATTTTTTTGACTAGAGGCCAGGACTCTTGCTCTGGTATTTCTATATACTCCATCTGGACTATCAACTCTACCCTCAGCATCCCGAGAGGTCATATTGACATAAGCAAACAAAGGCTCATCTTCATCAGACATGGGTTCACACTGAATCCGATTGAAGACAGATTATCGTTTTGTTTGACATCTGCATTGCATTGTGACTCTTGGCTGGAAGTCACATTCATGATCAGCATGATCATGAGCCATTGATTGACATCTGCATTGAATTATGACTCTTGGATAGAAGTCACATTCAACATGGTCCTTTGACACAGAATCACTTCTTCTCTTCTGTTGAAGATATTCTCGTAAATCTGTTTGTGAAGATTGAGGAGTATATTTCCTATTTTTGGGTCTTGATGGCTCTTGATTATATAGAGAATGATTAATATGAGCCACATAGTTTCTTGCATACTCTGCATCTGGATCTCTTATCCTTGTTTCCAACTGGTATGGTTTCTTAACACCAGAAGTGTTAATTTTTGTTCTTAGATCAGTTGGAGGTAACACATTGGTTTTGGACACATGGAGTTTTCCTTCTATTGATCTGGATATTTGCAGAGAAGGAAGAGTTGAACCACCCCCTTGATTAGGAGTTGGTAACAGACCTTTTCTAGACAAATTCTGTGCCCAATTCGAAGAAGTCATAGAAGAAAACATTAAGGAATGTTTCTTCTTAGACTCATTCAAGTTTTGAGACATAGAATGTCCAGAAGAAAGAGTAGTCAAAAGACCATCTCCTTTTCTTTGACTAACAAAATTGTCAGTCAAAGCTGTTCCTGAAGTAAAAACTACAGGAGCAGAAGAAACAACTAAAGAGTTATTTCTTTTCGAAGGGACTTTGTTTGGAAGACCACCCCCAGTTCTGGTAGAACTTGGCCAAGAGGAAGAGATAGCTAAAGAGCTATTCGTCTTAGATGAAATACACGCTGAAACAAGCTTGGTTAAAGAACCAGTGCTGTTGGCGTGACTTTTGACTTTGGAAATACACGCTGGAACAGATTTGGCTAAGGAGCCAGTATTGTTAGCGTGACTTTTGAGGTTGAAATTGCACACTGGAACAGATTTGGCTAAGGAGCCAGTACTGTCAGCGTGACTTTTGAGGTTGAAATTGTACACTGGAACAGATTTGGCTAAGGAGCCAGTACTGTCAGCGTGACTTTTGAGGTTGAAATTGTACGCTGGAACAGATTTGGCTAATGTCACGCCCCAGAACCAGAATACTGGAGAGCGGGGGCAGACACAGCCAGCTACGTATATTGAAATAGAATACATCTCAACTATACGGTCACGGCTGTCTAGATATGAGGGTTTACTACAAGCCAGCAGTCTCTTAAGGTCAAGCCTATTGTCTCAATCTCAAGCAATTAACAGAGTTACAAGATGTTAGAGCATCAAATATATATATATATATAAGGCGTCCCAAATATTACATATTGGATGATCATGAAGCTAGTCGTACAAAATAATAGGACTAGCAAGAGTTCAGTCATACATGATCAACCCTAGGATTTGTTAATCATGTTACAGCCCGTAGGCAGACAGTAAGTAAATGTGCATCGAGCTAACAGGTGCTCGTCGGCAAACGCCTCAAAAGAATAAATTTACATATGAGTGGGTGAAACAAAAAGGGAAGACCCACTCGTAGCCCGGGTTCCGTCTAGTGTTCACCATTGGGTTGGAAGCTTGGTAGATCCTCGGGAGCTGCTCCGAAATCTGGCCACACAAAACCAGCTGGGTCAAACCCCAGAAAGAGCAAGTGCCACAAAGGAGGCCACAAATAAGAACAAAACCAGCATATCAGAATAAAATGAACTAAAAAAAGGCATTAAAGAAAAGAAAACGCATCATGACAATATACGACTAGGGACTTAGAAGCCATTCCGGGAGCCAGGTTACAATCCTTAAACCAAACAAGGACCGGGATTGTATCCCTTCGCCTGAATAGTTTCTTCGTCACTAACCATTTATTGCAGAGAGCAAGCAAAAGAAACATCACAAGTACAGGGCAAGTCAAGTACAAGTTCTAGACAAGACTAGACAGGGCTGGACAACATCCATTTCACAACGGCCAAGCAAGTCTACGGCTTACTACGTTAACTAACTAGGATTATCACAAGCCTAATTACTAACAAGATGCAAGCGAGAATTCCAAATCCCAAGCCCTGCAGACCATCCAGTTATCCTTCTGCGGGTTGAGAGTTATAGGTGGGTACATTGCCCGGGAGACAAATGTACCCTTAGGTGACTTAGAGGGTGCAACACATGACAGTGTGCTGGAAATGTGCTCTACTCGTCGGCAAGCTACAAGTCCATTAATGCCTCCAGATAACGAGACCGCCTGTGACCGGGAATTCTCCATGTTCTAATTTGGTCTACTCATTACCTAGTCCAATTTTAGTGTGAGTCCCTGGCCGTGGTACCCAGGGAGTCACCCCTTAGACATGATGCAAGACAAGACAAGTGATTTGCACAGAGCAACAGGTAGTACACCCACGGTGTCAAGACAAGTCAAGTCGAGTCAAGAGTGCGCCGCCATGGGCCACTATCAAGTGAAGCCAAGTCATACCAAGTCAAGTCAAGTTGAGTTATCAAGTCATGCCAAGTCGGGAGCGCGCCACCGCGGGCCACTATCAAGTCAAGCCGAGTTATCAAGTTACCGGTCCCAGTTATTAACAAGATATTCAACAGATAGGAGAAAACTAGCTGCAGGCCAAACCATGCCAAATCATAGAAAATAGTGTCAAGACGTGTCAGACCAAGTCAAGTTGTGCATGTGAGCAATCAAAATCTCAAAAGCTCCAATCATATCAAAGAAAACCAAGTTATAAAGCAGGCACTAAGGCACTAGGGTGTAGGTGAACTAGGGTGTGCCAGGGAACAAGCACACTAGAGTGCGCCTGGTAGCAGCACACTAGAGCGCGCCTGGTTGAGGCAGCACACCAGAGTGCGCCTAGGATGAGGTGCACTGGAGTGCGCCTAAGTCGAAACCAACAAGGTGCGCCTGGCCGCTGACCAGTAAAACGCGCCTAGTCAGGGTGCACTAGAGTGAGCCTGGGTCGAGCCAGCAAGGCGCGCCTAGGATCCAAGGGTCAAAGTGCGCCTAGGTAACTACGCGCTAAAGTGCGCCTAGTCAGGGGAGCAGGCGCAATCGGACCAGGCGCTAAACAGCGTGGCCCGCAAGGAGGCGCGCAGCGCTAAACAGCGTGCTGCCAAAAGAGGCGCGCAGCGTTAAAGAGCGCCCGGCCAGGAAGGTAGGCGCGATCGGCCAAGGAGGCGCACAGCGCTAAACAGCGCGCGGCCAGGAAAGTAGGCGCGATCGGCCAAGGAGGCGCGCAGCGCTAAACAGCGCGCGGCCAGGAAGGTAGGCGCGATCGGCCAAGGAGGCGCGCCTGGAGGTCGTCTTCCTCCTCAAGCCGAGGAGAAGAACCCATGGGTTCCAAAACTTTGGAACACCATAAGTCGGCCATCCAAGCTCCAAATCCGGACTTCCAAGGCTCTAACTTGGGTAAAATTCCACCCTCTACAACATGGAAACAATAAAACCAACCAAAATTCAAGTTTAATAGATCAAATCTAAAGAAATCCGAAAATGAACAAAGTCTAGATCTAGGGAAATCCAAGCTTCAAAACCCAAAATGCCAAGCTCTAACATTGGTCCTAGAGCTCTAGTCTAACTAAATATCAAAATAAAAATGGGTCCTCATTAAATGGCAAGATGCAACTTGCCTATGGTGGGGATGTTGGTGGTGGTAGGAGGAAGAAGAAGAAGAAATAAATGGAAGTTATGGGGAGAGAGAAAAGTTGGTGGGATTTTAATGGGGGTTGTTGTGGTGTTCTTGAGGGTGCAAGTTAGCTAAAGGTGTTCTCATTCCTACCAACCAAACCAAGTCATATTAAACCAAACCGAAAATCCGAATAAGAAAAATACGAGAAATATCGAAATACCGCAGTTAGGCAAGATTTAAAATATACGCAAAATCAAAATACGGGCAAAATACGAAATACGGGAAATGAGGGTGACAACTCTACCCACCTTAAAAGAATTCCGTCCTCGGAATTTAATCAAGGAGCTAGAGATTGCCACGACAAGCTACACTAATCACAGGCAAGCTACACTAAGCAGTTCAATCATACAATCATGCAATGCAAGCAAGGAAGGGAAGGCGTAAGGCATAAGAAAGACATTATACCTCACGAGTCAAACAGATAGGGATATCGCGATCGGATGTCGTCCTCACGCTCCCACGTTGACTCACCTAGAGTGTGATGACCCCAAGCAACACGGACCAATTTAATAGTCTTGTTCTTGAGTATCTTTTCCCTCCGGTCCAAAATAGACACGGGCCTCTCCTCATACGAAAGGTTGGTACCAACAACCAATTCCGAATGATCTAGGATATGGCTCGGGTCCAGAATATACCGTCGTAACTGGGACACATGGAATACATCATGTACCTCACTTAACAACGGCGGAAGAGCGAGACGATAGGACACATCGCCTACTCGCTCCAGAATATCGAACGGCCCTATATACCTAGGACTAAGCTTTCCCCGTACGCCAAAACGAATGACGCCGCGGGTAGGCGAGATCCTAAGGAATACATGGTCGCCGACAGCAAATTCTAAGGGACGCCGATGAGCATCGGCCCAATGGCGCTGGCGATCCTGAGCAACTCGGAGGTGATCTCTGATTCTTCTGACCACTTCAACCGTCTGAGAAATCAGTTCTGGATCGAGCATCTGCCTCTCTCCGATATCGTCCCATGCTAACAGAGATCTGTATTTCCTGTCATACAGAGCCTCGAAGGATGCCATCTGGATACTAGCCTGGAAACTATTGTTGTACGAGAATTCCACTAAGTGCAGGTGATCCTCCCACGAACCACCGAAGTCAAGAGTACATGACTGCAACATATCTTCGAGAGTTTGTATAGTACGCTCTGACTGCCCATCTGTCTGCGGATGATACGCTGAGCTGAACTTAAGACGAGTCCCCAAACTTTGATGAAGACTGCGCCAGAAGTGTGATGTGAATCTCGTATCCCTGTCTGATACTATGCTGACTGGCACTCCGTGAAGTCGGACGATCTGCCTGAGATACATCTCTGCTAGCTGCGCCGTCGACTGTCCAACTCTAAAGGGAAGAAAGTATGCCACCTTGGTAAGCCTGTCTACAATGACCCAAATAGCATCTCTGCCTGCCGGAGATCTGGGTAACCCAGTCACGAAATCCATGGTTATGTGCTCCCATTTCCATTCTGGGATCGGTAAAGGTTGAAGAAGTCCAGCCGGCCTCTGATGTTCAGCCTTGACTTGTTGGCAAACCAAACATCGAGAGACATACCGGGCTATCTCCCTCTTCATACCATTCCACCAAAAGTACTGACGAATATCTCTGTACATCTTCGTGCCGCCTGGGTGAATGGAATACTGCGAACTGTGAGCCTCTGCCATGACTTCCTGTCTGATATCTCCACTGGGTACACAAAGACGCGTGCCGTGTCGAAGTGTACCATCCTCATGAATACATAACTCTGGCCTTCTCCCTGCCTCGCACTCTGCTCTGAGCCGCTGAATCTTGGAATCTGTTAATTGTGCTGTCCGGATCCTCTCAACTATGGTGGACTGTATCTGTAGGCTGGCCATCAAGACCACATTGGAAGGGAGAATCACTTCAATTCCCATCTTCTGAAGATCTGCCAATAGCTCTGGTTGCGCTGTTAGAAGGTAGACTCCGGCTCTCCGGCTCAATGCATCTGCTACCACATTGGCCTTCCCTGGGTGATACTGCAAGTCCACATCATAGTCCACAAGTAGCTCGAGCCATCTTCTCTGCCGCGTATTAAGATCCTTCTGGGTGAAAACATACTTCAGGCTCTTGTGATCAGTAAATATCTCCACTCTGTCTCCGTACAAGTAGTGCCTCCACAACTTAAGTGCAAACACTACTGCTGCTAGCTCCAAGTCGTGGGTCGGGTAATTCTTCTCATGATCACGGAGTTGACGTGACGCATAAGCAATTACCTTCCCATGCTGCATCAAAACACATCCCAATCCTCTGCCTGAAGCGTCGCAATAAACTGTGAATCCTCCGGTCCCATCTGGAAGGGTGAGAATGGGAGCCGTTATCAAACCTCGCTTCAATTTCTCAAATGATTCCTGACATTCTGCTGTCCAAACGAACGGCACATCCTTGCGGGTCAACTGGGTCATCGGCGCTGAAATCCTTACAAAATCAGAGACGAACCGCCGGTAGTAGCCGGCCAATCCAAGAAAGCTGCGAACTTCTGCCACCGAACTGGGTACTGGCCATGCCTCGATGGCCACAATCTTCTGGGGATCCACTTCCACTCCTCCTCGGGTAATGATGTGACCCAAGTATGAAATGCGATCGAGCCAGAACTCGCATTTACTGAACTTGGCGTACAACTGGTGCTCTCTGAGAATCTGAAGAACCACACGGAGATGCTGTTCATGCTCCGCCTCACTCTTGCTGTAGACCAGGATGTCATCAAGGAATACTATCATAAACTGATCCAAGTAAGGCATGAAAATACGGTTCATGAGATCCATGAACACTGCCGGCGCATTGGTCGCTCCAAAGGGCATAACTAGAAACTCCCAATGCCCGTACCTAGATCTGAACGCCGTCTTCGGGATGTCCTGCTCTCTAACTCTGATCTGGTGGTATCCTGACCGCAAGTCTATCTTCGAGAAAACTGAAGCCCCTTTGAGTTGATCAAATAAGTCATCTATCCTTGGAAGAGGGTATCTGTTCTTGATTGTCACTGAGTTCAAGGTACGATAATCAACACATAGCCTGGACGTACCATCCTTCTTTTTCACAAGAAGCATCGGGGCTCCCCAAGGCGATCCACTTGCACGAATGAATCCCTTGGTCCTGAGTTCTTCAATCATCTTGTACAAAATCTCCAACTCTGAAGGCGCCATTCTGTAGACTCGCTCTGATACTGGTGCTGTCCCGGGAATCAAGTCAATGGTGAACTCGATCTCCCGCTCTGGTGGCATCCCTGGAAGTTCCTCTGGGAAGACATCTGGAAACTCTTCAACTATCCGGGGCAACTGCACTGCTGCTACTGCCATCCGCAATACTGGAGGAGATGGCTCTACTGTGCCTCTAGAAAATAAAAACTCTGGCTCTCCGGGAATACTAAAGACAACTCTGCCAACATGGCAGTCTATCCTAGCATAATGGTTCCTCAACCAATCCATGCCTAGGACTACATCATAGTCTGCCATAGGGAATTCTATGAATCTAGCGGGGAACTCTCTACCGCTAACTACGATCCGACACGAGGAGAACACTCGATCTACTCCCACAAGACCATTACCAGTAAGTATATTGAGCCTCACTGATAATGACTCGGGCTCCAATCCTATCCGTGTCGCGAATCGTGCAGACATGAATGAATGCGATGCACCAGAATCAAATAATACAGATGCTGGAAAAGTGTTGACGAGAATAGTACCTGCCACTACCTCACCTGGTGCAACTTCTTCTTCCATGGTCATCATCATAGCCTGACCTCTAGCTGCGGGTCCCCTCTGCTGGAAAACCCTCTGTCGGTTCTGTGCCGGAGCCTGGGTGAACTGCTGCTGGTTCTGCTGCTGAAAGGCCTGGGCCTGGGGCGCCAATGGCCTCGGGTACTGCTGTTGCTGCGGCTGCTGGACTGGAACTGGGGCTGGTCCCCTCACCGAAGAACTAGAAAGGTTGGATGACGATGGACCTCTCCTATTCGGGTAGGTCCCTATCTGGTGGTCTGCTCCTCCACAAGCCAGGCACAATCTTTGTGCCCTACGACACTCTGCAACTACATGGCCCGGCTTCCCGCAATGAGAACATCCCACCGCGGAAGACTGCTTCTGCTTCTGCTGCTGCGGGTACGTCGGGGTCGAATGCTGAACCGACGTCACTGAGGCCGCCCGCCTCGGAGTTCCAATGGTTATACCCCTAGCTGCCGGGGCTGGAGCTGAAGATTGGTGCATCTGGTTGTGGGACCGCTTCCTGCCTCCGGTCCTGTCCACAATTCTCCGGGAGGTATACTCATGCCTCATTGCTGCTTTCAATACTGCATCGAACGTCTGGTGCTCGAACTGTTCCACAGCCAATAATATCTCCAAATGCAGTCCTTGCTGGAACCGCTGAGCCCTATCGAACTCGGTTGCCACCAAGGTGGGGGCGAACCTACTCAGCTTAGAAAACTCGGTCGCATAGCCATCGACCGTCCTGCCTCCTTGCTTCAAGTTGGTGAATCTGGTCTGCAGGTCGTACCGTGCCACCGCATCGAAGTACTTTGTCTGGAACCTCTCTCTGAACGTCGCCCAAGTGACTGGCGTTGCTAATCCCATGGCCTGAGCTGCCCACCAATCGCGAGCCAAGTCTAACAACTGTAGGCGTACCACCGCCACCTTCTCATTTTCAGGTGTCCTAGCTGCTTCCAGGACCACCTCGGTATCCTGAAGCCAAGCATCCGCGGCAATCGCATCTTCACTGCCGTCAAAGAAGGGAGGGTTCAAGCGCTTAAAACTGTTGGCCGCCTGATTTCCTTGGGGACCTCCTCGGTTTAGTGCATCATGAACCTCCTAGTGCAAGGCGTCACCTCGACGATCTTGGGATGCAAGCAGTTCTCTGATAAGCCCTACCAAAGGCCCCTCATCCTGTCTAGCTGGTTGAACGGGCGGAGCTGCCTGAACTGGAGGTTCCGGGCCTCCGGAAGGCATAACTCGAGAGGCTACTCCAGAGTGCTGAGCTTGATCTTCCTGGCGCTGGAGTGCTTGTCGAGCTTCCTCTGGCTGGTTGGCAGGTCCGGGAGTAATGTCGCTGAAGAAGATGACATAGGGAACAATAAGGAAAGGACCAGGACAGATCAATTATACAAGCAATATGATCAGGTCAAGAATCTCAGGGATTTGAAGATACGAGCAGAGATCAAGGGCGAATATTGATTGAGACATCTATTTGGTAAACCCTCACATTTCTTGAATGCCAAGACCTGCATGGGCCACCACTTAAACCGTGTCACGCCCCAGAACCAGAATACTGGAGAGCGGGGGCAGACACAGCCAGCTACGTATATTAAAATAGAATACATCTCAACTATACGGTCACGGCTGTCTAGATATGAGGGTTTACTACAAGCCAGCAGTCTCTTAAGGTCAAGCCTATTGTCTCAATCTCAAGCAATTAACAGAGTTACAAGATGTTAGAGCATCAAATATATATATATAAGGCGTCCCAAATATTACATATTGGATGATCATGAAGCTAGTCGTACAAAATGATAGGACTAGCAAGAGTTCAGTCATACATGATCAACCCTAGGATTTGTTAATCATGTTACAGCCCGTAGGCAGACAGTAAGTAAATGTGCATCGAGCTAACAGGTGCTCGTCGGCAAACGCCTCAAAAGAATAAATTTACATATGAGTGGGTGAAACAAAAAGGGAAGACCCACTCGTAGCCCGGGTTCCGTCTAGTGTTCACCATTAGGCTGGAAGCTTGGTAGATCCTCGGGAGCTGCTCCGAAATCTGGCCACACAAAACCAGCTGGGTCAAACCCCAGAAAGAGCAAGTGCCACAAAGGAGGCCACAAATAAGAACAAAACCAGCATATCAGAATAAAATGAACTAAAAAAAGGCATTAAAGAAAAGAAAACGCATCATGACAATATACGACTAGGGACTTAGAAGCCATTCCGGGAGCCAGGTTACAATCCTTAAACCAAACAAGGACCGGGATTGTACCCCTTCGCCTGAATAGTTTCTTCGTCACTAACCATTTATTGCAGAGAGCAAGCAAAAGAAACATCACAAGTACAGGGCAAGTCAAGTACAAGTTCTAGACAAGACTAGACAGGGCTGGACAACATCCATTTCACAACGGCCAAGCAAGTCTACGGCTTACTACGTTAACTAACTAGGATTATCACAAGCCTAATTACTAACAAGATGCAAGCGAGAATTCCAAATCCCAAGCCCTGCAGACCATCCAGTTATCCTTCCGCGGGTTGAGAGTTATAGGTGGGTACATTGCCCGGGAGACAAATGTACCCTTAGGTGACTTAGAGGGTGCAACACATGACAGTGTGCTGGAAATGTGCTCTACTCGTCGGCAAGCTACAAGTCCATTAATGCCTCCAGATAACGAGACCGCCTGTGACCGGAAATTCTCCATGTTCTAATTTGGTCTACTCATTACCTAGTCCAATTTTAGTGTGAGTCCCTGGCCGTGGTACCCAGGGAGTCACCCCTTAGACATGATGCAAGACAAGACAAGTGATTTGCACAGAGCAACAGGTAGTACACCCACGGTGTCAAGACAAGTCAAGTCGAGTCAAGAGTGCGCCGCCATGGGCCACTATCAAGTGAAGCCAAGTCATACCAAGTCAAGTCAAGTTGAGTTATCAAGTCATGCCAAGTCGGGAGCGCGCCACCGCGGGCCACTATCAAGTCAAGCCGAGTTATCAAGTTACCGGTCCCAGTTATTAACAAGATATTCAACAGATAGGAGAAAACTAGCTGCAGGCCAAACCATGCCAAATCATAGAAAATAGTGTCAAGACGTGTCAGACCAAGTCAAGTTGTGCATGTGAGCAATCAAAATCTCAAAAGCTCCAATCATATCAAAGAAAACCAAGTTATAAAGCAGGCACTAAGGCACTAGGGTGTAGGTGAACTAGGGTGTGCCAGGGAACAAGCACACTAGAGTGCGCCTGGTAGCAGCACACTAGAGCGCGCCTGGTTGAGGCAGCACACCAGAGTGCGCCTAGGATGAGGTGCACTGGAGTGCGCCTAAGTCGAAACCAACAAGGTGCGCCTGGCCGCTGACCAGTAAAACGTGCCTAGTCAGGGTGCACTAGAGTGAGCCTGGGTCGAGCCAGCAAGGCGCGCCTAGGATCCAAGGGTCAAAGTGCGCCTAGGTAACTACGCGCTAAAGTGCGCCTAGTCAGGGGAGCAGGCGCAATCGGACCAGGCGCTAAACAGCGTGGCCCGCAAGGAGGCGCGCAGCGCTAAACAGCGCGCGGCCAAAAGAGGCGCGCAGCGCTAAAGAGCGCCCGGCCAGGAAGGTAGGCGCGATCGGCCAAGGAGGCGCGCAGCGCTAAACAGCGCGCGACCAGGAAAGTAGGCGCGATCGGCCAAGGAGGCGCGCAGCGCTAAACAGCGCGCGGCCAGGAAGGTAGGCGCGATCGGCCAAGGAGGCGCGCCTGGAGGTCGTCTTCCTCCTCAAGCCGAGGAGAAGAACCCATGGGTTCCAAAACTTTGGAACACCATAAGTCGGCCATCCAAGCTCCAAATCCGGACTTCCAAGGCTCTAACTTGGGTAAAATTCCACCCTCTACAACATGGAAACAATAAAACCAACCAAAATTCAAGTTTAATAGATCAAATCTAAAGAAATCTGAAAATGAACAAAGTCTAGATCTAGGAAAATCCAAGCTTCAAAACCCAAAATGCCAAGCTCTAACATTGGTCCTAGAGCTCTAGTCTAACTAGATATCAAAATAAAAATGGGTCCTCATTAAATGGCAAGATGCAACTTGCCTATGGTGGGGATGTTGGTGGTGGTAGGAGGAAGAAGAAGAAGAAATAAATGGAAGTTATGGGGAGAGAGAAAAGTTGGTGGGATTTTAATGGGGGTTGTTGTGGTGTTCTTGAGGGTGCAAGTTAGCTAAAGGTGTTCTCATTCCTACCAACCAAACCAAGTCATATTAAACCAAACCGAAAATCCGAATAAGAAAAATACGAGAAATATCGAAATACCGCAGTTAGGCAAGATTTAAAATATACGCAAAATCAAAATACGGGCAAAATACGAAATACGGGAAATGAGGGTGACAGCTAAGGAGCCAGTACTGTCAGCGTGACTTTCAACTTTGGAGACACACACTGGAACAGATTTGGCTAAGGAGCCAGTACTGTTAGCGTGATCTTTGATTGCTGTCATCTTCGAGCGTACAAGAGTGTGCGTGCTTGCAGTAAAGTTCTTGCCAGTGTTAGGAGCAGACACTGTGGCAGAGACTTCACCATTGGCTGCCAACTGATTTTTAGGGACATAGATAGAGTGTCCCTTCGACTTGGCAGTGATGATGGAGGTTGTAGTGGGCTTACCACTTTTAGCCCGCTGCATTTCTTCATAGGCGAGTTGATCGAATTGGATCGTCATCACCTTTTTCGTCGAGCCGATTGACGAAGTATCGCATTGAGTTGTTGCCATCTCAGAAGAGGAGATGGTTTTCCCCAGCAGAGTCGCCAATTTATTTTCCATAAATAAATTCTTTTATTTATTATATATCTGGGAAAATTACAACTGTGGGAATCTGATCTAGAAGACGATCACTTTATCCCTTGGACTATGCGAAGAAGAAAAGCTCTCAAAATTTTGACAGTAGATAACTATGTATCCTTACAATGAATGAGAAAAAGAACTCTATTTATAGAGTCAAAAATAATAACTGAAAAGATAACTGTCTTCACAGCCTGTGCTTAGTTGAAAATCACGCAGGATTTAACATACGCAAGGTTGTGAGCAGTTACTGGACGTGGCCTGTAACTGTTGGACACATGGCAATCATGCATGAGTCGTGTGCAAGTTACAGGACACGCAGGCGAGAGATCAGTGGCATGGCTGCCACGTACTCCAATATGATGAAATCCACGCAGACTTGTTGAAGACGAAATCCACGCAGACTCGGGGTAGAAAGCTTCAAAATCCATGCAAACTTGGGACAAGAAGCTTCAGAATCCACGCAGACTTGGTGAAGACGAAATTCACGCAGACTCGGGGTAGAAAGCTTCAAAATCCACGCAAATTTGGGGCAAGAAGCTTCAGAATCTACGCAGACTTTGATGAAGAAAACTTCAGAATCCACGCAGATTTGGGATAGAACTGTCAGCTGTCTTGATTCAGCGTGCCTCGACTGACACAAAATCTCTGGTAGTGATTGCTTTTGTCAGTCACATTAAATGACAAGAAGCTCTTTTGGTATGCCAACTTGACAAAGATTGAGTCTTGCTGAAGAAGATTTCAAAAATCACGCAATAGACGGCTGTGATCTCTCGAATTCTGTGTATACGTGGCATACGAAGAGACATTCTTCGACTGTTGTGCTGTCAGTTATAATTACTCTCTGTAAATATTGTCTGCATCAACTGAGCGTGACTTTTGACTCTGTCCTGATCAACTCAGCATGACTGTCATTTTTAAAGGCCTACATGCTGGTGCGGCGTCGATAAGTCTGCTGGTGCGGCGTCGGTGCTCTCTGCTGGAAAGCCTGACCCTTGGACTGTTCCTCGGGGTGTACAGAAGCCGGCCTCTTGCAAGACTGAAGACGCTCCTCTTTGCTCCGGGCCAACTCTAGGCTCTGGTAGTAGTCAGTCGTACCGTTTGCCACTATAAGAATGCCAATGTCTAAAACTAGACCATGGCAAAACCTACGCGTCATCTCCTCTGGGTCTGCAACCAGACTAGGAGCGAAACGGCTCAGGCGACTAAACTCTGCCGCATACTCGTCGACAGAACGGTTCTCCTGCTGGATGTTCTGGAATCGTAGCTGTCACGACCCGCTACCCAAATTGTTGGGCCAGGCCGAGTCATGCCCAGCCTACATTGAGATAAAACGTGGTAAGCTGTTCTAAAGACAACAGGATAAGACTAAATATGCTAACAGTTATATAAGTGAAGAAGAATCATAAATGCTCCAAACACAAAAGTCGTCGTATATAGTAAAATGTCCAAGTACAAGTGAACTGAAATATAAAACTGGATACATGTCCAGTTACAAAAAGATATAGTCTAATACATGTCTACTCTCAAAAGTCTAAGTAAACAAAAGACAACTAGGCGAGGTTCCCCGCAGGAACATCCTCGTAAAGCCGAGCCGGGTCCTCGGCAGTAACTCCATAATATGTGTCGCAGAGTAACTCCTCCTCAGTAAGGACACCTACAACGTTATCCTGTCAGGACAGGAGCAAGTACTGAATCTAGCAAACTAGCATATGAAACATGGAAATGAATATGAGAGGAAATAACTGAAAACATGGCATCACACAATCTATCATGGCAAGGATACATATGTCATAGAGACAGATGTATATGTAATGTTTAAAACTGTAGCATTTACGTGATCGGTCAATAGATGTACAGTGTACTACAGTACATGTAAATAAAATGTACATACGTACAAGTCAACAGGTATAGGTGTACATCCATACAGAAATGCGAAATAATGGCCTACGCCAAGGTATGCATATAAAATGCGACCTCGCTCGCTACTATAGGGGGGTCATGATCACGTACTCTACCATCAGTTTCCCCATAACCCATATCCTAATCATGTGAGAGATACATAAAGACTGTTCTAAGCATGGTAGAAATGAAAAGTACAATATGTAGAGATCTAACTTGCTACCCCAAGGATCATCATTTAACATGGTGGGGTTTGTAGTTCATTTATGTGACAATATGTAAAGTTCGTAGAAAGTACTTGCCTCTAGCAAAGCAAGCTACGATAAAAGTGCTATAGATGTCTGGTAACTCGTCACTGTAGAAATAAATACATAAACTTAGTTTTTATACTAAGCTAAAATACTAGGACACTAATTGGTGCAACACGACTTGTGACTGAGCACCTAGCCAAAATAATGATTTTAGCATAGGAGACCAATGTGGGGTAACACAATACTCAAACTAACTTTCTAGGGTCTTTACACTAGTGTGGGGTGAGGTTCAATACGGCTAAAACTCAAAATAGCACAAAAATTTGCAAGTCGTAATTAATCAATAAATAAATTAAATGATCATTGTGTTCCAACAATTTGTGAGATAGACAAAAAGCTCAATTTTTTATGAAATAAAGTACCAAAATGATCCTTGTTAATTATAGAAATTTATACTAATTTTTCTGAAATTTATAAACCCTCATAGATATTTATTAAAAATCAACAAACATATGTATCCTGAAAATGGGTTCTATTTTCCTATTTTTATAAAATACCAAAAGTACTTATTAAATGCTGAAAAAATTATAATAAATTAGCTAAATTAATATAGTATTTAAATACAATTTTTCCAGAATTTTTACAGCACTTAAAATATATAAAAAATTCAAAACAGCCTAACCGGATTATCCGGCGGATTACAGCGGATTACCGGCGGATTTTCCGTTCCGTCACAGCAAGTTTTGTAGTGAAAGTTCAGATTTTCCGACGGATTTCCGCAGATTTCCGACGGATTTTTCGAACCGTCGCAGAAAGTTGATTTTTGAACTCAAAACTTGTTTCGGCCATAAAAACTTCGTTTTAAATCGAAATTCGGACTTTCAAAAGTCAAAATTGAATAGAATTGAATTTCCTACAACATGGAAGTATTAGTTTTCACAAATCAAAACATTTGATAGATCAAAACCTCAAAATACTCGAAAATCATATCTAGAAACTCAGATCTACGCAATATTGTCGATCAAAACCAAAAGTGCTATATACTAAACATGTTAACAATTTAAAGAAGCAAATTATAGGCCAATAAAACTTTAGTTTCTATGGAAAACAAAAATAAAGTATGGTCATGTCACTTTTGAGCAAGATGTACTTGTCTAGGTTAAGCTCCAAGCCTAATCTTCTACTCCACCACCAAGAGGGGTACGAAACCACACTCTAGACCTCAAGGCCAAGATCCTAACAAGCTCCAAGGGAAGAGAAAGGAAGAAGAAATAAAAAGAGAGTGAAGAGAATGAAAAGAGAGAGGAGAGAGAAAGTGAAAGGGTATATATAGAAGGGAGAATTAATCTTAGCCGTCGGATCGTGATCCATGTCAAAATCTAAGTCAATCATGGCCATTCAAACAAAACCAAATATCCATTGGGTAATAGGGTGCATCTACACTATTCACGAAAATATCTAAATACTATTCATCAAAATATCTAAAACACTATTCATCAAAATATCTGAAATCAAAAATATCTAAAATGTAGAAAATCTGTCTGGACGGTATGCTGTCGGTATACTCCGGTATACTGGCGGTATGCCGGCCAAGGAAAAAATTTATAAGTTAGGAAAATTTTCAAAGCATTACGAAAACCAAGAAAATACGAAATACGCTACAAAATACGTATTTAAATTAAATGATATTAAAAATTATAAAAAAACTATTTTTTTGAAATCTAGGGGCTTACAAATCTTCCCTCCTTGAAAAATTTTGTCTTTAAAATTTACAAGGATAGAAGACTCTACAAACATTCTAATATAGCAAGCAATGCAAACAAATGACTAAGGCTATGATTAAGGCTAACCTCTAGGGTATCAAGCGGAAACGGGTGGTTCCCTCGTAGCGGTTGGATCGAACAAGTAAGGGTATCTCTTCCTCATGTCCGACTCCCTCTCCCAAGTAGATTCACCTGGGGAGTGACGGCTCCAAGCTACTCGTACTAAGGGTATAACCTTGTTCCTCAGCCTCTTCTCTCTTCTGTCTAATATCTCCACTGGCTGCTCAGAAACTGTAAGGCTCGGTCCGACCTCCAACTCTGAATGATCTAGCACATGACTGGGGTCTGGAACATATCTCCTCAGCTGAGATACGTGAAAGACATCGTGAACTCCTGCTAGGTTGGGTGGAAGTGCAACCCTGTAAGCTACCTCTCCAATCCTGCCAAGTATCTCGAACGGCCCGATGTATCTGGGGCTCAACTTCCCTCCTCGTCCGAACCGGATCGTCCCTCTAGTAGGTGATATCTTCACTAGCACCATATCACCGTCTGCGAACTCCATCGGTCTGCGACTAGCATCAGCCCAGTGTTTCTGCCTGTCCTGAGCTACTCTGAGCCTGTCTCTGATCATCTCGACCTTCTCTGCTGCATCCGTGATCTTCTCTGGCCCAAGCATAACTCTGTCTCCGACATCGTTCCAAAAGAGCGGTGTACGGCATCGTCGTCCATATAGCGCCTTGAAAGGAGACATACCGATAGTGGCTTGGTAGCTGTTGTTGTATGAAAACTCTACCAAGTACAGATGGCTCTCCCATGATCCTCCGAAGTCCAGCACGCAGGTCCTCAGCATATCCTCCAGTGTCTGTATCGTCCTCTCGGACTGCCCATCTGTCTGCGGGTGGTACGCCGTACTGAACTTGAGCCTACTGCCCAATTTCTCCTGCAAGCTCCTCCAGTAGTGGGATGTGAATCTGCTGTCTCTGTCTGACACGATGCTCACCGGCACTCCGTGTAGGCGAACTATCTGCTGCATGTATAGCTCCGCCAACTTCTCGGTGGAAAGCCCTACCTTGAAGGGTATGAAGTGCGCACACTTCGTCAGCCTGTCCACGATGACCCAAATGGCATCCTTTCCTCCTTGGAAACGAGGAAGCCCTGAGACGAAGTCCATCGTAATATGTTTCCACTTCCACTCGGGAATGGGTAACGGCTGCAACAAACCAGCTGGCCTCTAGCGCTCCGCTTTGACCTGCTGGCAAACTAGGCATCTCGAGATGAAACGTGATACATCCCTCTTCATCCCGTGCCACCAAAGATGTTCCCGTAAGTCACGGTACATCTTGTTGGCACCAGGGTGAATAGAATATCTCGATCGGTGCGCCTCCTGCAAGACTGCCTCCACTAGCTCTCCCTTCGGTACGCACAATCGGCTGCCATGCCTCAAGGATCCATCCTCTGTTATCATGAAGTCATCCAGCAATCCTGCTAACGCCTGGGCTCGAAGTCTGCGAAGGCTCTCATCTGTAGGCTGTGCCTCCCTGATCTGCTCCATCAAACCTGACTGGATGTCAAGCGCCATCATCTGTATCACTGATCCTGGCCGAACTAGCTCGATGCCGAGCTTCTCCAGATCCTCCCACAAATGCCGATCAATCATCAGGTACCATGCCATCGGATGCCTGCTCAGCGCATCCGCCACCACATTTGCCTTTCCGGGGTGATACTGTAAATCGATGTCGAAGTCTTTCATCAACTCCAACCATCGTCTTTGCCTCATGTTCAGCTCTTTCTGCATGAACACATACTTCAAGCTTTTGTGGTCAGTAAAGATCTCCACACGCTCTCCGTATAAGTAATATTTCCATAACTTGAGTGCAAAGATCACCGCAGCTAACTCTAGGTCATGGGTAGGATAATTCCTCTCATGAGTCCGCAATTGCCTAGATGCATAAGCAATTACTTTCCCACGCTGCTGTAGGACACATCCTAGCCCCTTCCCAGAAGCATCGCTGTAAATGGTGAAACCTCCAGAACCTGAAGGTAAAGTCAGAACTGGAGCGGTCGTCAGCCTCCTCTTCAGCTCCTCAAATGCTGCCTGGCAGTCCTCTGACCAGATGTACTCTGCGTCCTTCCGCGTCAGCTTCGTCATGGGTTCAGCTATCCTAGCAAAGTCCTGGACGAACTTTCTATAATAGCCTGCTAAACCCAGAAAGCTTCTGATCTCTGAAACTGACGTCGGAGCCTTCCACGTCTCAACTGCAGCAATCTTCCTCGGATCCACCGAGATTCCATCTCCAATGACTACATGGCCGAGAAACTCCACTCGGTCTAAAAAGAACTCGTACTTCGACAATTTGGCAAACAATCTCTCCTGCCTCAGAATCCCCAAAACTATCCGCAAGTGCTCTGCATGCTCCTCTGGCGTCTTCGAGTATATCAGGATGTCGTCGATAAACACTACGACGAACTTATCCAGATACTGGAGAAATGTCTTATTCATCAAATTCATAAAGACAGCTGGCACATTTGGGAGACCAAAAGGCATCACCAGAAACTCGTACTGCCCGTACTTCGTATTGAACGCCGTCTTCTGGATGTCTGCTGCCCTAACCTTCACCTGGTGGTACCCGGATCTCAAGTCTATCCTATAAAACACCTTCGCTCCGCTCAACTGGTCGAACAAATCATCTATCCTGGGCAGAGGATATTTGTTCTTGATGGTGATGGCATTCAAAGCCCGGTAGTCAATACACAACCGGACTGTACCATCCTTTTTAGGCACGAAGAGCACTGGCGCTCCCCATGGAGAAGCACTGGATCGAATGAAACCCTTTTTCAACAGGTCATCAATCTGCTCTTTCATCTCTACTGCCTCCTTGGGATTCACTCTATAGCAAGCCCGGGATACTGGTGATGAACCCGGCACTAAATCTATGGTGAACTCCACATCTCTGTCAGGCGGAAGCCCTGGAAGATCCTCCGAGAATACATCCATAAACTTCCTAATGATAGGGTGTGGCGGTGCTACGTCTCCAACTGTCGTACAACAGTTCGGCTCTAGGCTGATCTCCGGCCCTGTCCTCCTGACACTGAATGGTGCTGTGCCTGGGGGACTGAACAAAATACTTCCCTCATGACAATCTATAGATGCATGGGCATAGCTAAGCCAGTCCATCCCCAATATGATATCATAACCGGGGAGTGGCATCACAAAGAATCGTCCCCTGAACTCCCTCCCGGCTATAAAAATAGAACATCTATAGATAGATCTAATAGGCACTGGTCCTCCTCCCGTCATTATTCTACTAATCTCCGCAGTAGGTGTAGCTACTAGATGATGTTTATGCATAAACTCTAATGATAGGAAGCTATGAGATGCACCAGAATCAAACAAACATACAGCTAGAAAAGTATACAAATAAACATGACCTGTGATGACGTCAGCTAAGTAATCCGGCTCCGAAACCTGCTCCGGCTCCGGCTCGAGGGCTAGGCTATAAACCTTCTCCTGAGGTCCCTTCTGCTGCTGCAGATGCTGTCCAAACCTCTGCTGCTGAGTAGGAAGCGGTCCTCTAGGTCCCTTGGCTGCTGGACAGTTCCGAAGCTGATGGGTGGCAGACCCACGAACTAAATACTGCCTCAATCTCTTCCTGCAAATGGACCTGTCGTGCCCTGGTCTTCCGCAGAAAGAACATATAGCTCCCCGCTGCTGCTGTCGGGGTCCCGGGGCTCGAACTGGCGGGGTCGGGTGATATGATGTAGGGGGATGGTAAGTCTGCTGGGGCGGCGTCGGTGCTCTCTGCTGGAAAGCCTGACGCTTGGACGGTCCCTCATGATGTACAGAAGTCGGCCTTTTGCTAGACAGAAGACGCTCCTCAATGCTCCGGGCTAACTCTAGGCTCTGGTAATAGTCAGCCGTACCGTTCGCCACTATAAGAATGCCGATGTCTGGAACTAGACCATGGCAAAACCTACGGGTCATCTCCTCTGGATCTGCAACCAGACTAGGAGCGAAACGGCTCAGGCGACTAAACTCTGCCGCATAGTCATCAACAGAACGGTTCCCCTGCTGGATGTTCTGGAATCGTAGCCCCATGGCTACTATAGCAGTGGTCGAGAAGAATTTCTTTTTGAACTGGGTCTTGAACTGGTCCCAAGTGGCTCTCCCTCTCGCAAACAACGGCTCATTCCGGAACCAGACTAAGTCTATCAGCAGAAATCCTGCTGCCTCGACCTGGAGGTCATCCGGCATCCTGACTCCTAGGAGCTTCCTTTCTACTGAATCTAGCCAGTCATCTGCTACTACTATGCCCTCAGTCCCTAAGAACTCCTTGGGATTCAGACCCATGAAGTCCTTGATCGTTCCCGCTCTCTGTCGTGGCTCTACATGTGGTGGGACCACAGGACGTCCCTCAGAACGCTCCATGCTCTGGCGGAGTAGGGTAGTCTGCTCCTGATGGGTTGTTAGGAACCCCTGAATCAGAGTGAGCAGCTGGTTCCCGTCGAGTGTGACGGAAGCCTGGGTGGGTATAGTGATAGGGCGTGGTGGAAGTATCGGGGCCTGCTGGGACTGGGATGTGGAAGGTGGTGGAGGCATCTGGGTCTGTGGATCTGTGGAGTAGGGGAATATGGTAGGTGGAGGTGGGGGTGTATCAGTCGACTGGTCAGCTGACTGGATAAGGAGGGCCCCATTCTCGGGGGTAACACTGGGATGAACGAGTAAGCACCATCTAAATAAGTAAGTAAAAGGACTTATAAGGACGCTTTAAAGTAAAACAATCATAGACAAAAAAAATCTAATTATAATAGCAAGCATGTGATGTATTTCCTATGTTGTAATCCTAGCATTCCTCTAGATGTTCTAAGCGTCATTCCTATTGTTGTCTAATTACCTTAAGTTCCTAATTGCAGGCATGCTTGGTACAATAACGTAACCAAACAATTTAGTCGAGACCTGCATGGGCCACCACTAAAAACATGTCACGATCCGCTACCCAAATTGTTGGGCCAGGCCGAGTCATGCCCAGCCTACGTTGAGATAAAACGTAGTAAGCTGTTCTAAAGATAACAGGATAAGACTAAATGTGCTAACAGTTCTATAAGTGAAGAAGAATCATAAATGTTCCAAACATAAAAGTCGTCGTATATAGTAAAATGTCCAAGTACAAGTGAACTGAAATATAAAACTGGATACATGTCCAGTTACAAAAAGATATAGTCTAATACATGTCTACTCTCAAAAGTCTAAGTAAACAAAAGACAACTAGACGAGGTTCCCCGCAGGAACATCCTCGTAAAGCAGAGCCGGGTCCTCGACAGTAACTCCATAATATGTGTCGCAGAGTAACTCCTCCTCAGTAAGGACACCTACAACGTTATCCTGTCAGGACGGGAGCAAGTACTGAATCTAGCAAACTAGCATATGAAATATGGAAATGAACATGAGAGAAAATAACTGAAAACATGGCATCACACAATCTATCATGGCAAGGATACATATGTCATAGAGACAGATGTATATGTAATGTTTAAAACTGTAGCATGTATGTGATCGGTCAATAGATGTACAGTGTACTGTGGTACATGTAAATAAAATATACATACGTACAAGTCAACAGGCATAGGTGTACATCCATACAGAAATACGGGATAATGGCCTACGGCAAGGTATGCATATAAAATGCGACCTCGCTCGCTACTATAGGGGGGTCATGATCACGTACTCTACCATCAGTTTTCCCATAACCCATATCCTAATCATGTGAGAGATACATAAAGACTGTTCTAAGCATGGTAGAAATGGAAAGTACAACATGTAGAGATCTAACTTGCTACCCCAAGGATCAGCATTTAACATGGTGGGATTTGCAGTTCATTTATGTGACAATATGTAAAGTTCGTAGAAAGTACTTGCCTCTAGCAAAGTAAACTACGATAAAAGTGCTATAGATGTCTGGTAACTCGTCACTGTAGAAATAAATACATAAACTTAGTTTTTATACTAAGCTAAAACATTAGGACACTAATTGGTGCAACACGACTTGTGACTGAGCACCTAGCCAAAATGATGATTTTAGCATAGGAGACCAATATGGGGTAATACAATACTCAAACTAACTTTCTAGGGTCTTTACACTAGTGTGGGGTGAGGTTCAATACGGCTAAAACTCAAAATAGCACAAAAACTTGCAAGTCGTAATTAATCAATAAATAAATCAAATGATCATTGTGTTCCAACAATTTTTGAGATAGACAAAAAGCTCAATTTTTCATGAAATAAAGTACCAAAATGATCCTTGTTAATTATAGAAATTTATACTAATTTTTCTGGAATTTATAAACCCTCATAGATATTTATTAAAAATCAACAAACATATGTATACTGAAAATGGGTTCTGTTTTCCTATTTTTATAAAATACCAAAAGTACTTATTAAATGCTGAAAAAATTATAATAAATTAGCTAAATTAATATAGTATTTAAATACAATTTTTCCAGAATTTTTACAGCACTTAAAATATATAAAAAAATTCAAAACAGCCTAACCAGATTATCCGGCGGATTACAGCGGATTACCGGCGGATTTTCCGTTCCGTCACAGCAAGTTTTGTGGTGAAAGTTCGGATTTTCCGACGGATTTCCGCGGATTTCCGACGGATTTTCCGAACCGTCGCAGAAAGTTGATTTTTGAACTCAAAACTTGTTTCGGCCATAAAAACTTCGTTTTAAATCGAAATTCGGACTTTCAAAAGTCAAAATTGAATAGAATTGAATTTCCTACAACATGGAAGTATTAGTTTTCACAAATCAAAATATTTGATAGATCAAAACCTCAAAATACTCAAAAATCATATCTAAAAACTCAGATCTACGCAATACTGTCGATCAAAACCAAAAGTGCTATATACTAAACATGTTAACAATTTAAAGAAGCAAATTATAGGCCAATAAAACTTTAGTTTCTATGGAAAACAAAAATAAAGTATGGTCATGTCACTTTTGAGCAAGATGTACTTGCCTAGGTTAAGCTCCAAGCCTAATCTTCTACTCCACCACCAAGAGGGGTACGAAACCACACTCTAGACCTCAAGGCCAAGATCCTAACAAGCTCCAAGGGAAGAGAAAGGAAGAAGAAATGAAAAGAGAGTGAAGAGAATGAAAAGAGAGAGGAGAGAGAAAGTGAAAGGGTATATATAGAAGGAGGAATTAATCTTAGCCGTCGGATCGTGATCCATGTCAAAATCTAAGTCAATCATGGCCATTCAAACAAAACCAAATATCCATTGGATAATATGGTGCATCTACACTATTCACGAAAATATCTAAACACTATTCATCAAAATATCTAAAACACTATTCATCAAAATATCTGAAATCAAAAATATCTAAAATGTAAAAAATCTGTCTGGACGGTATGCTGTCGGTATACTCCGGTATACTGGCGGTATGCCGGCCAATGAAAAAAATCTATAAGTTAGGAAAATTTTTAAAGCATTACGAAAATCAAGAAAATACGAAATACGCTACAAAATACGTATTTAAATTAAATGCTATTAAAAATTATAAAAAAACTATTTTTTTGAAATCTAGGGGCTTACAGTAGCCCCATGGCTACCCTAGCGGTGGTCGAGAAGAATTTCTTCTTGAACTGGGTCTTGAACTGATCCCAAGTGGCCGTCCCTCTCGCGAATAGTGGCTCATTCCGGAACCAAACTCCTGCCAAGTCTATCAGCAGAAATCCTGCTGCCTCGACCTGGAGGTCATTCGGCAACCTAGCTCCAAGGAGCTTCCTCTCTACCGAGTCTAGCCAGTCATCTGCTACAACTATGCCCTCAGTCCCTAAGAACTCCTTGGGATTCAGACCCATTAAGTCCTTGATCGTCCCTGCTCTCTGCCGTGGCTCTACAGGTGGTGGGACCACGGTACGTTCCTCAGAACGCTCCATGCTCTGGCGGAGTAGGGTAGTCTGCTCCTGATGGGTCGTTAGGAACCCATGGATCAGAGTGAGCAGCTGGTTCCCGTCGAGTGTGACGGAAGCCTGGGTAGGTATAATAATAGGTGGTGGTGGGAGTATCGGGTCCTGCTAGGACTATGATGTGGAAGGTGGTAGAGGCATTTGGGTTTGTGGATCTTTGGAGTGGGGGAATATGGTAGGTGAAGGTGGAGGTGTATCGGTCAACTGGTCAGCTGACTGGATAGGGAGTGTGCCATTCTCAGGTGTGACATACTGGGATGAACGAGTAAGCACCATTTAATTACAATAAAAATGACTTATAAGGACTCTTTAAAGTAAAACAATTATAAACAAGAAAATCTAATTATACTAGCAAGCATGTGATGTATTTCCTATGTTGCAACCCTAGTATTCCTCTAGGTGTTCTAAGCGTCATTCCTAATGTTGTCTAATTACCTTAAGTTCCTAATTGCAGGCATGCTTGGTACAATAACGTAATCAAACAATTTAGTCTCGACCTGCATGGGCCACCACTAAAAATATGTCACGACCCACTACCCAAATTGTTGGGCCGGGCCGAGTCATGTCCAGCCTGCGCTTGAGATAAAGCGCAGTAAGCTGTTCTAGAGATAACAAGATAAGACTAAATGTGCTAACAGTTCTATTAGTAATAAAGAGTCATAAATGCTCTAAACACAAAAGTCATCTCATATAATAATAAGTCCAAGTATAAGTCTGAAAAGTAAAACTGGATACAGGTCCAGTTACAAAATACATAGCCTAATACATGACTACTCTCAAAAAGTCTAAAGCAAAAAGACAACTAGACGAGGTTCCCCGCAGGTACATCCTCGTAAGGCAAAGCCTGGTCCTCGGCAGTAACTCCATAATACGAATCACAGAGCAACTCCTCCTCAGTAAGTATACCTACAAAGTTATCCTGTCAGGACGGGAGCAAGTACTGATTCTAGCAAACTAAATATACGAAACATGAAATGAACAGGAATGTGATAAACTGGAATCATGGCATATCATAATCTATCATGGCAAGGACACATATGTCATAGAGACAGATGTATATGTAATGTTTAAAACTGTAGCAGGTACGTGATCGTCAATAGGTGTACAATGTGCAGGGGCACATAATGAAATGTACTTCCGTACAAGTATAAAGGCGATAGATGTACATACGCACAAATACAACTTTGTGATAAAGGCCTAGGTGCAGTAACATATAAAATAAAACTTTGCTCGGTACTATAGAGGGGGACATGATCACGTACTCAACTATCAGTTTTCCCATAACCCAGATCCTAATCATATGAGAGATATAAAACTGTTCTAAATATGGTAGGAATAAGAAAGTAATACAACATGTGAAGATTTAACTTGCTACCCCAAGGATCAGCATTTAACATGGTTGGATTCGCAGTTCAATTTTGTGACAGTATGTAAAGTTTGTAGAGAGTACTTGCCTCTAGCAAAGCAAAGCAGCAATAAAAATGCTATAGATGCCTGGTGACTCGTCACTGTAGAAATAAATACATAAACTTAGTTTTTATACTAAGTTAAACACTACGCCACTAGTGGTGCAACACGATTTTTCGATTGGACTCCTAGCCAAATAGTAACTTTAGCATAGGAGACCAACGTGGGATGACACAATACTCAAACTAACTTTCTAGGGTCTTTACACTAGTGTGGGGTGGCGTTCAATACGACTAAAACTCAAAACAATACAAAAAGTTGCAAGTCGTATTTATTCAATAAATAAATCAACTGTACATTGTGTTCCAACAGTTTTTGAGATAGACAAAAAGCTTAATTTTACATAAAATAAAGTACCAAAATGATCATTGTTAATTATAGAAATTTATTATAATTTTTTTGGAATTTATTAACCAGCACATGTATTTTACAAAAATCAGTTTTCATAAGTACACAGAAAGTGAGTTCTGGTTTCATATGTCAAAACAGTGGCAAAACTATAAATTAAATACTATAAAAATTATGCTAAATTAGCTAAATTAACATAATATCTAAATATTATTTTTCCATAATTTTAACAGCAAGTTAAGTATTTTTAGAAATTCAAAAACAGCATGGTACACAATATGAAATTAAATAATTAATTATCTGCATATTTTGTCCATGTACATAATTTGAACCAGAGTTCAAATACAGGACCCAAGGCCATGAATAAGTCCAATATGACTTGTACAGGTCTTGAATGTGTGAAAACACATTGGAGCCCAAAAACCCATGCTAGGCTTGGACACCAAATGGTTGCAGTAATTAAAATACAAAAATACAAAGAGATAAAAGTAAATAAATATTAATATTTTAATAAGGTAAAATTATACATAGTAGTCATATAAATATGACAAGTATATTTACATATGTCAAAGTATAACATATGTACAATATTACGTAAATTAAAGGGGCTAAATAGTTATGTATACATAAATATACATATATAACATATATATATTTTTTTTTAATATATATAACATATATATATATTTATATATATATATATATATATATATATATATATATATATATATATATATATATATATATATATATATATATATATATATATATTTATATATATATATATATATATAAGGAAATATATATATATAAAGAAATAAATATATAATATATACATATACGTATATAAATACTGTATATATACATATATAACAGTATATATATATATATATATATATATATATATATATATATATATATATATATATATATTAATGTGCTTAGCACGACACGCAAGTCTCGTGTCCGTGCTAAGCACGACACGCACGGTTCGAATCCTTCGTGTCCAGACTTACCATTATGTTCGTCAGGACACGGCGAGTCATATACACGTGTGCACGAGACACGCACGACACAGTTTGAAGTTGTTACTCACGTGTCCGGCGTCGGGGAGGAGTTTCGAGCGTGCTGACGGCGGCTAGAGGCGTTGTGGCGGTGGCGCTCGGGTGGCGCTCAACTCAGCTCGTCGTGGCGAATCGAATGGTGGTGGTGGATGGGGGTGATCGTCGATGGGGAGGTGGCGCTGGGGTCCGCCGGAGTTAAGGTTAGGGTTTAGGCTCATCGGGGAAGAAAGGGGGTCGGGGTGGTCGTAGGGTTGTGCTAGGGTTAGGGCTTAGGGTCTGGGAGTCATTTATAGGGGGTTTAGGTCGGTCGAAGTTGACTGGGGCGGCCGAAAATGGCGGAAAAGATCGGAGTCGGTCGTCGGCAGCTGGCGGTCGTCGGGGGTGGGTAAGAATAGGTTTTGGGGTTAGGTCCCTAGGATTTAGGTATTTACAGATAGGTCACAACTATAACTAAATGCAAATAATAATTTGCAACCCGAACTTAAAACAATTTATTAATTATAAACTGATATTAAAACAAATCTAAATATTTCAAAATGATATTAAAATATTTCAAATAATTACAAAGTGATATATTTTGATTTAAAAACTATTTAGAAATTATTTAAAAATTATAGAAAACTTTCTAAAAATCCTAATAAATTATTTTAAAGCTAAATAGGTCATTAGCAACTATTTAACACTAATTGAATTAATTTTTGAAAAACAGGGGCTGACAGCATACCAGAATATAGGGCTCGATCGACCGGAGCTCGGCGGAGACGCAGGCACCGGAGCGCCGGCGGGTTAGCAGAAGGCGCGGCGGAGCTCCGGCCATGGGAAGGTGAGGCGGCGCATGGGGATTTGGAGGAGAAGGAGGGTTATCGGGGAATGAGAATGAGAATGAGGGAAGAAGGAGAATGAGGAGGAGAATGAGAAGGAGAATGAGGGAAGAAGGAGAATGAGGAGGAGAATGAGAAGGAGAATGAGAAGGAGAATGAGGGAAGAAGGAGAATGAGGAGGAGAATGAGAAGGAGAATGAGGGAAGAAGGAGAATGAGGAGGAGAATAAGAATGAAAATGAGGGAAGAAGGAGAATGAGGAGGAGAATGAGGAAAGAAGGAGAATGAGGAGGAGAATGAGAAGGAGAATGAGAAGGAGAATAGGGAGGAGAATGAGGAGGAGAATGAGAAGGAGAATGGGGAGGAGAATGAGAAGGAGGATGAGAAGGAGAATGGGAAGGAGAATGAGGGGAGAAGGAGAAGGAGAAGAATAGGAGTTTGAGATGAATCGGATATGGGTTGTAAGGGTTGGTAATGATTATGAATAGTCGCCTAGACCTAGTCTTGACCTTGGTTGAACACGGTTGACTTTTTAGACCAAAAGTCAACTATGGGTCAACACTTTAACCAATTTAGTCCCAAATTCCATTAGACTTGAACGGTTGACCAAAAGTCAACTGTTGGTCAACATTTGACCATTTTGACCTAGGATTGACCTAGAGTTGACCAGAGTTGACAAGTTGACCAAAAGTCAACTGTAGGCCAACTCTTGACCCCGTTTGACTTTCTTCGACTTGTTTTGACTTGCGATGACTGGTATGACCTAGAGTTGACTTGATCTGACTTAGATTGACTTGATATAACTTGATTTGACCTAGAATTACTTGACAGGACTTAGTGTGACTCAGTGAGACCTAGTTTGACCTAGAATTCATATCATTCATTGTGAATCATTCTTAACTTGTTAAACCTAAATTAACATGCAGTATCTCATCTTTAGGTCTCTGATTTCCACTCTGAGCATTGATATACCCTACATCTCAGGACAGCAGGCAAGTACATTCACTGATAGTTTTCATTGTCTTGATATCTACTATATCCGATTCAGTTGTAGTGTCTTACTTGATTCTCGACACGATAGTTCACGGACTAGTATACGTCGGATCCTGTCATGAGATGTTATTCCCGGATTTTCCTTGGTATATTGGTGTGCGATATCCATCTTTCATGTACTTATATAGACATTGATTTGGGAGTGGGATGATCACATGCTTTTGAATCCGTGTCATAACGTGCCATGTCCGGATCCATGATACTATTCGAGGATGGAGAAATTATTAGGGGTTATGTGATCAAAGCCTCCCTGTCACTATTTTGCTAGCGCCATCCTCGTCTCACGTAGGGTGTAGCAGATATCCCATGTCCATGTTATCCAGGTTGGCCGGTATGACCATTTCATATTTTCATGTGATTGTCGGGCTAAGTGGATAACCCTACCATGACTCCCTAGCCGATCACATATCGCTCTAATAATTCAAATCACATTTTACATTTATTGTCGTATCTTATATCCAGTTCAGCTTTACTTTCTGTACTTCTCACCATGCTATGATTTCATTTACTCATATGCTCTACCTGCCTTTATACTGTACTATGATTTGAGACTAAGTTCTGTTCGAAGGAAGGGTTACAACCCCGGTCCTTGTTTGGTTTAAGGGTTGTAACTCGGCTTTCGAATGGTTCCCAAGTCGCCTATATCTTTGTCTTGTATTTCATTATACTGTCTCTTATAGTATTTGTCAATTCATATGGAACTGCTGTTGGAGGTTGTACTTGCTCATTTTCCTGACAGGATACCGTTGACAAATTTTACAGATGTTTCTGAGACAGATGGAGACTCAGGTTAGGGCAGTGGCATGATAGATTGGCCACTAGATTTTATACTCCCTGAGTAGTTAGCACTTGTTAGGCTTGACTGGACTGCGATCCAGCTTTGGATTTTAGAATGTAGTATTATATTATATTCTGTGATGTTATGTTTAGTCTTGGACTTGTGTGGATCTCGAACTTATTTCCTGCTTCATCTATCATATTTTCTTTCCATGCTATCTACCTTAGTTTTACTTTGTGATTGAGACTGTATTGCTATGTCACCTCCATTCAGAGTGTATATCCTGTACAGGTACCTTTATCTGTTAGTTGTAGTATTTCTAGATGACCTAGACAGCGTTCTACCGCCGATGCTGCGGCGTAGGCTGGACGTACCCACTTCTCGTGCCCCTAATCAGGGTACGGGTCGTGACAGTAAAGATCGTTCATAGTTCACTATACTTTTCTTCAGTCGAACTCCGATCATCGCTCATCATCATCATCATCGTGAAGAGATTTGAAGTTTTCCGGCGATTAGGTCAATTGTGGAAATAAGATCTTCTTCTTCTTTTCCATAAGAGTTAGCATCGTTTTGAAAGAAGAACGAAAACTCTTGAATTTTTGTTCCTGACAATTATTTTTCACAAAAAAAAAGATTTTAGGTTTTTGTCGACTGTTCTCCATCATTCTCCGTGTTAAAATCACGGATAATGACCATTCTCCGTGCTAAAACCACGGAGAATGACCTTATCCATGTCAAAATGATAGAGAATGGTCATTCTCTGTGTTAAAATGATGGAGAATGGTCATTCTCCGTGTTAAAACCACGAAGAATGGTCTTTCTTCGTGTTAAAATAACGGAGAATGGCTCTGTGATAAAATGACTGAGAATGGCCATTCTCCTTGTTAAATTGACGGAGAATGGCCATTCTTTGTCATTTTAACAAGGAGAATGACTATTCTTTGTCAATTTAACAAGGAGAATGACCATTCTCCGTGGTTTTAGCACGGAGAATGGCCATTCTCCGTGTTAGAATGACGGAGAATGGCCATTCTCCTTGTTAAAACCACGGAGAATGGTCATTCTCCGTCATTTTAACACGGAGAATGACTATTCTTGGTCAATTTAACAAGGAGAATGATCATTCTCCGTGGTTTTAGCACGGAGAATGGCCATTCTCCTTGTTAAATTGACGGAGAATGGTCATTCTCCGTCATTCTAACACAAATAATAACTATTCTTTGTCAATTTAACAAGGAGAATGACCATTCTCCATGATTTTAGCACGGAGAGTGGCCATTCTCTGTGATATTACCACGGAGAATGATCATTCTCCTGCATTTTATGGCCAGTTGAAACTTTGAAGGGCCATAACTTTTGACTGGGAGGTCGAAACGAGGTCTGATTTGTCGCAAAAAGAGTATATTTTTGAGGAGCCGGAGATTAACGATTTTCGTTAGTCGGCCTATCGAAATTTTAGAATCGCGAAAAAATGATGTTTGGACCTCCGTTTTAACAATTTTACTGTTGTCGACCTTTTCGAAATTTTTCGACGAGTTTTTGAAGTAAGGTTTGAAGATTTTGGAGGAGAAAACATAGATTCGAAAGTGAGCAGCGTATGAAATAAGAGGAAGTATCAAAACGTTTTTTAAAAGTAGTTTTGTGGGTATTTTCAATAAATTAGAAGGAAGGGCAAAAAGGTCATTCGGAATTCCCTTTATATATTTTTTGCTAATTCTTGGCACTCAATGAAATGTTAGTGTGCGGTGGATTTTTCATAAATTTTTTTCGTTTTTTTGACATTTCATAAATTTTTTCTTTTTTTTATATAAACTAATTATAGTATGTACACAGTCTTTAATTTTTAATTTTAAGTTACTTACCTCACGTTCATATTGTTATGTTAATTATCTAACAAAATAAATACACCATCTAATTTAATTTTTGAATCTAAAACTGCAATAAAATAATACAAAAGCGATATTTTACGTAAATATTTTAAATTTTGGTTTCATTTTTGAAATTACATAACCAAAACCAGGAGCATTTTAGAAATGACATAAAAAGGTTCACTGACCGGGCCGGGCTATCGATCTCCAATTTCAAACCTATTTCGAATCCGGATATGATATGGACCGGACCGTGTCGGCTTGTTGACCATAGCCATACCGACTCAGACCGAATTTGATCCAACCGAATCCGGACTGAATTTCGGCCTTCCGGCACATTTAACACCATGCCTTTAAGGAGAGTGTTGTGTGTTAGGTTTAGATTTTGATGAGTCAAATGACTCGCACCCATTAAGACTCAGCTGCATGATATTCTTTGAGGCTTTGAAGGTTTTCTAGTCTCAAATTTATCATTTTACCAATAATCTTTACATTCTCAATCGCTTGACCTTTTTTTAATCTAAATTTATTCCTTTAAGTCTAGAAAAAATTATCGAAATGAGACGGAACATGTCTAGATTGTGGCCATAAAGAGAAATAGATTTAAACCATGCAAATAAAAGCACAAAATACATAAAAAAAAAAATCTTCAACGAGAGAAACTTGACAAAAAAAATAGCCTGAAGGAAAAAGAGAGTGCAAATTTTCAAAGGGGTAATATATTGTGCATGTTCAAATTTCACCATATGGTATGACGAAAATCAAGTTGTGAAATTAATTCTAATGTTAACTTCTTGGATTATCAGTGAACAGCTTAGGAGTGCAATTCGGGCGGGCTAAACCCGAACCCGATCGGGTAAACCCGTTAATGGGTTGGATTAGGGTTAAAGATATTCGGGTTCGGGTTTGGGCTCGGGTTAAAATATTTGAACCCGATCAAAAATCGGATTGGGCTTGGGTTCATGTGTTGGGTAATCCGAAGAACCCGAAATCCGGCATACATATAATTTATTTATATATATATATATATATATATATATATATATATATATATATATATATATATATATATATATATATATATATATATTGTTTCATACTACTTAAATAAAAAGTTTAAACTATAATTTTTTTTCACCCGAACACTTCAATTCCTTGTCCTAAATCTCATTTTAGTTTTATTTTGTAATGATTGAGACTTGATTGCTATTTGATTATGTATTTAATATTACTCTTGTTTAAAATTATTTCAAATATCATATTAGAGTTCGATAAACCCGATGGTGTTGGAAAAATTACCTTTATCATCCTGAAAAATAGAGTAGCAAAATAATAGAAAATGTTAGAAATACCGGTCTACGGGGAAGTCATGCACGAAGCATTGCCCTAAGAGAATATTCGAGGTCTATGTGCAGACATCCTCTCGAATTCTCCTAGTGGTAAAACCCCCTTGCTACCGGCTTCCCGTCACCGCACACAGTTTCGGAAGAACGACCCGAACTTAGCTTTGTCCAGAAAATTGAAGGAGGAACAATTTGAGAGGATAGGAGAAGAATGATAGTTTTATGAGGATAATGAGAGGAGGAAAATATGATCATTTTGATCTTTTTCTTGTATCTATTTTTGTACCCCTTGAAAAAGAAGAAAGAATGGAAATATATATAGAGCCATGAGCCATTCCATGGTATTAAAAGGTTTAATGAGTCATTAAGGACCATAAAATGATAGATTTGAATGGTGTTGAAAGGTGTGGTAAATAGGAATTAATAGGGTGATAATTTGGCCATTATGAATGAATAAAAAGGTAATGGAACTTGATTTTTCTGATATATATACAACAACCCCCCCCCCCCCCCCCCCCCCCCCCCCCCAAGAAAAATCAAGTTTTGAAAAACAGTATTCGAAAGGAGTAAAAATGAAGAATTTCTGGACTTTTATATACTATGCATAGATGAGATGGACTACAGCCTTGAATCTCACTTAGTGACTATTGTCTTTATCTGAAGAAGAGCTTGATGGACTACGCCTTGAATCAGTCTTCTTGAACCAGATTCAGAAAATAGCACACATAGTATGCTAGAGGTTCTTGGGTCTATCGGGGTGGCGCTTTTGATTGGCCATGCGCACTTTTTTCTTATTCATGAGAGTTGTCTGGGATCGCCCTGTCCCATAGTCGCGGCCTTCACGACCTCTCACATAGGTAAGTCCTCCAAGGGTTGGTGATTGGAGTCAACCCTGCATAATCATGCTTGGACCTATTAAGAGTTTTAAAACTCATCCTAACCAAATCACACCGGAACACTGTCACCATAGGGATGAGAAATCATTGTACACATGTACAGCCACTTGGGCATTATTTTAATGAGATTTTAATCTCAGGTCAGTGTTCCATAATAGTCACCTAGTCCAGCTTGTTTCTACCCATTGAACCGGCTTCTTGGGATCTCCAGTCAGACTCGGTTGGGTTGCCACTGCTGGTGACTATACTATGGGCTTAACCCCACCCCCCTCGATGATTCTAGGATCAATGTCCTAGACAAACTCTTCGTCAAGAGTAAACAGACTCTTCGTCAAGAGATCTGTAAAGTTCTTTTATGACTTTTATAGTCAAGAACCGTTGTTTGTCTTTTAGGATCTTTAAGACTTGATGTGTAGCTGCAGGTACCTGTTCATCTTAGAACTCACAAACACATGCTTTAGTAGTTTTTAAAACAAACTGATTATCACAATTTATTTAAAATTAGACGACATGTACATAAATTTGTAGATCATGCATATACATTATAAGATGCTTGATCTATCATGAAGTCATAGAAGAGTAAAGTAAGGCCTGGTTCTTTGTTATATACATAATAACATAAACTTATCATTTGTGAGCATCTAGATGTTCCACAGATAAACCATCATTTTTCTTATGATGCATCCAAAGACTATGTCATATAATGATTCTATTAATTGCTGATGTCAGCCCCAAGGTAGTGAGCCAAAATCACATATAACTCTGCCACCTCTTGAAGAATTAACCATTGTACATTTTAGACTTGGCACTAGATAATTCATCTTTACCAATCATATTGATAAATATGACATTCTAAAGTACTAGAATAATAGTTTAAGTGATTTTTCTAATCAACCTTAAAAATCTTTAGTTTATCAAGTGTTGATTAATTTGGGTTAGCTGTCGGGGCCGGTTCCCAGCTAGCGGAGGTTCACAGGGGGACGATTAAGTACCGTGTCGCTTAGGGCTATTTACGCCCGGTTGACAGAAGGACCCGTTCGGCTTGTACCCAAAATAATCTCAACTTTTTAAAACTTTAGATTTATAGGGATTTGCAATATCACTAAACTATTTTATTTTGACTAAATTGTTTTAATGAGCCAAAAGAATTATAGCGTCAGGAAATATACACAAAGACAAAGTTTGTCTAAATAATGTGACAGAGTAATATTGTGATTTTATTCTGACTAGAAATTCTAATATTGTGATAATAGTCATTTAAGGTTCAAACATGTAAAACTAACATGCGAAGAATATCACTTTTATACAACAATATACAAAACCACATATATAAACCAAGATAAAATTGGCTCATAGATTTCAACAATGTATTTCTCCAATTAAATTTAGTAATCAAAATGAATAGAACATGTGAATTGTAAATGTGAAAGATTACCTCTCCACGTGAGCGAACCAATTTTGTACTTCTTGATATCGGCTTAGTAATAGTATATACTTCAGAAGAAATGTTATTTAGTACATCATTTAAGTAGCTTTATTATACTCACTAAATATCCAGTATTATCCAATAATTTGGAAAAAATATTTACAAACATCAAATTCATACTGATAGTGGAAAGTATTTAATATAACTTACCTCCACCCTTGATATGTTTGAGTCTTCTCTAACGAGTCACAATCTCTAATGCTTCTGACTTAGAGAGAGTGCATTACAAAGATCATGTTAAAAATAAGTAAGCACAAAATAAATTTGAATTATATATCGTTTCCGTTAACATTTTGTTTCTTTATAGAAAGTTTAAAATATTTCTAATTATCCTATCATTAAGAAAATAGAATTTAGTTTGCATATTGATACAAATGTAAAAAAAAAAAAACAGAGTAAATGACAAATTAATAATAATAACAATTGACTAGTGCCCAATGGAGTGAGCTGAATTCATGTAATATATGGCAACAACTAATTAATGGATACATATGAATGGTGTTCAATGATTCAACGACTTCAGTCAATAGGAAGCAATGGTTGATCATGTTTAAGGTCCTTTACAACAATTGAAACTATATGAGACAGCCTATATAATCATGTAAAGTTTCTATAGACTAAAATAAGTTTATCAAATAATTAACTAAAGAGAAAATTATTAGTTTTGGGCAAGTAAAACATAACAAAGCATATCTTTGAGTCTCTGACAAAGGCAATGATTTATGAATGTTCACGACCCATATTGCTATATATATTTGATACGAGCGTGAAAGATGGATATGTATATAAAATTGCTACGGAAGACATTATTTTATGGAATAGTTTAACACATAATTCAGACCTTGCATATTTGTTTTTTTTTTTAAAAGAAGCATAAATGGGAAATTATGAAATCATCATGCAAGCCCCAAGATAGAAGACAAAATACAAGATTTAATTTCACTGCATGAGAAAATTGCAAAGTAAAATTACTAATACATATGTATAGTGTCTTTCTATGTTGCACATATACAAAAATATGGTGTCAAAAGTATGTTTCATGTCTGTACCCATATTTGTGTCCGAATTCATGCAACGTATGTAGCTATATTGCACACACAAAAAAAATCTGCTCATATTTGTATCCGTTTTTATGTAACATAGTTGTCTTATACGCCGGGCACCATCAAAAATAAATAAAGAAAATAAAACATGCTCGGACTCTTTCCTAGAGTAACCAAATGACATTCACATTTTACTTTAGTTCAAAACAATAAACAAAAAAATATATAACATCATCTACCAATTTTCCAAATCTATAACAGTATGTAACGACCATCCTAATTTCATAGGTCGTTATAGATTATCGTAGGAAACCATATAAATAGATCTTCAAGGTTAGAAAAATGAGCTCAAATATATCAAGTAACAAATTTATTTAAGAGTTATCGAGCTATGTGAATCCACCTGCCAGAAAGACAACCAAGTAAAAGTTATAAGCAACACATGGCTTACTAATTACCATGATGGAATTTTTTTTTCTTTGTATATAAAGCAAAGGCCTTCTTACCTGACAGGCTTATAATTAATAATCCTCAACAATGGAATACTTGGCAGATCAAAAGAAAAAAAAATTGACAACTTTCTATGACCGCCTGCCAACCTAGGCTAACCCTCTACTTAGATGCTAAATTTGTATCCAAGATAAGCTAGGACCAAAGGAGGATCTTGCCATATAACCTAGAAAGTAAGTAGAAATGTAGATATCCTATTGGTCATACAATTTAAGTTCATGCGACCAATTAGATCCTCAAGACCAGAAAAGTGTTATATAACTTAGCTAGCCTTAGTGCACATTTTCTTGTTTGACTCATTTGGACTTGTCTACCGAGCAACATTTCATACTAAAAACACAGGCAATTGGAATTTCAATGGCGTGCTAGTGTCACATCGTGTCAAATATGTATGGGACACAAAACATCCAACAGTAAGCATAAGAAAATACTAACACAGTAACATGGCAAAGCAAATGATAACTTCATTACAGTCCAAACTTTCATCATAGTCACATGGTTGGATGAAAATCTATTCCTAATTCATTTATTTGATTCCTCCACTTAGAGTAGTACTTTTCTTGAGTACCCACCCAGCTTATGAAATATTTAATGGAACATTAAGTAACCATAAGAAAATATGTTCGGTCATATCAAAGGTTCTCAAAATTATTCGATTCTCATGTTCCAATAATTAGCTTGATAGATGCTTCTTTTCTTTTCTTTTTTCCTTTTTTTTATACTGATTTCTTTGAACTAATGTACATTAATAAGACAACCTCCTTTTCAACAAATAAGTAAATGATTAGTCCATGGTATACATGATATATTTCTATATCTCAGTAAAGTAATATATACAAATGAGTAGATGATGAAGTGATTAGAACCTGTCGATATTGAGAAGCATGAGACGCCACATATTGTTAATTATAGAGCCGGACCGCCATTCCTATACTATGGAGATGCTAAAGAAGATCGGAAGGATAAGTTGAATGCCAAAACAAAGCAGAATAAAGTTAAAGCTCTTGTTGGTTCAGATTTAACAATATGTTTGGTTTAGAATCGAAAGCTATCCTGATACAGAACCAGAAGCTTCATCATGAGAAATTAAGTGATAACAAGGTGAAAATATAATTCACAAGCTACCAGAAGTTTATAAAGGAAAAGGTTATGGGTGTGTGTTCCCAAGAAAGAACCATGAAATAAAAAATCATAAACTTGTTAATTATAGGTATATTCAATCACTATATAAATATATTCTCATTCACAACAGAAATGCTAGATACTCACTTAGTCTTATAGTTGAGTCGCCTAGAAAATAACAAGTAGCATGGAAAAAAAAAACAAGTTCTACACATGAGTGTGACCAACAATATATGAAGTTTCAAATAGCACCGGAAAAGCCAAGTTCTTGATCCGGAAATTTCATACTACTAGTATTTGAAAATCTCATAAGGAAATGCAACAGAATTGATAAAATTTGTAGGAAAAAAAAAAGAGTTATATGAAAATATTCTCTTAGATTGTTGGAAAAATTACCTTTATCATCCTGAAAAATAGAGTAGCAAAATAATAGAAAATGTTAGAAATACCGGTCTACGGGGAAGTCATGCACGAAGCATTGCCCTAAGAGAATATTCGAGGTCTATGTGCAGACATCCTCTCGAATTCTCCTAGTGGTAAAACCCCCTTGCTACCGGCTTCCCGTCACCGCACACAGTTTCGGAAGAACGACCCGAACTTAGCTTTGTCCAGAAAATTGAAGGAGGAACAATTTGAGAGGATAGGAGAAGAATGATAGTTTTATGAGGATAATGAGAGGAGGAAAATATGATCATTTTGATCTTTTTCTTGTATCTATTTTTGTACCCCTTGAAAGAGAAGAAAGAATGGAAATATATATAGAGCCATGAGCCATTCCATGGTATTAAAAGGTTTAATGAGTCATTAAGGACCATAAAATGATAGATTTGAATGGTGTTGAAAGGTGTGGTAAATAGGAATTAATAGGGTGATAATTTGGCCATTATGAATGAATAAAAAGGTAATGGAACTTGATTTTTCTGATATATATACAACAGATGGACCCGACCCAACCCGATCCTCCGGACTTAGTCTTGGACTTCATATGTTGAACCCGAAGTCGGGTTGGACTTGGGTTTGGGCTAGGCTTATGATCTATCGGGTTGGACTCGGATTGACCTCAAATCCGACCCAATCCGTCCGAGTTGCACCCCTATGAACAGCTATGGTTCAATTAATTCTAAATATCAATTTGTGTACTTATATATCCAAGAAAAAAAAAATCGGGTATACTCAACACGTGATGCATGGATGCTTGTGTAGATATATGTAATTTGTCATGAATCAATTACTTATTGAAGATTTTGTCAACATGTCCAACTGCTTTGATTTCAACCATACCATATGGCAAAATTTTAAAATGTTCGATCTCTGTCATACCGAAATATATTAACAATTTGAATTTTTGCACTCTTTTTCTTCCAGTCAAATGCCAATAAAAAAAATTTGCAAGGAAGCTCCGGTTTCGTGGGGGCGATCTATGCAAACATGCTGTCCCTAATGTCGACCTTGAGCTCCAATATGCATGTCTAGCCGTCCATTCGTTGGTGGAGAACGGATTGCGGATATATATTTTTTTTTTGAGGGTGTCCATTTCTTACTGGTGCTTGGAGACATGCCTCCAAGGGGGCTCGAACCCGTGTCACTGCGTCGGGGTGCTCCACCGTTCCCAACGGGCTACGGCCACTGGGACCGGATTGCGGATATAACCGACGACAATCTCATTTAAACCAGAAAGTATTGGAAGAATATGTTGATTCTTTACGTGATGGGTGCACAACCTTTCCAAGGTCACCTCTGAGGCATTGTACTTCGCGGATGGCGACCCAGAGGAGGAATCGAAATTTTTTCCCGTGCTAATGGGTTATACTTCATTCAGTTTGCCTTGTACGGAAATTTGGTCAAGACTTTGAAGGAGGACCATGGACGTTCAATGGTATGTTGGTTGCGTTCAATCGATGGTCTTCGGAAGGATGGACAGAGTTGTCCTATGAAAATGTCAACTCCTACGTGTGAGCTCTCTGAACACAAAGGGAGTTCACAGACATTGCAGCTTACCATTTCGGGACTTATTTTGAATTAATTCTGGGAGAGAAGTGTCATCCATGAGATATGTAATATGCATGGGCAATATATATATATATATATATTTTTGGCTTAATTGCTACTTGATACTCTCAACTATTACGTTTTTTCAAGTTGATACTCTAAACTTTTTTTTGTAACAACTTGATACCCAGATAATTTTTTGGACAATAATGCCCTTGCCCAAATTTTAAAACTACCACTCACCCCCCCCCCCCTCTACTCCAGGCCACCCCCCCCCTCTCCCCTCCGCACCCCCCCTCCCCCCCCCCCCCCCCCCCCCCCCCCCCCGCCCCGCCTCGCCTGCACCATCCCCCTCCGCCGCCCTCGCCTGCACCCCCCCCTCTGCTAGCTCCGGCGCGGCTCTGATGGCGCGAGCGGCGCTGGGCTCCCACGCCGCCGTCGCATTCTCCCTCGCCGTCGTCCGTTTCAACGGCTCCGGCGGCCCCGCGGCCTCCAGGAACCCCCGCGCCGACTTCGTCCTCGCCACCCGCGCCGCCCTCCTCGGCCGGAGCTAGCAGGGGGGTGGGGGGGTGGGGGGGGGGGGGGTGGCGGAGTGGGGGAGGGGATGGAGGGAGGGAAAGGATAAGGGCATTTTGGGATTTTTTAAAATGTTAGGTATTAAGTTGAAAAAAAAAAATAGTTGAGGTATCAATCTGTTACGAAAAAAAGTTTAGGGTATCAACTTGAAAAAGTGTGATAGTTGAGGGTAGCAATTAGCAATTAAGCCTATTTTTTTAGTGTCATCCATGAGATATGTAATATGCATGGGCAATATATATATATATATATATATATATATATATATATATATATATATATATATACACACACACACACACGTGTTTGATGGATGAGGCTGTCTTCCGAAAGCAGATAACGCCGCTATATAAGCAGGTGGAACCAAATGTATCACACTTGATATATGCTGATGACCTACTTGTTTTTGTTGTTTCGTCAACGGAGGTTTTACATCACATCACTCGCATCATGGAGAAGTTTGGGAAGTTGACTGGTCTGCAACTGAATAAAGACAAGAACCGAGTTTACTTTAGTGCTTCATGCCTGAACAAAGAAGAAAGTGCTACTATACTCGGTATCGGTCGAGGAGATCTACCTGTCAAGTATCTGGGAGTTCCACTGTCTGTCAACTATGCTAAAGATGTAGATTGCTCGGATCTGGTGGAGTACGTGCAGAGACGGCTGGAAGGATGGCAAGCTCAATACCTGTCGTTTGGAGGGCACATAGAGTTGGTGCGATCATGCATTGAATCTGCTGTGCGATTCTGGCTACAAATAATCCAGATACCTACGCTAACTATACGGAGGGTGGAGCGACTGTGCGCTAATTTTGTATGGAAGGGGAGAATGCATACTATAGCATGGGGAGAAACTGTGTGTTCCAAAGGAAGAAGGAGGTGTGGGTTTGCGATCCTTGCAAACATTGAGGAAAGTAGCAGGGCTCAAACTAACATGGCGATTCTTGCAGGCGGACTCCATGTGGGCCGAATGGACTGCTAATCGGTATTTAAAAGGCCAGAATTTCTGGTCATATAGATACAACAATGATTCGGTCTCATTTAAAACAATTCTAAGCTGCAGGGAGGATATCAAGCAAGTAATTTCGCGTACTATGCGCGATGGAGCCAATACTGATATGTGGGAAGATCCTTGGATCAATCACCGCAAGAAGGCATACAACTGAGATTCATGAGGTTAAAATTGATCCGACTCTAAGGCCTTGTCTGATTCATGCATTCCTTTGTATTTTTTATGGGAATGAAAAAGTAGGATTCCTGTCACATTTTCTTTCCGTTATTTAGTTGGTGCAGGAAAGGAAAGCAAAAATATAGCAATGTTCCAATAATATCCTTACATATAAAATAAAAATAACATTATGAAAAATAACATTAATGGTAAAATAAGCAATAACACATGGTTACTTTTGTCATAACTTTTGTAATAAATGTTGGAAAAGGAGGAGGAAAAATCAATCCCATGGGTCATGAGTGGAACCATATTCCCTCCAATTTTCTCCCTTGTGAGGAAATTGATTTCCAAGTTTGTGGTTACCAAACAACGGAAAGGAACAACTTTTCTTTCCTACTTCCTTGAATCCGTGAACCAAACGAGGCCTAAATTCGGACGTCTGGAGATGGGACCTGGGTAACACGGGAGGGTTTGATACCCGGTCGTGTTGTGAGTTAATCCGGGAGACACAACCGAAATTTGAACTCGCCGACTTCGTATGGGTGAAAGAAGCCAGCAGAAAAATGCAACTTTGTATGCTGCGACTGCTACTCGGCCGACTACTGACAATAGATCGGTTAGCGAGATTTGGAATATTGCAAGGGGGATCTCCGGTGCGTCATCTGCAAGAATGATAACGAAAACATCAATCACCTATTCTTTGGATGTTTATCTACCAGGCGAATATGGTAGGCGCAAAGTATTAAGCTGGGTATATTAACCCAGTTGTAGGTGGCACCATCATAGAAGTGATCGAGAATATCAGAAGCTTGAAGACTAGAGGCAGCATATGGTTCCGAGAAGCTAGATTACGGCTGGCGGCGTCAGTATGGCATGTGTGAAAAGAGCGCAACAACCGCATATTTGAGGAGAAGTACACACCTAACATTGGAATAATTCATAACATTGAACAAGATGTCTTAATGATGAGTAGAGGCGTAACTTGTAATAGATGAGGTGTAAAGATTTAGCAATAAAATTACCTTCTTCCAATATATATATATATATATGATGTCGTTATTGTTACTTCTAAAATGTCATCTTGCACTCCTCCCTCCATGCATGCGTACATTAATGTTAGATTTAATGCAAGAACAGATTTATATTTTAAATAATATAAAATTAAAGATGAGTGTACGATATATATATATATATATATATATATATATATATATATATATATATATATATATATATATATATATATACTCATGTGGATCTCTCATGTCCCTCTCTGCACCACCTTTGTGCGGTTCTTCCCTATTCATGCCAAACTGGCATGGCAGTGGATCACACTGGTCGGGGGAGTCATATCTAGAGCTGCACTTTAGAAGAGAATGATCCACATGCAAATGGACCCATATAGATCGAGCGAGCTGGTGAAGGTTTCCGAACTAAACCACCACGCCAACCCCACCACTCATGGACATCCATCTTCTAGACTCATGGTGATGGTGGTTGGTGGTACCTATTGGTGGGGTTATCGAGTTGAAATTCGGGGCATCAATTATTGGCTGGCCTGCGCACAAAGGATACACACATTAATGTAGCATTCAGAAGGAAAAAAAAAAACATGAATTCGTTAACACACCAACTATCATATTGTATCAAGTGATGAAAGGACTGCCAACCGCATGCAATCAGAGTCGGACCAGAGATAAATTAGACATGACTTCGAACTTGGACAACTCCCGTCTGCTTAGGACAACCCCTAGGTTGCTCCAGAATTGGCCACAATAAGGATCAAGAGACAACAAAAACTAATTCTGGATAGGACAATCTAATCCCGTGGGCTGGCCCTGTGTGCAATGCAACTAACTGCAAAATAGCCCAACATGGCTGCACGAGGTTCCGATGGGATACTAAATTGTCAAAGTTTAATAGTTCACGACGAGCAATTTAGCCTATTTACTTTCATTATAGTTTAATTTGTAGTGTCCTTGTAGTAAATTTAGACAAACCTACCACCAAAAAGAAAAAAAAATATAAAGATTCTGATTTCCAGTACATATACAAAAGAAAATAAAAATAAAAATAAAGAGAAGAAAATAACCTCCTGTGTTATGCACCAGCATTTCCATAGCATCATCATATGTTCATGCTTAAGCATGCACAATTAATGTAGATGATGATTCTTCTGCGCAGTGCCTCAGCTTACTAGAATGTATAGTTGTTAGGCACCGAGAATGTCCACGCTATATGGAAATAATGCAAATCCTTTTGACCATTTGTCAACTGATCTAGTGTTAGTGGCGGTCCTTGCAAACATTTAGACCACACAAAAAAAAAAAAAAATTGATCGAACATATATATATCTGGATGTCACAATGAACAAAACACACACACACATGAGGGATACAAAAGTTAGAGGATGTGAATCCCTCCTCATATATATATAAAGATGTTTCAAAACGGTTTAAAAGTGAGCCGTCTAAGCCGTATATATATATCATGGACTACAGAAAATAAAAACCAACTTCCTCATCCATCATTTCTTAAAAAATTAAAAAAAAATTTAAAAAAATTACGGATAGAAACTAACTTCCTCTCTCTTAGTCTATACAAATATCTATTTAAAAACTAAATTTAAAGACAAAAATATCAGAAAATATTTAAAATTTTCAAATTTTAATTCAAATATATTTAAATATTTGAACTATTTTTCAACAATATCATAAAAATGTTTATACATAACAAATTTTAATTAAATTTTTACAAACTTTAACTAAAATATAAATATATATACAATAAATTTTAATTTTAATTTAAATATTTAAATTATTTGTTGATAAGATTAGAAAGAAGCGCATATACACACACACACAAACAGTTGATACTAACATCATGACGATGGAATTAGAGTGGACACCCGGAGGGACCGGCAAGGTTCGAGTCCCCCAATTGTGTGTGTGCGTGGGATTTCAAAAAAAAAAAAAAAAAAAAAAAAAAAAACATCATGACGATGGAAGTGAAGTTGTTTAAATAGGCCTTTGCTGTCAAATGGGTTCTTACCAAAACAAAAGATGAAGCGAGAGCAAGAACAACGTTCATCCGACTTTCCCCAACATTTTTCCCTTCAAAAAAAAAAAATCATAAAAAAAGTTAAACTATCACAGAAGACAATGAACAACTCAATAATTCATATTCAAATTTCATATGACCTTTTTTTTTCTTGATAAAAAAGAACTTCCATCTAGTCTTCCAAATTAACAGTTTATGCTAAACAAATACCATAAAAGAGATTCAAGTTGTTGCATCATCCCTTGTCACACGATCACGATGATACATACACAGAGTTCGATTTATTTGGAATAGTTAATGAATTATACATTAACCAAAATAAGTTAAATGGATCAAAAATCTTGCACCGCTCTTCAATGATTGCCAAAGCCGGTCTGTGAGGTTGGATTGTTCTAGCCGGAACTAACATTTGTTATCCCTTGACCGACTTTATGTGAAGCACTTTTTTTTGTCTGGAGGGTCACCCACGATTCCGATCTCTTGCAGGTCATGCTCGACCTGTGCCCATAAGCAAATGGAGATTGTCCAAATCCGAAATCTTGTCTGGCCCTTACGATTGCATCCACAATTTAACAGAATCCATTAGTTTATGTGATCTCTGGTTCTCTTTCCCACAAAACCAAACAAATCTCATCACAAATGAAGTGGGATTGCTAAATGGTCTCCACCAATGGAGATTATGATGAATGAAGATTTGGATGACTAGACATTGTGTAGGACAGAAGGAGCGCAATACACAACACTAGCAAATGCGCTTAGCCATAAATGAAAATTCTAATTTGGGACCTACCATTCCACCTCCAAACCCTATATATATACGTACCCCCGTTTGCCAATACTCTCATCTCATGCAACAAACTTACTTTTTTTCATGATCATGGCTACTACTACTGCTGCCACCACCACCACTAGGCTTGTCAATGTTGCTCTCTTATTTCTGTTGGGTGTAACCATATGCTCTGCAGCGAGAACCCTCTACAGTCTCGACCTAGGGGCCTATGGCGAAGGCCACGTCCTCGGGGGCACGAATGTTGGATCCGGTTACGGAAGTGGCGGTGGAGCTGGAGGCGGGTCTGGAGGTGGAGTTGGTGAACACAGTGGTGGGTATGGTGGGGGTGGCGGTGGCGGTAGTGGTGGAGGTGGAGGCAGCGCGGGCGGTGCTGGCTACGGAGGTGGAGCTGGCAGTGGAAGTGGCGGAGGGTATGGTGCTGGTGGAGGGCATGGCGGGGGCGGGGGTGGCGGAAGTGGCGGTGGAGGCGGCAGTGGCGGTGGCGCTGTGGGAGGCGGGTACGGAGCTGGTGGGGGCTCGGGAGAGGGTGGTGGATATGGTGCTGGTGGAGGGCACGGCGGGGGCGGGGGTGGCGGAAGTGGCGGTGGAGGCGGCAGCGGCGGTGGCGCTGCGGGGGGCGGGTATGGAGCTGGTGGGGGCTCGGGAGAGGGTGGTGGATATGGTGCCGGAGGAGTGCACGGAGGAGGATATGGAGGAGGCGGCGGCGGTGGGAGTGGCGGAGGAGGTGGCTCTGGGGCTGGAGGCTATGGTAGTGGCAGCGGGGAAGGGGGTGGTGCCGGGTACGGAGGGGCTGCAGGAGGAGGAGGAGGAGGAGGTCACGGTGGAGGCGGCGGAGGAGGGCATGGTGCCGGAGGTGGGGAGAGTGGGGGTTATGCTCCATGAGGACTGCATGAAGGCATAATAATGTTGCTACTAATAAAGTATTGTTATGGTACTAAGTGCCAGTAGCAAGTGTGCTTAATTATCAACTTGATGGTGTATTAATGTTGCTTAATTATCAACTTAATGGTGTATTAATGTTGGTTTCTATTAGCATGATTCTCTAAGCCATATTAAGTGCATCCACAATGAGATTGATTTGAAGTGTTTATGTTTTTGTTTTAATCAAGATTTGTGACACTTGGAGGCTGCAGTCGCTCTTGTCGAATACTTGAAAAATGTTAGCAAGCCAAGAGACCCTTCAAATTTGAAGTGTGTCTTAGCTCGTGAATAGTAACCGAACTGAACCCACAAGAGAAAAAATGAAGAAAAAATAAAGAAAAAATAGGGAGGAAAAAGAGGAGGTTAATTTGGAGTATGAATTTGGTGTGTTAATTAGAGTGTACCACTGTATGCCAATATGAAGGGACACTCCAAAAGTAGTAATTTCTAAAAAAATTGGAGTATATGTGAAGTGTCCCCATTGTGGATGCTCTAACACTGGAACAGGATATGGAGCATAAATCTACTAATTGATGGATTTGAAAGTAAATTAGAATGGTTTTAAAATAATATCTTTGAAACTGGTACTTCTCAAAGGTATCACAATATAATTTTCCTGAAAACATATTGATCAACATAACATACTGTTACTAATCACCAACATTCATATGTATAGTTGTGAATGAAACAAAATGCTTGAACATAATTAAGTAAAAGACATATAATTAAAAGTTAACAGTGCAAATATAAAGAATAGAACTTCTCAAAGGTATCACAATATAATTTTCCTGAAAACATATTGATCAACATAACATACTGTTACTAATCACCAACATTCATATGTATAGTTGTGAATGAAACAAAATGCTTGAACATAATTAAGTAAAAGACATATAATTAAAAGTTAACAGTGCAAATATAAAGAATAGAATGTCTAGGATGTTAAATGCAATGAGTTAGACGTACACTAAAAATATATTTGATTTTAGGAATTTTCTTTTTATGGTTCTCAGAGATCAGATACCCAGTAAGAAGTTCCTTAAAACTTTCTATACAAGTACAACAGTACAAGTGATCATTGCAAGCTAATTACAGAGAAAGAAGAAGAACAAGGAACACAATGTAATAGCTAACTTCAAATTCATCTATTGCAATTTTAGAATTCATAACAAGACAGATGGATAAACCGTCAGAAAGAATTTTCAAATTAATCGTAAAGACGTAAATTAAATACGCAGTCATAAACATACCTGCAGATTATATTGAAGAACCTTCTTCCTGAAAGAGGAAGGGCCATAGTTTAAAGAAACAATCGGGGCCTCGTAAATATTGATAAGGCAAGAATACCATGAGACAATCACAATGTCTTGGGAGAAAATAACACTTAAAAATGATAAAACATGTATATTTTCATTGACAAATTATGTAGCTCATCAATACTCTTCAACGAGAACTTTCACCATTTAGCTTTAAAGAGATCCATTCCCGCGTTAATTTTACCAGCTCTGGACATGCCTGCTTCAAGTTCACATTTTCAGAACAATGTGGCTTGGAATTGAATCAACTGATCCCCTCGTCAGAAGCCAACTTCTACAAAATCCTCCATTTTGGAGTTTACTTCAGAAGAAATCATCCATGTTTCCTTTTCTTTAGCATCGCGAATACAACCTGACAATACAATCGCAATATTGCAAACTTATTTCATAAAAAAACTTTTCTTTTGCATCTAGAATAGTACTCCCTGACTGTACAACAATCCCAGTATTGCATTTCTCTTCTTATAGTCCCTCAGAAGTTATTTCAGCAAAAATACCAGAGAAGCGTCATTTCTTCCCAAAATTTAAGTACCCATTGATCAAGATGTTATATATAACAAGTCCGTTCTCGAGAGAGAACCTGGTCAGAAACTTGTAAAGAGTATCTAATAACATGCTATAGGTAAAAATGTCAGAACATGGTCCTTGCATTTTTCAGGAATATATTCAGAATCGGCTCATCCATTTCTAGTTCTTACTGTACTTAAGAAAGCTGACCACCCAACTGACATTCTTCACCTCTTTTGGCCAACAAAAGGAACGATTTATGTGCTTCCACTGTCCTTCCATGTTTGCAAAGAATAACCCACCAATGTGACTCAAATGTCACAAAATTTGGAGAAATACCTCAATAAATAAACCACCTGCTTGAAACTTTCAAATCTCATGGCTTCCTGTCAATGGCTTAGAACATAACACTGATGGATCCCTCTCTCCAGAAGATGTCAACGCCAATATTGCTAAGGGTTCCTTGGCGCTCTTCTCCAATAGAAACCTCCAATTGAAGAGGCGGAAATCACCATTTAGATTATGGCTGTTAGGATACTGAAACCAGGATCAACCTAACCTGTGCAGCCACAAGCAATGTCAGATAGCATAGATGGTATACCAGGAAGAGCATGCTGAATGAGAATACAAAGGCTTCTGCTTGAGTACACCATTTCATCGAATGCCTCGACAGGAATGCCCATGTACGTAAGAGAAAGAAGAGACTTTGCCCCTCCCAAAGGGAGATCAAGCCAAGACAATAGGCCTATCTTCAATCCAAAGCATTCCAAATTGACAGCATTTTTGACTTGCACGTTCTAATCTCTGATGATGACAGAACTGGCTCCCGAGTCCACTGTAATCCAAACAATAAATAAGAAAAAGATTGTGGCTCTGATGAGATTCATAAGAAAATAACATGAGAGGAAGGCAAGAAATATGATAGATGGGAAAAAAAAAACTTACCATAATTTGGTTATCGAGTAGGAACACCAACTCTACCTATGCCACCATCCATCTCAGGCATCACAAAACAGAGAAATATACATGAGAAAACATTACAACAATTTTCTTCTTTATTCCTCTACTTCAAAGAGAATCTCTTTCCTACTTGCATCTACAATCCGAAGTAAACAATGCAACTGCTGCCAACATTCAGCAATAACCACCCATTTATCTACAATGTTTGAAATTATACGCCTCTCTAAAAGTTAAAAAGGGTACAAGCAGGTCCATATATCTATGAATGCTACTCATGGATACAGGTTCGGCACAGGTATTAAAAATGGAAATATGGAGCCAACAAGAAGTTACAGTTAACACTTCGATCATCAGTTTACATATCTTTGTGAAACACTTTTAAAGCCTTGAACAAAAACTTTTTGAGCCGTCAATCAAGATAAACTTTGATGTTGATGCCATTATCTATGAGACTCTGAACAACTGCTCTTATCTTCCCTTCAAACTTGTCCTTCTCCCTTGGCGTGTACGCGGCAGTGTAGACATCAGCCTCCGTTGCCCTCTCTGCCAAGATCCGACCCACAGCTAAGCATGCAGGGATGTCTGATCTGGATGTCAAAGCTGCTTTGATGTCCTTCGAGTTGGTCCCGGCTACAGCCACCTGCTTGCAAGTCACTCTATGTGTGAGTGACGCTGAAACAAAGCGCTTTGATATGAACACATCAAGCGTGAAGGGCTCCATATAAGCTATCGTTCGCTGCTTGAATGAGATGTGTTTTTGTGGGTTCTTCGATTTCTTCTCCTTCTTGTATGTGTAGGGACGACTATTGTCATCGTCCAAAAAATCTTCCACCCCAAAGAAGCTTCTCGGGGATGCAAGAACCTAAGAGAGGGAAAAAAAAACATAGGCATCATCAAGAGAATCAATTAGATGCTCATGTGACAGTTATATATATGCCCATAAAGTTCAGTTAGTTTAAGTTTCATTGAAATAAAGCCAAATCTCCATGATAAATGTGCAAAAGCATGCTTCATTCAATACTCTACACCCTCATAAGCGGCGTAGCCATCCATTATAAGTGTCAAAATCGTAACACACATGTAGTATATTAGCTTTGAGAAATGAAAAATCAACTAAGCACTTATCTAGCATATATAGGATAAAACCTTTTGATATAATAACTATTAGAAGAATAGAACATCATATCATACAAATATCTATTATTAATTACTTTCAACTGAAGAGTTTTCGTTTACCTTTACCAAAAGGGAAAATTTATGAAATGCCCAAAAACGAAATTTTTTTATGAAAAACCCACCGCGCAATAACATTTCATCGCGTGCCCAAAATTAGCAAAAAAATATATAAAGAGGGTTCCGAATGACCTTTTTGCCCTTCCTTCTAATTTATTGAAAACACCCACGAAACTACTCTTAAAAAAAAACGTTTCGATACTTCTTCTTCTTCCATACGCTGCTCACTTTCGAATATAGATTTTCTCCTAAAAAATCTTCAAAAACTCGTCGGAAAATTTCGGAAAGACCGAGACAAACGGCAAAAGTGCTAAAACGGAGGTCCAAACATCATTTTTTTGCGATTTTAAAATTTCGGAAGGCCGACTAACGAAGAAGCTGTTAATCTCAGGCTCCTCGAAGATACGCTCATTTTGCGACAAACCGGACCTCGTTTCGACCTCCCAGTCAAAAGTTATGGCCCTCCAAAGTTTCAACTGACCATAAAATGCAGGAGAATGGCCATTCTCCCTGTTAGAACAAGGAGAATGGCCATTCTCCGTGTTAGAACACGAAGAATGTTAATTTCGCATGAGGGCGGCCATTTTCCGTGTTAGTAACACGGAGAATGACATTCTCCGTCTTAATTTACACGGAGAATGACCATTCTCTGTGTTAGTAACACGGAGAATGGCATTCTCCATCTTAATTTACACGGAGAATGCCATTCTCCGTCTTAATTTACACGGAGAATGACCATTCTCCGTGCTAAATTACACGGAGAATGGCCATTCTCCGTGTAATTTAAGACGGAGAATGGTCATTCCAGTGTTAAAACGCAGGAGAATGGCCATTCTCCCTGTTAGAAACACGGAGAATGCCATTCTCCGTGTAACATGGAGAATGCCATTCTCCGTGTAAATTAACACGGAATGCCATTCTCCGTGTTATTTAACACGGAGAATGGCATTCCCAATGTTAATTTACACGGAGAATAGCCATTCCCAGTGTTAAAACGTAGAAGAATGACCATTCTCCGTGTCATTTAACACGGAGAACGGCCATTCTCCGTGCTAAATTACACGGAGAATGATCATTCAAAAGTTAAAACACAGGAGAATGCCATTCTCCGTGTTAAAAACACGGTAACACGGAGAATGGCATTCTCCGTGTTAATTTACACGGAGAATGGCATTCTCCTTGTTAAAATGCAGGAGAATGACTATTCTTCGTGTTATATCGACGGAGAACAGTTGACAGAAACCTAATTTTTTATTTTTTTGTTTTGTGGAAAGAAATTTGACATGAATAAAGATTCAAGAGTTTTCGTTCTTCTTTCAAAACGATGCTAACTCTTATGGAAAAAAAGAAGAAGATATTCTCTCCATAATTGACCTAATTGTCGGAAAAGAAGAAGAAGAAGAAGATGAGCGATGATCGGAGTTCGACTGAAAAAAAAGCACGGTGAACTACGAACGATCTTTGCGATCTCTGCTGAAGATGAGAGCAATGGGATTCAGATCTCTCGTGAAGAAGAAGAAGAAGAATACGAGAATCGCAAACCAAATCTGAGTTTGTGCGGAGGGGTAGTTATGGTATTAATTTTGTAAGTACAGAGCATCTAAAGGGAATCTTGGAATAGTTAACGTGGAAATATATAATTCTGGGCATTTCATAAAACCCATCATGCGGATGGGTTTTTCATAAAAAGCAACCCCGAAATTGGGTTTCTCAGCAATTTCCAGTTACCAAAATCGACAATGTCACTATGTAAGTTTGATACTGATACTAAAATCTTTTAACAGGTCAGCATCTCATTATGACAGAAAAAAGGGTGAAGAATAATTATAACCAAGGCCATACAAGGAAACCTAAACAATATTGTCATGTCACTATTACAATGTTTTTGGCTTGCTGCTCTTGTTGGCTAGGTACCTAAGCAGTTGACTTTTTCATGATTTTGTTCCTTCCTATTCTGGTCATTCTGAAATTCAAACATAAAAGGCATGGATTAAGTAAGTTTGTTCTCCACTCCTCACTTATCTATGGGCCGTCTTACATACCGATTTGGGCAAAATCTCTATATGAGATCTGTTGCAAGAACACATAGTATAATAGATTAAGTAATGACCTAGCTATAAATATGGGGGCTCAGGGATGACAACTTAAGTTACATAATGAAAATCCATTTCTTTTTCTAGAAGCATACTTATAAGTGGTTCCAGAAAAAGAACGAAAACATATACAACTGCTATATATTATTGATATAGTTTTAGGATTTTGAATGATGGAGAATCATATTTTAAGTAAAACCCCAAGTTCTCTCGTTTTACCTTTGGGTTTTTTGAAATTTAAATCCTCTTTTGCTTCAGTTTTTCGATCAATCCCACGTCTATAAACCCCCCACAGTCGAAATTGTTGCTTTTGCTACAGTTGGTACCAGAACCTTGCCTTCTACCGACCCACTCATTGTTGTTTAGATTTCTATGTTGATTACTGCATTTAACAACCAGTTCAACTTTCCGGTGATTCATCTTCATCTCTTTTACCCACTTCCATTCTACAGGGTAGAGTGAGCACCACTGCAAAAACACAGATCAGCAAATGCTTAAGCTCTTCAAAACAATCTTCATAGACTTGCTGAACAATGGAACGTCCCGGCAAAAATATTGTACAAACTGATTGACTCCAAACCAACATGAACTCCGATAAGCCAAACTATCCCTTTTGTGCATACCTATAATAATAGAACAAGAAGAAATGAAGTGATATTTCTCAATGCTCTGAAATGTGGTTAGGAGAGTGAGGCATGCAAGCTAGCAAACAAGGTGTGAACATGAAATAAATGGAGGAATGCAGGGGACAACAGGAGAAAAAAGTGAACAAATTTCTCAGAGTTCAGTAAGAGGATGAGGAGAAGAAAAGCTAACGCTACTGAAGATGTGACGTCGTTGTCTCCTTCCCATCAGTTGAGTTTGTTATTTCTAGCTACCATGTCTTTTAAATTAGAGACCTCTATGAAGGGAGGGGAAGGATGGATACTCTATTTGTAATATAAGTTAGGAATTGGTCAGGGCTTAAAACTTTATATATGGGAACCCGTGCCATTTCCTTTGTCTCCATTTACATTGCCCCTCGCTCCGAACATTACTCTCATATGAATATTGCAACTATTGGATAATATAAATAATCCTCAATCCTTACCAACTCTCTAGAGTTTAGTGCAAGTGGCAGGAATTTTAACATGGTATTAGAGCAACCAAGGTTCGAATTGCCTCTCGCATGCATTTTAAGCAGATTAAAAAAACAATTATACTACTGCGTGAATCTAACTCTTGGCCCATAAAATCGGCCTTCGTCATGTCGGGAAATGTTGAATAATATAAATTTCAATCCTCAACCCTCGCCAACGCTCTAGAGTTTTCGTGCAAGTGGCAGAAATTTTAATAGCGACCACAAGTGGCGAGTGGCAGCCAGAAAACCAACATTTTCTCGAATAAGTATGAGAATCCTGAGATTAAGCTGGCTTTCCAGCACCTGGTAAATTGCCTCTCAGATCGGACAAGACAGAAATAACCCACTTCCTTCTAGGCAGCCTCCTTTTGGAACGTTTCCACTTCTTAAGTATGGACCAAACCAAGCCACTTACATAATAAGCATCCCAAATCTTGAAGCTCTGGGCCTCTTCAGATTAGGTCATGAGAACAGGTAGAAAAAAAGATATTATTGCTAATAGAGTAACACATTGGAAGCAATTGGGCGGCAAGACAAATGGAGTAGCGCATAGTTATGTAAGTGTCAAGAAGCGAGTTGCACACTTCCTTCTCATAGATAAAATTCTTTCGCTGTAGTAGAAACTAGAAATCCTACTCCTCCAGCTAAATTGCTAATAAATTCGCATGCATATGTCCCTCAAGCTAAACTTCTAACAAAATCACAATGCATAATGGAACCCCTTGGCTATAGAGCCTTACTTAGTAGATGAAGTCCGGAGAAGTAATATAGGCTTGCCACGTTTAGGCTAACTTCTGCAAAGCCCGGGGGCTAAATGTTATTTCATAAATCTGTGCCCCCTCAACATCATGCCTTTACGACACCTATTCGCGCTTGAGATATGCTAATACAGCCTCGCCGTCCACCCATGTATCTCCACATCAATCTAATTGGACCCGTAAAACCGAGGATGCCATAGAATTTTGCAAGAAACGAAACGACTCGTCACTGCAAATCTACTAGCGGGACGATTTCCTAGCTGGTGCTAATGCGTCTTCTTCGCTCCACTCATACATTTTCACATCTACAAAATCGCCCCCCCCCCCCCCCCCCCCCCCCACATAAAGCCTGGGCAAAATTATAACTTTTGCAGCCAATGGCCAAGTTCTGACTGCTCAACCTCTCTCAGCTCACTCATCACCACTTCCATCCATAACTTGAAAGTTAAAAGAGCTTACTAAATTTGGGTGGTCTTGTTGGAAAAGTGAATGTATATTTGAATTATTAATTAATAATAATAATTGGTTTCTAATAAGTATGTCCAATCACAACGAATCTATTCAAAGAATATATTGGAAAGGTGTGTCCTTTACATTGTGTATGAATCTATGGCAACGAATCTATTGGAAAGGTGTGTCCTTTCCATTGTGTCTCTTTATCATCTATAAAAGCATAAGTGTTTGAATAATTCACTCGCAAAACTCATTCATCAAACATTAAGTCTAAGAGAGAGAGACTACTTACATTGGTTCGTCCAGTTCCTGCGGTGCGAAGTGCTGCTACCGAAAGAGAAGAATCATTGTATCCTGGGAGACTAATCGCCATTAAACCGTAAGCACCAGTGCGGGGCGAATATTGTCTTAAGGACATTGAACCAAGTTCAAGTCTCGGTCTCAGTTAGATCGTTATTTTATATTTTAATTTCAGAGTCTAAGATACATAGTTGGGAATTTATTCTTACAGGTCTATGGATCACAATGTGAGCCGACAGGACCGACACGGCGAATAAAAAGGGCGTACTACTGCAGACAAGGCTCCGGGAATTGATTGCGATTGATAATTCGTATGAGTTGAAGCACAGTCGCGAGTATCTATTAAAGAGAAATTGCCATCGAATGGTGGATATAATAAAAAATATCGAAATTACCTGTCCGTTGTGGAAGCTGCTTCTACGAACGCAAGAAAATGCCAATGCCTTCAGTTGAGAATCCGATCGAGAAGTTCCATTTCTCCAAGCGTTGGCTACGTGTCTAAACATTTCACGGAATCTCTCTATTGAATCCAACACGGACACCGCGTCCGTGTCGGGTTCGAATCCGAACTATTAGGTGGAAGAAGAGGAGGGATGCCTACTCGCTGGAGATTTGTAGTGTGAATGAGAGGAACTGAAGAAGAAGGAGACGAAGAAGAGTGTTGAAGAATAGGAAACTGGAAAAAAAAAATTGTTAGGGTTTAGGCGTGATTTTGTACCAGATCATATAGGGTCGGGTTCTGATCCACATTTGACCCATTCCACAAACGGATCAAACGGGTTAAAATTATAAACCCGGGAACGACCCGTTAATTATACCTAGCTTCTCTGTCTCGCTTTTCAAAATAATTTCAACAAAAGCTAACTGAAAAAATAATAACCTTTAGGTTCAAAATACTGTTTACTAAGTAGTTTTCTTAAGTAGTTTTCTTACGTTTACTAAGTAGTTTTCTAAGTAGTTTTCTTACATTAATAAGTCTATGGGTTGGCAAATTGATGGAGGAAGAAGTGAGAAAAAAAATATTTGATTTTTCTTTTGAATAATATTTGAATCATTAATGACAAAAAAAATTTATATAAAACAATCAATTGTAGGGAAACAAAAAATTTATTAGACTTGTACAAATTTAAAATTTTTATCCCGTATATTAGATAATTTGATTTTATAGATTTTTCACATAATAGAACAAATGATAACACAATACAGTAGAAACTCTATAAAATAATACACTTGGGACCACCAAAATTTATTAATTAAAAGAGTTATTAATTAATCGATAAATTAATAATTATTAATTTATATATTAATTAATATTTTATTAATTTATAGTAAAATACTTACGTAGTTTACAAACACCTTTCAAGCTTCCACTTAATTATTGTATACAATGCATGTGTATATCAAATGAAGGGCCCAATTTGAAAGAAACCTTCAATCTCCCACCTTATTATGCTTCTTGTGTTCAGTGTATCACTTTATGGACATTAAAAATATTTTCAAGAAACCTTCAATTCTTGAGTCATTTTTCAAGAAACCTTCATAAATCATTCATGTAATATGCTATATATAAGGAATTATTAATTTATATTTTATATGGGGTCTGAAGAAATTATCAAAAATGTATTATCTTATAATTTTAGCGAATTATTAATTTAGCACCCTATCCCCGAGTCGGGACCGGCCAAAAATATTATCTTAGAGAGTTTATTAAATAATCGAGTATTAATTTATAGAGTTTCTACTGTAATATATTATTTTGGTCCACACATGTTTTATAACATAGTTATCGTGATCAATATTATTAAAGTGTCCAATATGGAATGTTTTAGCGTCTCTTGAGCTCGTAAATGAAATGAATAGCACGTCTCAAAAAAAAATTTTATTAAAAAAAATTTCTTTACGCATCTTACATTTGACACTAAATAAAGTGTCAAATCAAACATAAGTGAAATTCAAACCGTCTTTAGCATATATAAACATTCTTCAGAAACAAATAAAAGATTTGATACATAGGAATATGTAAATAATTTCTCTACTAACATATATGTAACGTTAATATACTTGCAAAGTTATACAAACAATAAATACACCTAGTAAGGACCAATACCGCCCTCTCTTAACTCGGAAACAACGGAACCTAAAGCAGGAGAAAAAAAATGGACGGCTGCAAATCATTTATTCGTCCAGGAACACATCTAGCCGTCCAGATGAAATTAGATCCGCTGTAAATCCGACAACCATTGGGAATAAAGGGAGAAAATCCATTCCCAACCCAAAATTCCGCTCCACTCTTCTTCTTCCTCTTCCCACTGAACTCCCACACCACACCACCCCCAGAAGAGGAAAAATTTCCGACGATCGCCGGAGATTCTCGCCGGTCCCTCTGGCGCCCATCCATCAATGAACGATCCGGCCCGATCCTTCTCCTCCTCCTCCTATTCTTCTTCTTCTTCCATCGGATGGACTCCGACGAGCTTCCGCAGAAGGTACTCTACTCTTCCCCATTCCCCAACCTAGGGTTTCCTCGGTTCTTCAAATTGTTACTTAAATCCTTCCACAAAATAGCAGAAAGTAGTTAATAACGAGCACGAAGCTGATCTCTCCGTTTCCTCATCACAACATCGGCAGCAACAGAGGGCTTATCAGGATCTTTTGTCGGCGCTGAAGGAGGAAACTCCGGCGAACTAGGGATGAATAGGTTTTTTAACCGTGAAATTAGGGATTTTTTAGATGCGAAAGATGTGACCGCAATGGGAATCGCGGTATCGGGAACTTGAAAGTTCCATTAGATCAGCGAAGGCGTAAGTATAACAAAGCTGCCGGTATGGCTGTTATTTTGGGAAATATCCAACCTAACTCTCATTCATCGAGATGGAGAGTATGTATAGTTGGACAAGAGTTGCCCTAAGCCAATAAGCCATATGCTAACACGCAAGGCTGTGTTGGTGAAGAGTGTTATAGCGGTACCACGAGTTATACACATGTTCTGCTCCGACGGACACGAGTGGGAGAGGCTCAGAGCAGTATTTTGAACCACATGCATAAGGTCGAGAGGAAGTGTTGTCGCTGAGGCCTTAGTCCATATGGATGGTGATTGAGGATATCTAGGCGTGGCCGTTGTATTGTCCATTCCAATGAGATTCACCCCAACATTCCAATAAAACCCATCATTGTCACGGAACAATTTTCTTATGAGTTAAAGGCCAATTATTAACTACCGTCCGTGTCTTGAGCTAATAGCACCAAGACCCCGTCTCCTTTAGATTTGAACTCACGCCCACTCCTCCCCTCCCCTTAATTGTGTTACCACTAGACGATGTGCAATTACCAAAGGGTTTTAACAAAGTTTTTTCCCCCCTTGTTCTTTTGACCAATGACGGAGGAGAGGCCGTGAGGATCCGAGTGGTGTTAAATTTCAAAAGCTTTCGTGTCACATCTGATGTGTGTCCGTTCCGACATTGATCTTTGATTCATCTACTTCACAATTTTGGACTATGGATTTGTTGTTGAATGGGCTTGAATACTACCACGAGAATATTATCTGATTTTCTACATTTGCTACTGACACAAAGATACGTATATGACATTGATTTGGAAAATGCAATTACACTGAAATTGCACTTCGCTTTAAAAATATATTTATTAATTTTAGTCAAAGTCCCATGCATTCAAAATGTTTCTAAAAGAGTTCAAAAGATTCAGTTCCTACTCACCATCAATATGGCAACAAAATAGTAATCAACAAACTTGAAACTTGGTCCAAATATAGGAAGCACGAAACTCCAAAAATCATTACCGTGTATGTACCAAGTCTGCACACACACATGGGCATGACATTGACAAGCCAAAATCATTGTCATGACCGTATGTCCATGTTGTTGAGTCAGTACCAAATGTAGCAAATTGGATAATGTTGTAGCATTCAAGGACATTCAACAACAAATCCATAAACTTCAACTTTTTGTCATGTCATGTTTTCCTCACATGGAATAATAGTCCAAAATTGTGAAATAGATGCATCGAAGATCACTGTCGGAATGAACACAACAAATACGACATATGCACGCCAAATTAGTTGCATAATAATCAAGAAAATACATAAGATACTTCAATTTTACATCAAGAAATGAATAATCAACCAAAATGACAAGGGAATTTTGCTCACAGAGAGTAGTAGTCCATCGGGACAAGATTGATTGAGCCTAAACCTCTAACTCATGTAACGTGCGACATCGAAAATAGTAACCATCTCTAAGTTCAGCAAAATCCACAATCGTATTAGCCCCTCCCTTCTCTGTGAACTCGACAACAACTTCTGATCATCAAACACCACTCAAATCGTCAATGACACTTACTTTTGGTCGGATACTGTTGATGATGAAAAGAGAGGACAGGAATGTGGATGCCCCTGATTTGCTCCCGTGTTATCTCGTAGTCCAGCTTCTCTACGTAACAGGGAGATCTGGTTGAGAAGGGTTGGCTGATGCCAATGGCGAGGGTGAGATTTTACCCCTGATTGGAATGGAGTAATGGATAATGGGCTGTACCTGGAAAGATGAGGACAGAGGTGCAGCTGCGGAAACAAGAGCTATGGGCTGGCATGTGATTTATTGATTAAGAAGATTTCTAGCAATGGGAGATTTGCCCCACGAAAGAACCTCTTCGACGAGGTAGCTTGGAGGGGACATCAATGCAATGCTCTAGTGATATGTTGGATCCTCTCAAGACATGACAAGTGTTTAATCCAATTAATGTTCTAAAATTTGCTAAGCGGATTCGGTGTGGCGGAGGGCCGCCTAGGCGTCAAACCGATTTTTTTTTAATTTGAAATCTATAATACAAATTTGAAATGAAATCCAAAGTTCTAAATCCGTGATACAATTCTTATTTTTGTTTGAAATTTGAAATCCATATTACAAATTTGAAATTTCAATGTTCTAAATCTAAATTCAATCTTAAAATCCAAACAACATATCCGCAATACAACTAAGCATTAAAAAAAAATCTCAAAATCCGAACAGATGCACATGTCCGAACAGGCGCCCATGAGTGCTGAACAGGGTTTTTTTCGTTCCGGCCGGTGGCCGCCTAGCGCCTAGGCGGCTGGCCTAGGCCGATTTTTAAAACACCGAATCCAATGATAAAACCATTGGTAGTCGAGATAAGCCAACATAAACACTTCAAGTTGGTGTTTCTGCAAAAAATAAGAAGGCTGCCACCATCATCTCCAGGAGAAAAGATAACATCCATGGAAAGAATGGCAGGTGAAGGACATGGCATCTTTTACTTGTTGGATGCTCTTCATTTGTTCCCTTATGGAGTCAACTTTCGGCTCAGGAAAGTCAGTAGTAGTTAGTTCTTTGGGATTTTCTATTACATTATAGGGGCTTTTGTTCAGATCATGTTTGTTCCCATTGTTGCTGTTAGAAAAATCTAGGACAAAAATATTTGAACATATTTTATGGTTAATTAAAGATAATATTGTAGCCTCAACCATACTAGTAAACTATGATATATAGGAAGAGAGTAATGCAAGTATGCAACCAGGATGATATCCAAAATATAACTTGCGGAAGTTCATTATATTATGCCATAAGACTATTTTTGGGTTCCTTTTAAACAGAATGAAGTGTTATTATTGTGATTGCTCTATCTCTATCTTCTTTCTCTCGCCTCTTTGCCGCGTTATTTATCTTTCTTCTCTGAACATTTTGTCGAGTATTGTCCTCTTCCCTTCCTGAGCTCTCATTTGGTAGTTCCATGCAAAATATTAGATAAATTTCTGAATTCCTGAAGATATTACTTTGTTTGCACTATTAATTATTTGAGGATTTCCAAATCTAATATTTCAAGTTGCTGGAAAACCAAGAGAAAATGCTAAATTTACTGGAAATCTCAATTATGAGGTCCAAAGACTGTTGCATTGAATGAATATGGTATGTTCTCTTTATCATTTTTTCCTTAAATAGATTGTGACAGACCACAAAATTTTGCCTTAGGCACAGCTACTGAAAAGGATACCAATTGGTATGTGTTTTCTTATGTCTGTTGAGTTTATCAGAGAGGCTGCAATGCCCATTAGCAAGTACGTGTCTCCGCTTCTAGACTCGTTTATGTATAGAACTTTTGGTTCATTACGTGAGCTTAATTTGTGTTTGCTTGCCACTGAACTGGCTTCCTAGATATATGTTCAGCCTCGTCTTGCCCATAGTTTGCCAACACCACCTGATATGTTTGTTAACAGTTACAGCAGGTCATAATTTTATTATTTGGTCAATATCTTAGTGTAGCCTTCATAGTTGTACTCCATAGCTGACCCCTTTTGATAACAAATGCTTAGGTAAAAATGATGACGAGGCAATGTTGATGTCTGATAGGTTTCTTGACAGCTACAGCATAATAATGTTATTATTTGGTCAATATCTTAGTGGAACCTTCATAGTTGTACCCCATAGCAACCCCTTTTGATAACAAATGCTTAGCTAAAAATTGATGACGAGGCAATTTTGATGTCTGAAAGGGCATTCTAACTGGACAACGAACAAATTTTACATAAATTACAGTAAATCGTATAGTAATTGTGGAAAAGGAGAATTATTAGATCGACTGTTAAACACTTATTTTACATGGAACCTGCATACTCTGTACAAAATTGTATGATCGGGTAGTACTTTACTAATGTACAGTGCATTAAATTATTCGCAGGACTATTACAAAGTCTTGGAGGTCGACTATGATGCGACAGATGAGGTTATTAGACTGAATTATCGAAGACTGGCATTGGTAAGTTATTGTTTTTTGTAAATACAATGTGTTTAGATACTCGCATACTATTCAAAGTAAAATAGTGCAATAAGTAATAACTTTATTATCTATCTGTGACTAGAAGTGGCATCCTGATAAGCATAAGGGAGATAGGGTCGTCACTTCAAAGTTTCAGGAGATAAATGAAGCTTATAGAGGTATCTTGTACAATTTTATTTGTAAGGCCCTTAATGTTCTTATTTATGTGCCTTTGTTTTGTTGTAGTATGGTGCATATATCGTCACTCAAGAGTGAGGTAGCTTATAGAAGAAAAAAAAACATTTTGCAATCTTTCTTACCTTCTAGGCTATAACTGTGTGTTACCGACATTTCAAAGGTGTTGATATATAGTTCGATAGTAAAACACTTGGATACTTGGCACTTTCATGTTAGATACACCTTTTTACGTCTCGTAAGTTAAAACACTACTTTTATATCTGAGGCATATTCATGACGTATCAGATGTAGTTTTTTTTTTTTTCTATATGGAAGAAGAAAAGTGAAAGTTGAAATGACTGTTGAGTTGTGCACAATGTCAATGCACTTTTTAGATTATTTTCTTTACATTGTAATAGAAGTATTAAGAGATTAATGATTTTTAATTCATATCAGTTAGAAACTTATAATTTACAATTTCCAGTTTACTCGATTTAACCCTTTTGATAATGTACATATGAGCACCACACACACACACACAAATGTCCTACGTCATATCTTTCTACATGTAATGCTCCGTAACACGGATCCAAAGCGACAATGTGGTACACAGGGGTCACGTTACACGCTAATGGGAGTAGGCTTCTTTGATGCAAGATGTTTATCCGGAATGTGGAACATTTTTTAGGAACAAAAACTTAATATGATTTATAGTGTATATTTAAGATACAAAATTAATCAAGAACTATAATATAGAATCATCATAATTTAAAACTAAAAAGATTCATAAGATCTAAACAATACTAGGATTGTCTTTTCAAAAAGAACTTGTATGTTTAGACTCTAAAACTTTGAACACAAATAATTAAAAGAACTACATCTTCGTCCCTTTAAAAGCATGGCTGGAAACCCAAGTATATGTTGTGTTTGCTTGTCAGAATGTAGATTTCAATGTTCCAATTTGTGGCTGTTGCGTGTTCAGTAACGTGTGTTTCCGGATCATGGAACGTTACATATATGGTGAATTCAGGTAACCATGTTATATCAGAATATGGTCAGCTTTGCAGCACGCGAAAACCCAACCAAAGAATTGACAAAGTTAATCTTGTCAACCAACTTTAGCCCTCTATGATTTTGCCAAATTCCTCGCCAAGGTAATAATGAAGAAAGGAGCACCCGCCAAGTTCCCTTAGACTAGAGAAGAACTGGCAGGTAGAAAAGCCAAGTCCCTATCGTGGCATACTGTGTGCGTGCCTATGTTCATTTAACCGTGTAGATCATTGCAGCAAGTCTGGAATCAGGTGCCAGAACACTGATAGTTAATAATGCATAATTTAGTTCCTTGAATAAGTGTCATGCAAGTGTGTGAGCCAGAAATTGCACATGAATGAAACTGACCTGTGTATCCATTTTACTTTTTTGCAGTATTAAGTGATCCGACTAAGCGGCTTGATTACGATATATCTGGTAATTATGAGATCAACAAATACACGTTACGGGTAAGATAATATCTGATTGTGACAATTCTTTTCCATTATATTACTAGATTTTTTCACTGGAAGCGAGGAACTACATTTCTAGCAGATGATGGTATCTATTTTTTCTGATACAGGAATACCTTACCCGATTCAAAGGAATGATACTCACTTGCAATGGCCTTGGTATGAATCAGTCTACAAAATGGCAAGTATTGCCTCAAGTCTTTAGCTCCTTTTATAGTAATTTTGAATGGAAAACTAACTGATCTACATAAAGAGCAAGTAAAGACTGATGAAGCTTGAACTTTTCATAATACTTTAGCAATTTATCTCTTACGTATTTTGCAGGACACAACAGTTAATGGAAAGTGAGCCCATTGATCAGCAGAAAGGATTATTTTTCCTGTAATTTATATTTGCTCATCTCACTAGTCATGTGGTGCTCTCTTTTTTTCGAGTTACCCTTAAAAGGTCATTTCTTCACGTTTCTTTGTTGTATGCGTAAGAAAGGAAGTTCAGTAAGTTACTCAACTGAATGTAAACCCACAAGTATATTTATGGTTTAACTTCATTCCAAATCATCCTTGTGCTTAGTTCACGAAAATGCCAAAGTCTGTTTGAGTTGTAATTTTGAAACTTGAGGTTTACGACACGGTTTTTTTTTTTTGGCTTAATTGCACTTTGCTACCCTCAACTATTACCATTTTTCAACTTTGTACCCTAAACTATTTTTTGTAACAATTTGGTACCCAGATGTTATTTTGGACTAAAATGCCCCTACCCCTAACCCTCCCCCCTGCACGCTCCGGCCGCCGCCCCTGCTCACTCCCCCCCCCCCCCCTGCTCGCTCCGGCCGCCCGCCCGCCCCCGCCTCTCCCCTAGGCCGCGGCAGCACGGGAGGAGGGGAGCTGGGGAGGGAGGGCGGGGCGGGAGGCGGGGCAGGGGGTGGCCGAAGCTAGCAGGGGGGCGGCCGGAGCTAGCGGGGGGGGGGGGGGGGGGCGGAGCTAGCAGGGGTAGGGGGTGGGGTGGCCAGAGCTAGCAGGGGGGGTGGCCGGAGTGGGGAAGGGGGTGGAGGGAAGGAAGAGGGAAGGGCATTTTCGTAATTTTTGAAAAATTAGGTATCAAGTTGAAAAAAAATAATAGTTGAGGTACCAATTTGTTACGAAAAAAAGTTTATGGTATCAAGTTGAAAAGGCGGAATAGTTGAGGGTAGCAAAGTGCAATTAAGCCTTTTTTTTTTGACGGTGTACGACACGGTTACATCCTTATTTCAACAAAATCTTTATATTGTTTGTTATTTACTGGATATTCTAAGTTTAAGGGTTATATCATACATTCATCATGAAGATCACGATGGTTGTATGCGTTATTGGCTTAAAGTATCTAATTCTCCCCAACTATATATGGGTTATGAACTTATTAATTTATTATATGCATGATCTTTATATACATCTTGTATGTTATATGTATATGTACATCATCCTTCTCTTGTACACTCGTTCCTGACACAATTTAGCTAAGGTGATAGAGAATTCAGCTAGGGATATAAGCTTTTCCGTGACTTCCTAGGCAATATACATAAGAAGAATAAGATACTGTTGGTGCTGACTGGAGACCTCGAGGACGCTAATATATGTTTGTGCTTCTTACATAGTGGTTCTCCAATTAAGTATAGTTTCAGTGTGAAATCCATGTTTGAGAAGTAAAAGAGGCTTGGACTTGAAAGCATTTGCACCTTCCTATACTGAAAAAGCAAACATTATAATGTGAGCCTTAACTTTGTGATTGATAAACTGCAATAGAAACAAGACCATAGTGTACCTTGTTTTGTCAGAATACTATATATGATTACCAGCATCAGAACCAAATCTCTCCCAAGTCTTGGTTAGAACCGGTGATCCTACAATGGAAGTGATGCCCAACCTGCAATTGTGCAGAGACTTACTGTGGCTCAGTTGAATCAAAGATTTGTGACACTAGAGCAACTTTGTTAGTCATGGTAGGTTGAAGTATTGTTGGACCGACTTAAATATACTGCATAGTGGACTTCTTTATAGAATCAAACAAACTTAAGGCTATTTTAGTGGGGTATATTTTCGTTAACATGTTGATCATAGTGATCAGGCTACCTTTTTTTATTAGTGAGATGATCAACTCATGATATGTCCTTTTGATAGTAAATGATTATGTTGAGAGTTTGGCTACCATCATGTATTTCTTGTGTTGGTCACTCTTTCTGTAGACCTGTTGAGAAAGTTTGTTATTTATCGTTCTTATTCAAAAGAAAGAATTTGATCAGACACATTAATCGACTGGTTATGATTTAGGGTTGTGCTAGTGTTACTTACCTTTTTTCTTTTAATGGAAAACTGACCCAATTTTACCAGTCTGAGCGTGTCAACCCCATTGACATTGCTGTAAATGTAAACAAAATTGTAGTTGCATTCTGGAATCAGTTGCAACTCATTGAGTGCATTGACTTATATAATTTGTTGTTTGATCTTTAGTGTTGATTGGTTTACGAAGGAACTACTAGTCATTTGTGTGATCTCAAGGCAATGTAGCAATCTGCAGGCAACTGATTTGATTCTATAGTTCATCTGTTCTGCAGTCATGTGCTTCTTAGTTTCTCTTCTATAACTAGACTTTAGTGACGATAACAAGCTTCCACCATAGAAATTTGACATGCTATTGTCAAAACTTAATTTGATGCAAGTACATTACAGTTGATATCACAGATATCCGGATGCAGAATATTGAGGTAACATATGAGAGGACTAATCTCTAAGCCTGAAGTTAGGACATGAACAAATTTAATAAACATGAACAAATTTAATAACTTTGTTACTTGAAGTGCTAATATTTTGCAGTTACATAGATTTGAATTCAGCAACTTCGACTTCATCTTCATCATCGCTGAGTCATTTTTGTAAACTGACGAGAACTTTCTATATATTTGTGGTTGCTTCTTGTATCCTTTTCTTCTAACTCTTGACTCATATATGGAAGGGTGATACTGCTAAATATTCGTCTTGATCCAATTGTTGTTGTCCTTGTGTAATAATCAGCAGTCGACTTTTCTTTATCTTTTTTTGAAATCCCACGCATACACACAATTGGGGACTCGAACCTTGATGGCCCCTCCAAGTGTCCGCTCTAATACCACTAGGCTAGAGTGCTCGGATAGACAACTTTTCTTTGTTCGTTTGAATATGCAAACATGAACACAGCGATACAACCACAGTACTGATGAATGACGAGAGTGAAAGTAGTGGCAACATGGCTAAAGGCTACAAGTGAGCCAAATTTCTGTGATCTGGAATTGCAATCTGGCTATTATAGTTTGTTCTTTCCCTGTTATGTATTGCCTGGCCTTTGTATTTCATTTGTGGACGTAGTTCACTGCAGCCACTGAATTAATTTGATAGATGGGTCCATAATTGAAACTTTGCACGAACAACTGTTGTTCTTTTTGGTAGAAGAAGTGTTCAACAGCTACACGTTCCTGCTGTCTGACAACTTCTATCTACAAATTACTAAATATTATTTAGGAAAAATTTGAGTGGCACCCCACATTTGTTACGCTTATTTAAGGTGCACCCCACATGATTACATTAATGCATAACACCCCCCCACTTTGGACGGTTTCTGTCTAAAACTAACGATCAAATTTTTTTTTGACGAAAATGCCCTTGTCTCCTTTTGTGTCCCCCCTTTCCGTCACACGTGGCTGCCCGTCCTCCGTCCCCCGCCGTGCTCGGCCCCCTCCACGGCGTCGCCGCTCTCCCCCACCCCCCTCCCCGACCTCGCCGCACCGCCCCCCTCCACCCCCCCCCCCCCCCCCCCCCAGCCACCACCACCATCACCAACATCATCATCATCACCACCACCACCATCAACCATCATCACCGCCCCCCTCCCGCTCCGCCCCCCCCTCCCGCTCCGCCCCCTAGCAGCAGCGCGCGACGGCGGCGGCGGCGGCGGCGGCGGCGGCAGCAGCGTGCGGCGGCGTCGGCAGCAGCAGCAGCGTGCGGCGGCGGCGGCAGCAGCGCGCGGCGGTGGGGGCTAGGGGGCGGAGCGGGAGGGGGGGGGGGGGGGGGGGGGGCGGAGCGGGAGGGGGGGGGGGCGGTGATGATGGTGGATGGTGGTGGTGATGAGTTGATGATGATGATGATGGTGATGGGGGGTATTTTCGTCAAAAAAAATTGGTCAACGGGGTTGACCGTTAGTTTTAGACAGAAACCGTCCAAAGTGGGGGGTGTTATGCATTAATGTAATCATGTGGGGTGCACCTTAAATAAGCGTAACAAATGTGGGGTGCCACTCAAATTTTTCCTATTATGGATTTATCCAGTTTCGAGGGAGCAATATATATTGGCCCACATTTTACTTACAATTTATTCATTCATTCATCATCTATCCCTTCCATTTTTTTAAAATTTTATTTTCAATACTTGTGCATCTTGTTGAAGATTTGTATCAAGATTTTTAATTACTTGTAAAATTTATTTTTGAAGTAATTGATTTGTAATTTTATTTTGTGTACTTTCACATGGTCTCTAAAATCTCATGACCAGCACTAATAAAATAATCAGACTTATGCATAGTCTGTCACCAATGTAGGGGATTAGTGTTTACTATTGGACCAAACTAGGAGGCTTTTGGTGTGAATGGTAATTGTTGTTTCATCATCAGAAAAATTTCCGTAGAGAAACAAAGTTCGTAAAGGATTCCAACTTTACTAAAAATAGTTGGAACTTGAAAAAACTCCCCAAATTATCTGGCATTTTTGTTTTAAATTAATGGAAACTTAAATGGTCTTGTGTTTCGCAACACATTTTTACGATATCACCTATGACAAAATAGGTTTTATATATAATAAATTAGTTTTTACAATAAAAATCTACCACTTTTCCATCTCTCTGATTTTTTATTCTCCTTATTTATTTTTACACCCATCCATTTTTTATATATTTTTCCTATTTTTTTAATATAAAGTTTAGAAATAATGTTGAAATATGTTTTGAATCATACTCATTTTTGCAAAGGTGGGATCCTTGAACAGAAACTAAGAGAACTTGAAAACTTGAAAATTTTCTGTTTCATTATTTGAGGGTTTTGTTACTATACTGATAAATTCCACAATACTTTCACAAACCACGAACGAAAGCCACAACACAACCCAGTCCCAAAAACAAGCCGATCACTAACAATAACAACAATACCACCACACACAAAAAAAATACAAATCAAGAAATTTCCCAATAACAATCCCAAGAAATTCAATTCAATTAAATAAAATTAAAATTGAAATTTTCAATTTTCAATTGATGATGGAGAGTCGACAAAGACCCGAATCTGCTCCAGGAAAGTGAGATTCTGCGGGCGGTCCGTCCTCTTGACGTAGCCCCTGGCCTCCCTCTCCGAGTAGCTCTCCATCCCCTCCTCCCCGCTCCTCCTCCACAGCATCCCCGCGTAGCTCTCGTCCGCGTAGTACGCCTCCGCCCGCGCCACCTCCTCCTCGCCGCGCCCCCCGTCGGCGACGACCCTTATCGGCAGGCGCCGGTAGTGCCCGCTGCGGGTCCCCTCGAGGTCGTCCACGACGGAGAGGGCCCTGGCCGACAGGGAGTAGAGCTCCCCGCGCACGCGCTGCCCCGATCCGGGGAGGTCGAGGAGGAACGGGACGCGGAAGGGCCCGCAGACGAGCGGGAGGCGGTCGCGGGTGCGGGCCGCGCCGAGGAAGGTGGCGTCGCCGGCCCGGACGAGGTCCTCGAGCAGCCCGTGGTTCGAGAAGCCCCGCTTCAGCGTCCCGTACGTGAAGATCACCGATCGCTCCTTCGCACTTGATTCCATTCTCTCGACGAATTTTTAATTTTTCTCTGATTTCTTTTTTTCTTTTTTCTTTTTCTTTTTCAGGAATTCTGGGGAGGATGTACGGAACAGGTACGGACTCTCCCTCTCTCTCTTCTCTCTCTCCTCTGATGTTTGTTGGCTAGTGGTTGGTGTGTGTGATCTATAAATAGAGAAATCATATAGGTGGTGGATTGGTACAATGACGATACTACCCCTCTTATGATTGTTTAAGGGCCTGGTAGAGTGAGTGGGCTCTTGCAATTAAACTATGGCCCAAGGCTTTCTATGGACATCAAGGCTTTCCATGGACAGCTACGCGCTTTTACCTACTTCCATAGTGTGACGCCCCCAAACCCTCGTTTGGTTCGCGGAAAGGAAATCAATTCGTGTTGTTGTTTATGTTAGTCCCGAGGCTTAATCTACGATGAAAGAACTGTTAGACATTAAAATTTAATGCAAACGAGTTTGCTTCTCTGTTCTGCGATTGAAGATGGGACTTCGGAGTTCTTCCGCAAACAAGTTTGCTCTCCAAAGAACTCGAATACCGCTTATAAACTTCTTATTACAATTCTGTTATAAACTGACAGAAAACCACTTCACGTCCTTCCCTGCAATCACAGTTACGACCAGACAGAACGGATAACAAATTGCAGAAAAACTAAAAGAAAAGGAAGAAGAAAACAACTCTTGCTAAGGTGATGAAGATCACCGCTGCTCAAAACAAGATTCGTCCCACGCGAATTGCTCCCACGAACCAGCAAATTCTCGCAGAACTTCTGGAACGTTCACCTTTACCTCATTTTTGGACTCACACGTGACACGACTTTCTTTGGACTCCAATGGTGGCAGCAACAATTCTCTCTTCTTCTCTTTATTTTTGAAGTAAGTTCTCAAATATGCACGAAGAGAGTATAAGTGCGCCATAAAAATGTCACTATACGCTCTAGAGCCCGAGTCCAAGTCGCTAAGTCCCTTTGAAGTTTAGCTCCTAATGGACATGAAAAATAACAAAACATAAATGCTTTCTTTGAGGAGTTAATCATTTTTCTCATAGAAAAACACTCACACATGGCACTCATGTTTGTCCCACCGCACCCCATGTGCACACCAAAACACAAGCAAAACATTATATTGAGATACTCACAATTTGGTGTAGCCAATGTGGGACTATCTTTTCTAGTCTAAAGGCAAAAACACTAACACTTTTCCTTTTATTGAAAAATTACAAATTTTATCCATTTTCTTTTCCGTTGTTTAGAAAGTACAAGGAAATTAGAAGGAAAAATAAATTTTCTATAGTGGAAAAGTGAATCCATGGTTGGATTGGGAAAATCATTTCTCCCTTATTTTTCTTTCCTATGAGAATCATTTTTCTTTTCTCATACTTTCATTTGACATTCAAACATAGGAAATGATTCACTTTCCTTTTTCAACCTCATAATTCTGCCAACCAAACCAGGCCCAAGGGAAACATTAAAGTTTTCTTCCAAACAAAAAAATGTTTTATTTTGTCAAATTTGCCCTCACCAAGGGCTTGGAGAAGATGCTAGAACTAGAAGGGTGGTTTGTGGACGGTTGATGGTAGGCCAGTGGTCCAGCGTAGATGGTTGTATGAGTCCAACTGTGATCGATCGAGACCGCTAAATGGTACTTCCAAGTTGGAAACAATTGTGGATTAATGGATATACTAGGGGAGATTAGCCATCTTCCGTTGCAGTATTGCTTTCAGGTAGGTTAGGATCCACATGTTATCCTATGTCTGGCTAGTTTGGCGTAGGAATGTAATTGACGTTTTTTTTTTTGTGAGGGTCTATCTACAGGGTGAGCATTATTGGGTTTTGGACCGAAATCAAATCGAACCAAATCGAATAAGAGGTTCGGTTCGATTTTAAAAAAATTGGTTCGATTTCGGTTATGAATATACTAAAAAAAATTATTTGATTTCGGTTTTGGATTTCGGTTTCGGTCCAAAACCGAAAACCGAATAAGAAAATTTAGTTTATATATATATATATAGCGGATCAAAAGCCTCCCTTAGAAAACCCCCTAAAAATTTCGTTCACTCTAATTCGTAATATTAATGTTAATATTAATGTTAATGTTAATGTTAATATTAATGTTAATGTTAATATTAATTTTTTATATATTTTTTATATTAATGCTAATGTTAATGTTAATATTAATGTTAATGTTAATGTTAATATTAATTTTAATGTTAAGTTTAATGTTAATTTTAGTATTTAATGTTAATATTAACATTAATATTAACATTAACATTACTATTAACATTAATATTAACATTAACATTAATATTAATATTAACATTAAATTACGAATTAGAGTGAGGGAAGTTTTTAGGGGATTTTCTAAGGGGGTCTTTTGATCCGCTTCCTATATATATATATATATATATATATATATATATATATATATATATATATATATATATATATATATGAGGAGAGATCTACATCCTCACTTTTGCATTCCCATGATAACACCCGTTGGATCTTATTTAAGTCATCTAATTTTAAACCGTTGAAAAATTAACGGTTAGATGACTTAAACAAGATGTAATGGATGTGAAAGAGGGGATGCATGGAGGATACAAAAGTGAGGGGATGTGGATCCCTCCTCATTATATATATATATATATCTATATATATATATATATCTATATATATATATATATATATATATATATATATATATATATATATATATATATATATATATATATATTTTTTTTTTTTTTTTTTTTTTTTTTTTTTTTTTTTTGAAGCATGGGTACTTGTGGCGAACTCGCCTCCACTGGGACTCGAACTCCCGACCACTTGGGCCACATGCATCTCTCTTAACCACTAGGCTAGAGATCATTTGCATATATATATATATATATATATATATATATATATATAGGCTATTTATAATGGCACATGATAAGTTGATCAGGGCTAGCCAGGATTGGGGCTAGCCAATGTTTGAGGAGAATTTACTGGGGCTATCCAAATTTTTTATTCATGGGGCTGTCCAAACCCAACAGTCCCCCAAAGCCCAAATTTCACTCTCATTTCTAAATTTCACTCACTCTCTTCTAAAACCCTTCTTCTTCTATCCATCTTCTTCTTCTTCTTCTCCACCATTTCCATTTTCATATCTCCATCAAAATCTTAGTTTTCTTCTCATCTTCTTCTTCTTCTTCTCCGCCATTTCCATCATCACCATCTCCATCAAAATCCTAGTTTCCTTCTCATTCCCAATTTCGATGGCACCCAAAAAATTAAATAAATCCTAAATGCATGGAAATAAAGCTTAAATACTTCTTTCCTCACAAAGAATGCATGGAAATAAACTCCAAAATGCATATTTTACTCTATAATCAAGATTGAAATAAACCCTAACATGTTTTTTTTATTCGGAAATTTCGACTTTAGGACTGTCAGAAATTGTGACAGTCCTGAAAGGAACTTGCTGTACAGCAAGTCCCTTTCAGGACTGCCTCAACTTCTGGCAGTCCTCAATATGTCTAGGACTGCCAGAAATTGTGGCAGTCCTGCTGTAGAGCATGTCCCTTTCAGGACTGTTACAATTCCTGGCAGTCCTCAGTACTTCTAGGACTGCCAGCAATTGTGGCAGTACTCTTGTACATCGAGTCTATTTCAAGATTGTCACAATTTCTGGCAGTCCTCAATGCTTCTAGGACTGTCAGAAATTATGGCAGTCTGATATGAATCCAATTCTTCTACAACTATGATTTTTTCATAGTTTTCTTCTACAACTAGGATTTCATGCATAATTTTTCTATTAATAAAGAAAAATTGGTTAATAGACAAATATATTTGATAGATTTGATAATCCAATTTCTTCTACAACTAGGATTTCATCCATAATGTCCAAACAACAAGAAGAAAAATAAACTAGGGTTTGGAGAAAGAGATATGAGAAATTAGAAGAGAGCAAAAAATCAAAATAAACTAGGTTTAAAAAAATTGATGTTCTTGTTGTTGTGTTGTTGTTCTTCTTCTTGTTCTTGTGAGGAAAGAGAGGAGAGCAAAAAAAATAAAAAGTTGACTTATATACTCACATGTTGGCTAGTCCTGAGTAATTTTTCAATTGCAAACTTGTAAATAAATCAAAATTTGCTTTTGGCTAGCCCTGATCAACTTTTCATGTGCCCTTATAAATAGCCAATATATATAGGTATATACTAAATATGTCTAGATATATTTAGTTACTATATATATTAACCAAAAAAGTGCAAATAAATCGATAAACCGAAAATTCAACCGATTTAATTCGGTTCGGTTTGATTCGGTTATGGACCATTTCGATTCGATTTCGGTTTTGCTTATTCGATTTTCGGTTCGATTTGAACTGAATTAACTGAATGTTCACTCCTATTATCTACCACTTAAATAGGGATAATATTGATAGTGGTATTCCAATTTTGTACCCTCCTTAACAATGAATCACACTACAACAAATAGTTAGTAGAAGAATTAGACAAAAATACAAGCATTAGTCAAGAACTTAGGATACCATTTAAGTTATTGGGTCCATGGGTTGTGGCCTAGTGGTAGCAACGGAAACCTCGGCTCGGAAGGCGCATGTTCGAATTTTTCAAATAAATAAATAAAACATTTAAGTTATTGGGCCAAGCCTAATACTAGTACCTCGTAGATTAGCACTTCTTCATCTCATTTGATTTAGGGGTGCCCAACTTTATGCGACACCCCCTGCTGGCTCGCACCCACCTGCTGGAGTTTGGCTCTTTATAAAAAGAAGATAAAGCTCAACCTAAGTTCGACGAGTATAAATTTAAATTCGAATTCAGCTTTCTAGAACATCTACAAGCACAAACTTAAAATATTGACGAACTTGAGTTATAAATAAACACTAATTTTGAATTGAACTTTTATGAACGCATGCGCTTCGTCATAAACCAAAACTATAACCAAGTAAAAAAACATACTATTGTTTGAAGGAAAGCTAGAATTGTAGAATAGTATATTTCTTCTTCTCATTTCATCATATGGCAAAGACCATATATATAGGTATAAGGGGCAACCCAAGGGTCATGAGTTACATAACCCAAGGGTCATGAGTTACATGATCCCAAGGGTCATGTGTAACTCATGACATAATGGTGAATAGATAAGGGTTTCATAACACTTCCCCTTATTCATCCATTTCCTTGAATCCACTTATGAAATACTTCAGGATTCAATAAGCTAATGGGGTGGATACTGCTGGATCCAGAGTAAACTTAGTTTGCCTCATTAAAACCTTGGCTGTGGAAAAATCCAGTGGGAAAAACCATCAGTCCTAAGGAAAAAGAGTACAATCCTATAGTTTTACTCCCCCTGATCTATACAAGCTTCAAGCTTGCAGGTCTTTTAGTTGCCTCATCCCTATTCCTCTTACAAGCTTTACAAAAGTACATCGTGGCAGTGTTTTGATAAACAAATCTGCTAAGTTATTACAAGATTGAATTTGTTGTATTTTGATTTGTTCCTTTTCTTGAAGGTCGTGCGTCCAGAAGAATTTGGGGGATATGTGCTTCGTCTTGTCATTCTTTATGTATCCTTTCTGAAGTTGAGCTACGCATGCTGCATTATCTTCAAAAAGGGTAGTAGGCTCAAGTTCACCAGTCTTCAGGCCAGTAGATGCCAAAATATGCTGAATGACGGAGCGAAGCCAAACACACTCCTTGCTTGTTTCATGGATTGCCAGGAGTTCAGAATGGTTGGATGAGATAGCCACACTGGTCTGTTTGACGGACCTCCAGGAGATAGCCGTACCACCGAAAGTAAATACAAATCCAGTTTGTGATTTCTCTGTGTGAGGATCTGATCTATAACCTGCATCTGAATAACCAAGTAAAGTGGAAGACCCACTATTCGGGTAATATAGTCCTAGGTCTATAGACCCTTGGAGGTAGCATAGAAGATGCTTCACTCCATTCCAGTGGCGCTTTGTGGGCGCTGCACTGTATCTGGCTAATAAGTTAACTGAAAACATTATATCAGGACGCGTACAGTTAGCCAGATAGAGTAGTGCCCCAATGGCACTTAGGTAAGGTACTTCAGGACCTAATGATTCCTCCTCCTCTTCCAGTGGATGGAAAGGGTCATTCTTTACGTCCAATGATCGAACGACCATTGGTGTACTAAGGGGATGGCATTTATCCATGTGGAATTGTTTAAGTAATCTTCGTGTATATGTAGATTGGTGTAACAGGATACCACCCTTTAGGTGTTCGATCTGTAAGCCAAGACAATACTTTGTTTTGCCTAGGTCTTTCATTTCAAAAGTTGTCTTAAGGCTTTCAGATATCTCAGTGATCTCTGCAGGAGATCCAATAAGATTTAAGTCGTCGACATAAACGGCGACTATAACAAATCCTGTTCCCGATCTTTTTATAAAGATACACGGGCAGACTTTATTATTAGTAAATTCTTGCGTAGCAAGAAACTCACTTAGTCTGTTATACCACATTTTTCCTGATTGTTTAAGACCGTACAATGATCTTTGTAACCTTACTCATGACATAATGGTGAATAGATAAGGGTTTCATAACAACTATCAATTTGAAAGTGTTTAAATGAAGTTCTTACCAAATTGGAGAGTCGTGTAAGATATTTCCTTTTAATAATTATACCAAAAAAAAACAATGTTTTAAAAATTGGACCGATGATCGAACTGAAATTCTTTGATATATGTCGGACTGACGTTCAACCAAGGTTCAAATATACTTTGTTTGGTTTGATTCAAATAAGTAAAATATCCATATTTACTTCTTGGTTTGGTTCTTAGTATGTTGGTTTGGTTTAATTTTACAACTACAAGGTTTATTGAAACCAAACAAAGAATCAAATGGTCCAAATTTCACATGATAATTTTTTTTGAATTTTTTTTTTAAAAAAAATGGCTGGTTCACCCGTTGAATCCCAGTTTTGAAAAAAAAAAAAAACCGACGTTTCTTTAGAAGACCAGGTTTTAGTCGGGCCAGATTGATTTTTAGGCATAAACCGGTTAGACTCGGTCGGTCCGGTCCGAATTTTACAACACTGCACAAAAAAAAAAGTCTGCTCGCAAGTTTTTATTTGGACTTTTTTTTTATCTAACAAACTTATTCTTCTCGAGTTCAGAAAACTCAGCTTACTAGTTTTTCAGCGAGCCCAGAACCACTCTACGAATAGCTTTTAGTTTGTTAACACCCAATCTCATTATGATAAATCTCCAAGCAGAAGAACTTCACCACTTCTTGTCTCTCTTGGCTTTTATAAATGCATTCTTTCTTCTTCTTCTTCTTCTTCTTCTTCTTCTTCTTTTTTTCTTGAAAGTATTAACCATCGTGATTTTATAGGAGAACTTGTAGCTTAGTAGTAACGATGAGAAGCTAACATGGGAAAAAGAAGTCCATTGTCTAAAACTTTGTCCAAGTGATGTATCACTGCGATTGTCTGACCGTGAATCTCGTCCGGACATCAGCCTATCATTGGTGCAGCGGAGGTTGTTGATAGTCTGAACATGGTCATGTCCAACTTCTACATTTTCAGAACACAGACGACCAGACCAGACCTGAACACACCAAGATCGAGTCGGCTAGACGGCGAATTCCACGCATGTCGATATTTTGGTTGCCAATTTCAAACTCCCGCTCTACTCGAAAATTGTAGACGACCACCAGGTTTGCCAGTCCCTAAGGCCATCTCCAATAGGGGGTGAGCATTATTCGATTTTGGACCGAAAAAACGAACCGAACCGAATCGAATAGGAGATTTGGTTCAGTTTTAAAAAATATTCGGTTCGGTTTCGGTTTTGAAAATACTAAATTTTCTTATTCGGTTTCGGTCGAAAACCGAATAAAAATATTTAGTTTATATATATATATATATATATATATATATATATAGAGAGAGAGAGAGAGAGAGGTATATACTAAATATATCTAGATATTAACAAAAAAAAAAAGCACAAATAAACCCAAAACCGAATAAACCGAAAACCGAACCGATTTAATTCGGTTCGGTTTGATTCGGTTATTGACAAATTCGGTTCGATTTCGGTTTTGTTTATTCGATTTCGGTCCAATTTAATTTTCGGTTATTCGATTCGGTTGGAACCGAATGCTCACCCCCTACGTCTATCTCCAAAATTTACACTTATTAGAAGTTACATATATCCAAACAGTCTCTCATTTGGCTTTGCTTAGGACGCTCGGCCCCAACTCCTCACAATTAACAAATCGAAACATAGTTCGACACAATGCGAACGCGTGCAAAGAAGTGCACTTGTCCGTTGACAAGTAAGCTCGCGTGCGTAGATACTAGCGAAGCTAGCCCCGCGTGAGGAGTACGTTAACATTCATCGATGGGTCTCCACAAAGTGGGGACAACCGACGTCTCACTTTTTGCATTGTCGTTTGATTTGCGGAAATAAAAGAAAAAGTAAAGTAAAGAAAATCAACTCCTCCTCCCTCTTTCTTCTTGAATTTTCATTCTTTTTTTTTTTTTAATGTTTGAAGAGGACAAGAAGATAGGAAGAGAGTAAAAAAAAAAAATTATAGTAGAAAATTGAATCCTTGGTTGGATGGGGAACCAATTATTTCCTTATTTTTATTTCCTATAAAAATTATTTTTTATTTTCTTATACTTTCTTTTGACATCAAAACATAAGAAATGATTTCCAGCACCAGCATTCCTCAAACCAAACGACGCCTAAGACTTTTTATGGACTAAATTATCTTGTGACATCCTAACTATAACGTTTGACTATATTTGCTACTTTTAACTTTTTAATGCTCGATTTTTGTATCCAAAATTTATAAATTATTTTTCTGAAGCACCTTCCGTCAATTTTTTGGTCTTTAATAGTTGTGATTGTTGTTGGTGCAATATTAATTTTTGTAATGAAATAAATAACAATACTGTTTTGTTCATGGTAAACTCTTATTTGCAACTAAATTTGAACATAAGTTGTTTCAAAAGAACAATTTATAAAATTGGCGTACCAAAACTAAGCAGTAAAAAATTAATATACCAAAAATGTTTAAGCACTATAGTTGGAATGCCGATAGAATAATTTATGTTAAGCTTTTACAACAAAGCTTTAAGACGCACTGGATTGAATTCCGTCCAGCAACATTATCTCGTCAACACCAATCCCAATCGCTCGGCCACTCCTGGTGACACATGAAAGTTGATTGGATCGATGTGACTAGATTGTAACTTATTGATTAGATTTAAATTGTAGTAGATTTTGTAACAACTCCATGATAATAAAACTAGAAACTCCAGAAGTTGATAATCTACCCAAGTTTGGCGATCCTCTAGTGGCTAGATGAGTAAAACATGTACTCATATATATTCTATTGTAGAAATGAAACTCTTTTTAAGGCTGTTTAGGGTATTCTTAATCAAATACTAATCACGTATGTTGTATGTTGTACATCTTTTACTGTATAATGCGGCTTAAAAACGGCTAAAAAATGAGCCGTCCAAGTCATATATGTATATTATCATCCATTTAAATAAATTTAAATAATAGATAACTAAACAACTACCTAACTACTTCATTAATTATTTTAAAAAGTGTAAGTAAGTATTTAACTATCTAATATAATTTATTTATAATTAAATAATCCTAAATCAAATGGTTAAGATGAGTAATGCACATACACATTACTAATGTGTAATGCACATAATAGATATTTTTTATAATAAATAATAGATTTTTGTAACTAATTTAAATAATAGATATTTTTTATAATAAATTTAATTTTAATATTTGTTATAATGTGTAATGCACATACACATTACTAATTTTTTTTGTAAAACACTCCAGCGCGTCTCCAAAATTGTATAGAACCAGTCACTAATGACATGTTTTTTTTATCTTTAAAGAAACAAACAATCACCACCAACTTTGGTTTAAATCTTTGGGACAACATTATAAAGTTTTTAAAAAATAAAGGCTTAATTGTAACTTGATACTATTAACTATTTCTGTTTTTCAACTTAATACTCTTAACTTTTTTTTGTAACAACTTGATACCCTACAAAAAATTTAGACAAAAATACCTCTGATCTAAACTTAAAACTACACCCCCCTTCCACCCCCGTTGCCCTCCTTCTGCCCTTCGACCACCCGCACGTGCGCCCCTCCTGTCCCCCACGGCCACCTGTCCGCCCCCTCCCAACCCCCCTCCTCCAACTACCGTCCGCCTCCACGCCCCCCCCCCCCCCCCCCCCCCCCCCCCCCCCCCCCCCCCTCCAATCATCGCGTGCGCTCGGAGAGGGGGGGAGGGTAAGTCGAGGGTGGCTGGAGGGGACGGGGTGGGGGCGGGGAGTGGTGAGCCAGCAGAGAGAGGGGGGGGGGGGGGGGGGTGAGGGGTTGCGTTCGGTTAGGAAGTTAAATGGAGGAATAATTTTGTCTTTTTTGAAATTTTGGATATTAAATTGAAAATTTTAAATGGTTGATGGTATCAAATTATCGAATAAAAAAGTTTATGATATCTAAGTTAAAAACATAAATAGTTGAGGGTATCAAATTATAATTAAGCCAAAAATAAAAAATAAAGCGTGGAGAGCAGGCTGTCGCTGTAGAGACTTTAACCACACTTGCGACGTCTCAATCAAAGAACAAAGAAAAATACAGCTTTTTGCACGAATAAGCAGCTACTCACAACACTCGCCGACTTCCGGTGCTTTACAGCTTTTTGAAAATTAGTAACTCATAATTTACTTAGGATTTTTTACGACACATTTCCGTTCCAATTCCACAATTAAATATCTTACTAATTTCGTTCACTCCCAATTAATTCTTTTTACAACGTGCTTTACAGTTCTTAACCGACGCTTAAAAACATACTGCATCGTAATAGCTTACAAATTTTCTAAACCAAAATTGCTTACCGAACAGGGATAGCAAGTAATAATCCAACCTTCAATGGACTATAATATGACACAAAAAATTCGAACAAATTAATTTTGGATTCTTAAACTAGGTCCGTCTTGACACATATATTTTTATTTTATAATATATGTCCTTACATTACACATATTTTATAATATTTTAAAATAATAAATAATAGTCTTCTTAAAGTTATTTTTTGTACACGTAATTACGTAACTAATCATATTTAATTTAATGAACAATGTTATTTAGTAAATATAGATGTGGATATTTTTAGAATAATTTTTTTACGGTAAAATTTGCTTTTCTCATTATATAGTAGTATAGATTTATAATATTTAGAAAGAACAAATAACAACATTTAAAAAGAAATTATTCTTCTATACGTAATTATATAACTAACTATATTAAATTTAGTGAATAATTTTAATTAGTAAATTGAGATGAAAGAAAACTTCAACGGCAAACTACTTTTCTATAATTAGTAACATATACGAGGGCATAGATGAGGATTTTTTTTTGGAATAAAAGTTTCTGTGGAATAATTTTAATTAATAAGCATGGATAAGGATATTGTAATTACATCATATTATACAAAAATCCTACAAGAATGTAAATATCAGTTAATTAACATGCAAGTATTAGAAAAGTGAATATTCAAGTAAAATTTGTGTAATTAACAGCAATCAATAAAACTAGAATACTTTTGCAGAAAGATGGCTTGGAGTTGAAATATGAAGATGTATGTAAAGCTGTTGAAATATAACATATAATATACACAACAAAAAAATTAAAAACATTAGTAACATGTTTTTGCATTAACCCCCTCCAAAACCAAAATAATTAAACTACCTCTGCCTAACCCCGGCACATCGGCGACCGCTCGTGGACCACACTCGCCGGCTTCCGGTGCCGGAACGCTCTCATCGGGCTCGGGAAGTGCCACTTCCACACCTTCCCCCTCACTTCCTCCCCACTTCCCTCCGCCGAAGAAGAGCACTTCCCCACTACTCCCATCGACCTCGAAAAATCCCTAAAATCCGCCTCCGCCTCCTTCTTCGAGAAAGGCCACCACTTCCTGGAGCCGGAGCGACCTACGCCGTCCGTCCGCCGGGATCCGCCGAACGCGACGGATCTGGACCGCTGGAACGACGGCTCGATCTCAATGAGGCTGGAAACCCTCCCGACGGCGCCGATCGCGCCGGAGACGCTGGATCTGGGCGGATCGACGGAGGAGGAGATGGAGGAGAACGAGGACGAGGACGACGACGACGTAGGACAGGGGCAGGGGCGTAAATTAGCGCAGTCGGGGCAGAGGCGGAGGAGGCGGTCGCGGAGGCAGGAGGGGCAGACGCCGGAGATTCTCCGGCGGGCGGAGGGGCAGGGGTGTTTTCGGCATTTCCACAGGTCCTCTTCCTGCCGGCGGAAGTGCTCGTCCATCACCAGCCGTTGGAGGGGGGATCTCGGAGTTTTTTGTGGGCCGTCGGATTCTTCGAAGCTGGTCTCTGTGATTTGTTCGCGGAATGGGAAGCAAGGAGTGAGTTTGGTTATATAGAAAAAGTGATGAGAGTTAACCGTGGTTAAGTAGTGGACCTCTTGGGTTAGTAGGAAAAGTCAGAACGGCGTCAGTAACGGTTTGTCAAATGGATACATACGAGTCGGGTCCGAGTTGGTGCAGAACTGAACTCGGATCCGTAATTGCTTTTTATTTTTTTTATGATGCCGGAGGTAACGCACGAGACTTTGTCCACACAGTTTTGCATGCATTTGGGCTCACTGTCTTCCAATTTACACATGCATCCATACACCTTTTACACGGTTCGATTCCGAGACTGTTCGTCTAGTCAAGAAGTTGAGTTCGGTATCTGATTCTTAGGTTTTATTTGTTAGTTTAATTCTTAGGTCTTATTTGTTAGGTTCGATTTGGAATTGCTGATTATGGGTGTGGGCTGCTTAATTTATCTGAAAATCAAACCAAGATAATATTTGTTAACAATTTTTTGTCAAAACGATTAGTAAAAAGTACAAATTAGGAAATCGGTTAGTTTCAAATCCTTTAAATTGATGATAGATTTGGGAGAAGGTACGGTTGAGATACGAGCAATGTTATATTCCTAAAAAGTTATTTCCGGAGGCGCTCATAATAGTTCTTATTCTCAAATTATTTTCTATTTATATTACTTAATATATTTTTTCTTAATTTAAAAAAAAAAATTTGTTTATATATATACATTTGTCATATTCATACATTTGATATATTATCTTTTAATTGATATATTATCTCTTAATCTAACTTCAGTTCACTTAGAATTAGCAATTTGATGAACTTCTTTTATTTTTTTTATTTTTGTCTTCCCTAATTTTTGGCTTATAGACGTACAAGTATACTGGTAATGGAGAAAAATTGATCTACAAACGGTATTGAAGATTTTGCTATATTAGGATTTATGAAAGTAACGTGCTGGTATGAGTTATTTTTAAATTAGAAATTTAAGTACAAGATAAAGAAGTTTGATGAAAAAACAAGGAGAACAAAGTTTTGAAAATACAGGTAGAGACATAAATCGCCACAAGTAAATGCGGTATGAGTTCATTTGCTTATACTGTCGTTGACAGTGGTGTTTTGACTCTTTTGGGTGCAGCTATATAAATAAATAAAAAACATTTTTTTTTAAAAAAAAGACTAAATTGTAACTTAATACCCCTCAACTATTATTGTTTTTTAACTTGATACCATAAATTTTTATAGGTACTAACTTATTATCCTATCTCAACTTATATTTCTAACTTAATAAAAAAAACAAAAAATTATTCCCTCCCTCGGCGGCCATCCCCTCCTCCTCCCCCTCCCCCATCGGCGACTACCCCCCACTACCTGACCCCGACCACCCCCCCTACCTGACCCCACCATCGACCACCCCCCCTCCCCCACCGCCCCTACTCCCTCCCTCCCCCCCGGGCTTCCCCAAGTACCGTCGCGCACTGTCCTGCGTGCCGTCGCGCACTGACCTGCGTGCCGTCGCTTGCTCGCGCCGCCGTCCGCTACCATCCACAGCCGGAGAGAGAGAGTGGGGGGGGGGGGGGGGAGGTTGGAGGGGGGGGGGGGGGGGGGGGGGGGGGAGGAAGGGACAGTTTGGTCCCATTTTTTTTTAGGGTATCAAGTTAGTACCTATAAAAGTTGAGGGTGTCAAGTTGAAAAATCGTGATAGTTGAGGGTATCAAGTTGTAATTTAGCCCTTAAAAATAAACAATGGAACTAATAGTGGTGTTTTAGGTGTAAGAAAGATACTAATGTGACATTTTATTGGTTTATTATTTTTTTTATTTTTTATTTCTCACAATTCAATGAAAAGGCAAGTAGCATGGACGGGTTGGGAGCAATTTAAAAAAATGGAAACAATTTTATAAAAATAGGGAAAGTAGTTAGAGAAGATTCTCTTAAAAATGAAAATTTTATTACCAGATGGCATTAGAAACTAAGTTTTTCTAATTTTCTAACACTATTTCCTGTTTAGGAGACCCTAAAAAAACCTTGTTTAGGCAGACGCGTGGGTAGAGATACTATTAGTAACCGCCCCCATTTATATCTCTATATCTACTAGTACAACGTGGCTTAGTAATGGCTAAAAAAATAAGTAATCTAAATCGTGTGTATATCATACAATAATTAATATAAAAATAAAATCTATCACGTATGTAGTTAAGAAAAAAAATAGTTATGTAATTAAGAAAAAATAAAAAAATTTATTTTTTTAACTACTTTAACGTATAACAAATCCTAATATAAAATTAATATTCAAATTACATATAGACTAAGTAAATGATATTATCTAACTAAACGAATATCCAAAATTTTAAAAATATTTCTATAAAATAAATTTTTATTAAAGTATTTTTCAAATCAAATGTAAAATATTTTAATATAATTTAAATTATTATCTAATTATTTAACAGTATTATACTTTTTTTATGCGTGGAAACCAATATAAAATATTCAAGGAACACGTAGGAGTCATGAAAGCTATCTAGGAAATAGGAATGCATAAGGAACTTTTTTTAGTATATATGTACACATGTGGGCCCCCAAAAATTGTACGGTAAGCAATAAATTTTACCTTATTGTATAAAAGAAACTAAGTTTTCTAAAATTATATATACAGCATCGTCACGCCTTAAAATAGAGCGCACGCCCTTTATTTGGGAGTCATAAACAAAACAATTGGGTTAAAGAATGAAGAATTGGTTTAGAGAAGTAAATATTGGGTTATTAGAGAAGAAAAGAATGGGTTAAGAATTGAAACAGAGTTTAAGGCTGTGTTTGATTGTGATTTTTTTCCATGAAAAATATTTTCATCACAAATTTTCCACCAATTGTATTGTTTGATAGCTTATATTTTCCATGAAATTATTTTCCAAAAAACTATCATTTTTCCATATTTTCATCTAAAATGGTGGAAAATAAAACTTGTCAAACCCATAGGAAAATACCATTTTTTTATGAAAAATAATTATTTTCCAAAATACCAGTGGGAAAATAGATAATTTTCCACTGGGTTTGTTTTTCTTAGTTAAGAAAAAAGAGTACAACACGCAAAACAAAAGTATTATGTACAAGTTATACTCCCCCTCGATACAATGGATTTGAAACAGCTAATTTGTCTGATAATTAAGTCGTCGCATGCCTATTCCGTGTACCAACTTCTGAAATGTGGACTTTGGAAGTGCCTTGGTGAACAAATTGGCTAAGTTTTCACTTGATCTTACTTGCTTAACTTCGATCACTTTCGTCCTTTGGAGCTCATGTGCATAAACAATTTTGGTGGAAGGTGCTTCGTTCGATCTCCTTTGATGAATTCCTCTCGGACTTGCGCAATGCAAGCTACATTGTTTTCGAATATTGTTGTAGGCTTATATGTAACTGTGGGTAGTTGACAATATTTACCCTTATATGATGAATGATCGATCGCAACCACACACTTTCTCTTGTTGCTTCATGTAATGCAATTAATTCTGCATGGTTATAGAAAGTTGCCACTGAACCTTGTTTTGTTGATCGCCAAGATATCGCTGCATGATTATTAATAAACACATACCTGTTTGGGAACAACCCTTATGAGGGTCAGAAAGATAACCAGAATCTGCATAACCAATTAGATGAGAGTTATTAGTGGAATTACAGGAATAAAATAATCCCATGTCAGTTGTTCTACGAAGATATCTCATTATGTGTTTAACTCTATTCCAATGTCAACGTGTAGGTGCAGAACTATATCTAGATAATAAATTAACAGAGAAAGCAATGTCTGGTCTTGTGCATTGTGCTATATATAGTAGTGCTCCAATAGCACTTAAATACGGCACTTCAGGACCAAGAACTTTTTCATCTTCTCCCTTTGGTCGAAATGGATCTTTATCCAAATTCAGACTCCGTACAACCATAGGTGTACTAAGTGGATGTGCTTTGTTCATTCTGAATCGTTTCAAAATTCTTTCGATATATCGGGATTGATGCACTAATATTCCACTAGAACTTCGTTCTATTTGCAAACCGAGACAAAGCTTTGTCTTTCCCAAGTCTTTCATTTCAAATTCTTTTTTCAAATAGTTTGCAGTTTTCTCCAATTTTGTAGGAGATCCGATCAGGTTTATATCATCCACGTATACTGCTACTATCGAAAATCCATTCTCGAATTTCTTAATGAAGACACATGGGCAAATTTGACTATTTTTATATCCTTCCTTAGTCAAATATATACTAAGACGATTATACCACATTCTTCCGGATTGTTTCAATCCATATAATGCTCGTCTAAGTTTAATTGAGCACATGCCCTTTGACTTAGTCTTTGGCATTGTAAATCCTTCTGAAATTTTTATATAGATGTCAGTATCTAAGTCTCCATACAAATATGCAGTTACAACATTCATAAGTCTCATATCAAGATTTTCAGAAACTGCGAGACTAATTAGATATCTAAAAGTAATACCATCCATAACTGGAGAGTATGTCTCAACATAGTCAATTCCAGGTCTTTGAGAGAAACCTTGTGCTACAAGTCGGGCTTTGTGTAATGCCTATAGTTCGTATTACGTATTTTGGAATACGTGTACATATTTTCTTGTATTGCATGATTCATTGCTTGGCTTATCTTGGCATTTCATGGCTTGGTTTATTTTGGGTTGGTTCGGCTAGGCTTGGGTTGCCTTGGTTCATCATGAACTAAGGGGAAGAACCCCTACCTACCACCACCATCATCCTTTATTATCCATTCCCTTATTCTCTCTCTTCATTTACTTCTTCTTCTCCACCATTACTTCTTCAACCACCAAGAGGGAGAGAGAGAGAGAGAGAGAGAGAGAGAGAGAGAGAGAGAAAGAGAGAGAGCTTAGGCAAGTGTAGCTTGCTTCATGGAGAAACTTCATTTTTATTGTTCAATTCTCTTCCTCTCGAGATTCTAACACACTTTAGTACTTAGCATTTCTAATTTCCATGGCTCAATTTGTGTAGATCTAAGTTTATAGTATTTTCGGATTTCTTGGGTTTTGATCTACTTAACATTGTTATTTCCAAGTTTTGATGGTTCCATGTTGTAGAGAATTTCGTTCTACCCCATTTTGACCTATGGAAGTCCTGATTTTGACTTTAAATGAAGGATTAATGGAGCTTTGAAGCCATGGTTCTTCTTCTCGGATCTTGGAGAAGAAGAACGGCTTTTTTGCGGCAACTCATGCGGCCAGCTTTTTGCGGCAACTCATGCGGCCAGCTTTATGCGGCAACTCATGCGGCCAGTTTTTGCGGCAACTCATGCGGCCAGCTTTTTGCGGCAACTCATGCGGCCAGCTTTATGCGACAACTCATGCGGCCAGCTTTTTGCGGCAACTCATGCGGCCAGCTTTATACGGCAACTCATGCGGCCAGCTTTTGCGGCAACTCATGCGGCCAGTCTTTTGCGGCAACCCTCATGGCAGAATTATATTTTGGAACACGACATGATAATATAGGGATAGAACATGATAGTGGCCCGTCGTGATGCACTCTGGATAAGTAACCTACATGATAACCTTGACATGCTGTTACGACAGCTAGCCTGACATGACAAGTATGAATGACCTGGACACCGTGGGCGATTGTGTTTGTACAAATAAACTGGTACTGTCTTACATCATGTCTAGGATGGAGATCCCTGAGTACCACGGTCAGGAATACCTACAGTAATTGACTAAGGCTAATAAACTAGAATAATTTAGTAGACATGAAGAGATTCTCAGCTACAGGCAATCCCGTTATCTGGGCGCATTAAGTGGACTTGTAGCCTACCGACGAGTAGGGCACATTTCCAGCACACAGTCACGTGTTGCATTCTTCATAAACGGACATTCGACCTGGATAACTGGATGGTCTGCAGGGCTTATGGCTGTTGGAATAATCTCATTGCATCTTGCTAGTAACTAGGCCTGTGATAACCCTAGTTAGTTAAAAGTATCAAGCCGTACTCTTGATTGGCCGTGATTAATTGGATGGAGTTTATTCCAGCTTAGTCTTATCCTGATTATGTGCAAGATTGTGACATGACATGATTATTGATGCTTGCCTTAACAATAACGATCGGGGGTCTAGTTCTGTTCAGGCGAAGGGTTACAACCTCGGTCCTTTTTTGGTTTAAGGGTTGTAACCTGGCTCCCGGAGCAGTTCTGTGTCCTCTCTTCGTTTATTGTCTTATAGCAACCCCATGCCATGTTCGTCATGTTTTACCTTACATTAATACCATGATTATTTATACTGGCCTTAGCAATAAAGATCAGGGGTCCAGTTCTGTTCAGGCGAAGGGTTACAACCCCGGTCCTTGTTTGGTTTAAGGGTTGTAACCTGGCTCCCGGAGCAGTTCTGTGTCCTCTCTTCGTTTATTGTCTTCACTGTACCAATAGTATTTGAGACGGATTTCTATTCAGGTGAAGGGTTATAACCCCGGTCCTTGTTTGGTTTAAGGGTTGTGACCTGGCTACTTGAATGGTTTCCTCGTACTCAGTTTACTGTTGTTATCTCTATTATTATCAGTTCTTTATTTATTATCTTTAATATTCTATTGTGATATGCTGGTTTTAGTTTCTAAGTGAAGCCTCCTTTGTGGCACTTGCTCTTTCTAGGGTCTGACCCAGCTGGTTTTGTGTGGCCAGATATCGGAGCAGCACCAGAGGATCCACCTGTCTTCCAGCCAGATGGTGACCACCAGGCGTAACCCTGGCAACGAGTGGGTTTCTTTTTGTCCTCCCACTTATTTGTAAAATTATTCTTTTGAGGCGTTTAGTCGGCGAGCACGTGTTAGCTCGTATTGCACCTTATTTACTGTCTGCCTGCGGGCTTGTAACATGATTGGCAAATCCTAGGGTTGATCATGTATGACTGAAACTCTTGCTAGTCCTGACATTTTGTACGACTAGCTTCATGATCATCCGAATATGTAATGTATGGAACGCCTTGCTATTATATATTTGGTGCTCTGATATCTTGTAACTATTATTGCTTGCTTGAGATTGAGACAATAGGCTTGTTCATGACCATAGAAGACTGTTGGCTTGTAGTTAAACCCTCATGTATCTAGACAGCCGTGACCGTATAGCGAGGTGGGTTGCACTTCAATATACGTAGCTGGCTATGTACGCCCCCGCTCTCCAGTATTCTGGTTCTGGGGCGTGACACTTTGTATCTTTCAAACTTCGTTTCTCTCGTTTTGTTTTCTCACGAACACCCATTTAAAACTAACAGGATTTATGCCCTTTGGTGTTTCCACTATAGGTCCAAATACACCACGTTTTTCTAAAGATTGTAATTCTGCTTGAATAGCATCTTTTCACATTGGCCAATCTTTTCTTTGTCGACATTCATTTATACTACGTGGTTCATTTTCACAATCATCGCTGTCCTTTGATATTTCAGTAGCTACTGCATAGCTAAATATGTCATCGATGACAAGTGCTTTTCTATTCCACAATTCACCTGAACATACATGGAATATCGAGATCTCTTCATTTTTAGGTACCTGTGCCTCTCTAGAGGCATCCATAGGCATTTCAGTGAATTTGGAAACATGCACATCTTCATTATCTATTTTCGGAGCTCCAGCCAATATCGAACTTTTATCAGGACAAGATGTTTCATTTACTCTCCTCTTTCTAGGAGCACTATCCTTGGAACCTATAGGTCTACCACGCTTTTGACGTGTAGTAGTAGATTCATTTTGCCGCCTTGTTTAGATTTTGTTCAACATGAACATTAGTTCTGGCTGGCACATTTCTAGCTGGCACATGAGATCTAGTTACCTTTGCGGCATCATTAAATGCATCAGGTAATTAATTTGCAATTTTTTGCAAATGTATCATTCCCCTTGTCTCATAATCACATTGTGGAGTTCTTGGATCTTGATGAGATTGAGTAGGCGTATTCCATGTCAATTCACGTCGTTCATTAGCAATGGATTGTTCTGTATGAACAATTTGTTGCTTACCTCCCCCTAACGGCGGGAAGACTCTCTCATCAAATTGACAATCTTCAAATCTTGCAATAAAGACATCACCAGTCATTGGTTCCAAATACCTTATTATGGAGGAAGATTCAAAACCAATGTATATTCCCAAACGTCGTTGGGGACCCATTTTAGTTCGTTTGGGAGGTGGAATTGGGACATATACTGCACATCCAAATTTTCTCAAATGTGAATTGTTGGGTTGTCTACCACTAACAAGTTGTATGGGTGAAAAAATATGGTAGGCAGTTGGTCTAAATCTAACTAGAGATGCAGCATGTAAAATAGCATGTCCCCAAGCCTCAATTGGCAGATTAGATTGCATTAGTAGAGGTCTAGCTATAAGTTGAAGATGTTTAATAAATGACTCAGCTAACCCATTTTGTGTGTGCACATGGAGAACAAGATGTTCTACCTCAATCCCTAATGATGTACAATAATCATCAAATACTTGTGAGGTAAATTCAGCGGCATTATCAAGTCTAATTGACTTAATCGAGTTATCAGGAAAATGAGATCTAAGTTTAATAATTTGGGCCAAAAGACGAGAAAATACAAGATTTCTAGTAGACAATAAACAAACATGTGACCACCTAGTAGATGCATTTATGAGTACCATAAAATATCTAAAAGGACCACTAGCAGGATGAATAGGACCACAAATGTCTCCTTGTATTCTTTACAAGAAAGTCAGAGACTCATTCTTAACTTTTAGGAAAGATGGTCTAGTTATAAACTTTCCTTGTGAACATGGAACACATAGGTGATTCTTTGGTAAACCAAGATCGTGATTTTTCAATAAGTGTCCGCAAGAATTATCAATGATCTTCTTGAACATAGTTTGCCCCAGGTGACCTAAACGGTCGTGCCAAATGGTACATAAGATAGGATCATTGACTTTATATTTTGCCACATTCATATGTGATTCAATTATACCAATGGTGGTGTAATACAAACCCACCGAGAGACAAGAGAATTCTTATAATGTGAGCTTTTTGCTCCCAACATTAGATGTGATACATAGTGTCTCTTTGTTGTTATCATTTGAGTTTCAATATGGTATCCATTTTTGCGTATATCCTTGAAACTTAGCAAATTTCTTTTGGAATTGCTTGAATATAACGCATTTTGCAAATGGATTTGAGTGCCATTAGGTAACATAATGTGTGCTTTTCCAAAACCCTCAATTATATGGACTGGTCCAGCAGTTGTTGATACTTTATGCATGTCAAATACTAAATTTGAGAAAAACTTTTGATTCTTCAAAATCATATGTGTTGTAGCACTATCTACCAAACACATATCCAAGTCATTTTTCTCCCTTCATATATCCATACCTTCAATTTGAAAAAAAAAATTATGAACATATACTCAACTAACACAAATATAATTAAAGTAATTAAGCATATCAAACGATAACATCATATTATAGAGATGCAACTTTCAAATACATAACAAAGTAATGACATATTCTTCAACATACTCTCATGGCCTAGATAATCCATGATAGTAACTAAAAACAAAAAAACATGACTTCAAATGTAAAAAGTTTATAATACTTGAAGTAAAACATATGTCGACCGAGTGCTCATTCAATGGAAGGTGGATTCGCCAGCATTTCTTCAAACTGTTCATTGGTAATCTGATTCCCATTTTGATCCTCAAAAAAATCGGAACAATTCAATTGAGTGATGTCAAGTGGCTGGTCATTGTCCCAATATGCTGTCATATTTGCTTCCATTTTCTTCGATTCTTTGAATTTGTCAACCTCTTGTTGATTAGTCCGACATTGCTTAAACTAATGTCCATTTTTGCCACATTATGACAAGCAGTACTACCATTATTTGGTTTATATTGAGGATTTGAATTCCTTTTGTTAGAGGGTGCTGTCCACTTGTTCCATTTGGTCTTTTGTGAACCACTATTTTTGCCTTTGTTATAAGGCTGATAACCATGACCATACCGCCAGCCATAACTTTTTTCTCTTCCACGTCCTCTACCACGACCTTTGGTAACCCCAAAATTTGCATTTGCTTCAGGAATTGCCATTGACCCAGTTGGTCTAGAGTTGTGGTTTTTCATGAGAACGTTGCTATTTGCCTCTGCTACAAGGAGACAAGTCACCAGTTCAGAATATTTTGTGAAATGTCTTTCACGATATTGTTCCTGCAAAAGCACATTACTTGCATGAAAAGTGGAGAGGGTTTTCTCAAGCATTTGAGCCTCTGTTACTTTTTCTCCGCACAACCTAAGGCGAGAAACAATATTAAACAGAGCAGAATTATATGCTTTAACAGTTTTATAGTCTTGGTATCTCAGGTTCAACCATTCACTTTGAACAATCGGAAGGATTACCATCCTTTGATGGTCAAATCTATCCTTTAGAGATGTCCACAAATTCAATGGATCATCCTCACATAGATATTCTGCCTTTAGATCATCACGGATATGATGTCGTAGAAAAATCAAAGCCTTAGCCTTGGCTTCAGAAAATTCTTTATTTTCCTTCTTAATAGTACCATCAAGCTTGTTGGACTGCAAGTGCAACTTCGCATCCAATTGCCATGATAAGTAATTGTCTCCGCTCACATCAAGAGCTTTGAATTCAATCTTTGCAAGACTCGACATCTATATAGCAGAAATAATTATATTAGAGATAAATTAATTTAAATAGTAAAATTGCACATTAGACCAAATCATGTTCTATTTTATTGAAGCAGAGAAATGAACAGAAACTCAAAGGTCCTCAAATGGAAAGGAGGATGGCTGATGCATGTGTGAAGTGTATATTTATAAGCTCAACATAAACAGAACATTGTAAATCCAAGAGTAAACGAAATGTGAATATTTAAATTGATGCAAATTAAAGAGTATATATGAATATATATAAATCCAAGAGTTTATGTTTAGATTATATTTAAATCCAAGAGTATCTGACATAGTAGTATTCAGCTAACAAATAAATCAAAAAATTGTCTAAACATAAATTTGAATTTTGAATTTTGTTTGTCTCACACAAAATATTAAAAGAACAGTAGGTACTTAAGTTTACTAAAGTATGTATCTATATATGCAAGACTAAACTCACCTTAGATAATCGTGCTGATAACGTATTGTAAATCAAAGAGAAGGAGATGGAGGAAATTATTTCTTCATTCACTTGTGTTGATCAACTTGACAAGAGCCTCTTATATAGGCTTACAAATGAGCTTACTATCATGATGACAATTAAATAGAATAATGCTAAAAGCCATAGGTTATGGATAACCAAAAGGCATAAGTTATAGCCACCAAATAATAATGGTAATTTATCCATATTTACAACACATCACAAATTTTTCACCAATTGTAGTGTTTGATAGCTTATATTTTCCATGAAATTATTTTCCAAAAAACTATCATTTTCCATATTTTCATCTAAAATAGTGGAAAATGAAACTTGTCAAACCCATAGGAAAATACCATTTTTTATGAAAAATAATTATTTTTCGTGAAAAATAATGGCAATCAAATACCTAAATTAAGTTTTCCACAGAGAATTTTTAAAATTCCATGATTTTTTTCTTAGGAAAATAATTCCATGGAATTAATTTCTTTTCTATATATTTTTCACCTTGCAATCAAACGCACCCTAAGTGTGCAGGAAAAAATGAGCCCATTAAAAGGGCTTCTTTTTCGATTCGGCGCCCTTTTTTGGGACGTTTATATATATATATATATATATATATATATATATATATATATATATATATATATATCTTATACAAAACACAAAGGTTTTTGAATCCTAGGACTGACTGTGCCAAGATAAAGAGTGGTTGGGATTTAATCTTGGTGAATCAACGGTTGTGGGATTTTATGGGGAAGAGCATTATTGGGAGTGGAGTTTTATGGGGAAGAGCATTATTGGGAGTGGCGTTTTATGGGGAATCCAAAGATGGGAATTTAATATTTTGATGGTTGGGATTTAATATTTTGATGGGGACCTCATAATGCTTGTGGATGAGCATTATTGAGAGTGGAGTTTTATGGAGAATCCAAATAAAATTCACATCCAGCAGTGGTTGGAATTTAATATTTTGATGGGGGCCTCAAAATTATTATTGTTTGTTTAAAATTAGGGGTCCAAGATTTTGAGGGGGAATACCTTAAATGAACCATACCCTATGGGCACGGGTTATGACTATATATATATATATATATATATATATATATATATATATATATATATATATATATATATATATACTCAATTTTACAACGACTATTTTTACAACATATATAATTTTATAACGGCTAATTTTTACAGATTGAGTATATATATTACATACACTATTCAAATTCCAGAAGTTCCATTCAACTCCTCCATTCATCCAATATTCAACTCTAAAAAAATTCAGAAGAGAAGTTTCTCTTCGACTATAGTTTCTCCCACCTCCTAGTGAAGGTTTGGAGAAAAATTCTCAGAAAGAAGTTCCATAAGAGAAGTTACTCCTCGGCTACAGTTTCTTCCACCTCCTAATGAAGCTTTGAAGAAGAATCCTCGAAAATAAATAATAATCTTCAAATTTTTATTTATGGATCAAGTGTTAACATTGATTTGCTATCATTGAGGTACACTTAATGGACTATCTTATGAAGGATGTACAACTAATCTAATTTCTACCTATCCAAATATATGCTTAGAAAATATACATAATATTATCGTGGAACGTTTTTTCTAATATTATTGGCAGATGAGGCACACACGACATCAAAGGAGGCAGCATAACGCAGACAGGAAGGCGCCGAATTTTTTAAAGAAAAATAAAAATACAACGTCCAATTTTTGTGCGACAAAATAAAACTTACGTCATTTTAATGGGCGCTAAAACAAATATTACGTCCTTCTAATGGTCGTTATTTTTCCTTCCCCTTTCTAATTTATGGCCAACCTTTGTTAAGAAATTGGTTGACTGGTTGGTTGTGGTTAAGAAAGTGGTTCGCAAGTGGTTATTAATTTTGGTGGGGGTTAATGTTATGACGCCTTTTTTAAGGGCGTTTATACTTTTATGCCCTTTCTAAGGGCGCGACGATGTCTTCTCTGTTAATTTTTTAAACTTTGTTCCTTTCACGTAATTTTGGGATACTTATATGCTTCTGATGAAATTTTTCGTAAAATATTTGGATTGGGATTTGGAAGTGCAGTGTAAGTGATGGGTTTAGAAGTGCAGTGTAAAAGTGATGGGTGAGAGCGCACGTAGAAGCGAAAGAGGATCTGATCTCCTGGTTTTGAGGGTAGTAGTGGGAATAAGGGGGAATGAGTCTGAAATGTCCAGTTCCGACTGAGGGTGTGTTTGGTAAAAACCGTATTTGGAGGTGGGATTTGAATTTTTATGGATTTAGAGACAAATTCATGGAATCCTATGTTTGGTTGGAGATGGATTTGGATATGGAAAGTATGACAAAATCCAAAACTTGGATTTGGTTGGATTTTGGAAGAAAATAATATTTATTCTTTAATAATTTCGTTAAAATATTTATTATTTAATAATTTTGTTAAAAATTAGTAAATTAAAAATTAGTTAATCTTTAATAATTTCGTTAAAAATATTTCTTCTTTAATAATTTCGTTAAAAATTAGTTAATTAATAAAAAATAACTATTTTATTAGTATTATTAATTAATAAAAAAATAGTATTATTAATTAAAAAAATTAGTTAATTAGTTAATTTCGTTATAATCATAATTAATAATTTATTAGTATTATTATAATATTAATTAATAATTTGTTAATTAGTTAATAATCATAATTTACTAGTATTATTATATTATTATTATTATATTAATTAATAATTTATTAGTATTATTATAATATTAATTAATAAACATATCCTATGTTTAGTATTATTAATTTAAAAATTAGTTAATTAGTTAATTTTGTTATAATCATATTAATAATTTATTAGTATTATTATAAAATTAATTAATAATTTGTTAATAACTATTTTATCATAATCATAATTAATAATATTTTAATCACAATTAGAATCATATTTTATAATAATTTAATTAATAATATACTAATCATAATAATATTAATTTATAATTACTATTTTTAAAATATTTAATTTATAGTTAATTAATCGTTAATTATTAATTATTAATCAATAATTATAATTTATAATTATTAATCGTTAATAAAAAATTATCAATTATTAATTATTAATCGTTAATTATAATTTATAGTTATTAATTATTAATTATTAATCGTTAATTATTAATTATTAATTATTAATCGTTATTTATTTAAAAATAACTAATCATTAATCATTAATTTTATAATTAATAATAACTAATCGTCAATTATTAATTATTAATTACTAATTGTTAATTATTAATTTTATAAATAATAATAACTATAATTAATCATAATTAATTAATAGCTTAATTATTGATCATGACTATAATTTAATTATTAATCATAAATCCAAATCCTATATTTGGTTGGAGTTGGATTTGGAGTTGGATTTGAATCTTGAAATCCATGATTTGGATTTGGAGGATTTCCAAATCCAAATCCAAATAGTAAAATCCGGTTACCAAACAAGCCCTGAATGGATGGATGTGACCACATTCATTTGCTTTTGGGATATTTTTAAATTCAAAATATAGCATATACCTATTCTTTTAAATAAATAAAATAGTGAGAACATTTTTTTAAAAAAAATTTAAAAAGAACTATCGTTTTCGCTTAGGCATGTCAATGGTAGACCGAAAATCCGTATCTGATCCGTATTCGAACCGAAATTTCGGATATGGATATGGATTCGGATATCATATCGGATATTTATCGGATATCGGATGCGGATACGGTAAGTGTTATATCCGGACCAATAATATCCGAACCAATAATATTTAAATTATTTAATAAATTTAAAATATATTCAATGTATGCATGAGACTATTAGTTATATATACTTGTGTGAATTTTTTTTTGGTGCAAATGTATTCAATGTATGCATGAAAATCTGCTGCTTATGATATTTCAATGTGAAAATCTGCACATATATCTGACAAAATCTGCTGGTTCTGATTTTTTTTCTTCCCTTTTTAAATATTTTTTAGTAATCTTATTGGTTCAGATATTATCTGATATCCGTTAAAATTATTGGTAACGGATACGGTAGCAAAAACTTCTATCCGATCGGATATCGGATAGTAATCGGATATATCTGATACTTAATGGTTCGGAAATGGTAATGCTAATATCCTGCCAATGAGCTACCATTGACAGGCCTATTTTCGCTTTTTGAAGAAACCATTAGATCTTTGATTAAAATAGAGATAATATATTTTATTTTTTGATGTAAAAAATATTTCTAAGTTTTAAAAAATAACATAAGTATATACTAGTTTCTATATTTTGAATGTATACATCTACTAAAAATTTTCTTTCCTATTCTATCCTATGTTATGTAAAGGGATCATCAGTCTTCTTTCCCTTTTTATTTTGTCTAGACGTAAATGGGTTTTATTGTGGTCATCCATAAATGTACAAAACATGTGTTAATGTACTATACTTGGTAGTTCTAATTTGATAGTGTTGATTTTATATGGATGACAAAATTTTGCTGGTCCTAAATATGCAAAGAAATGCTAAAATTTTGACAATCCTATTGTTTTCAACAATGCTATAATTCTTTTGTAGTCCTAAAATTGCCAAATCATGTGATGTCCCATAATTTATTTATGGGCTAATTAGCGTTTGGACCCTGAATTTTGTACCAGATTGGTGTTTAAGTCCTAACATGTCCAATTGGCATGTTTGGACCCTGATTTTTTTTATTTGGCCCATTATACCCTTCCTAGCCTCCTTCCAAACCTGACATTGACACTGACTAGGAAGACATTGATTAGACATTTATTATTATGAATTGTTATTCTTTATACTTTAATGCTGCTGCTGAGTTTTTATTGACAGAAGAAGCTTTTTGAAGAAAAAAAAACTTTTGGGAGAATTTGGATGGTCCCTTTCCAATTCAGTGACATATTGAAGAGGATTTCAGGTAAGATCTAAGTTTTATTCGAAATCTTCATTTAGGTTTTATTCTTTTTTTTTTTTTTGAATCCAGGCTTCACCTGTGTCATTTGGGAGAATTTTTTGTCTTCGTTTAGGTTTTAGGGTTTATTTGAATTGTTTTGGTTATTTGGAACTATTTAATGGTTTTTTTTTCCCTATTTTTCGTGTCTTCTTAATGGATTGGACAAATCTTTGTTTAGTCGGGAAGAAACAAAACTAAGAAGAAGGCATATATACACATTGTTAGTAGTGATGGACACTAGAAAGCCCTGCTGTGACTTGCTTTCTCTACTAAAGCTCCAGCTACTAAAGCCAGTGCCTTTATTGCTTTCTATCCGATTCCGAAGATGGAAAGCTTTCTGAAAGCTTTCTAACCATGTGAAATGAGGATCAAGTATTAGCTTTTTATTTGTAATTATGTATATCAATACTATAGAGCATAGTCTAGTTACTCTAGTCATTGAGAAGAGCATTAAACCCTCATGCTAGGTTGCATGGGCACATAAACGGATGTGGTGGATAGCAATATAAGATTTTTAGAAAAACTTGAGATATGGGTATGGTGGGGATACATTTAGATATTCACATCCACACATATTTAGAAACACGTTTTTGTTTTATTTGATCATGATTGTATGGACATGACATAATGTTTGGTCTGATCGAGTTGAGTGTTGAAGTGAAGAAGCGAATTTAGAGCTACATAACAAAGATACAAAGCTGAAATCTATCCTGGTAAAGGAGAATTTTATGTTCAGTGAAGTCAGATGCATAAGATGTCTTATTTGAACTTCATCTATCATATACCCAAATACTAATCAAGAATCTATATACAGTATTTGTTATGTTTCATAACAAACTCTTTTACTCTCTCACTCATGAGAAGAGTCTGTATTTCTACATAGATCAGTTCAATCTCATTACAAATGCTAGTTTTATATCTGAAAATAGGGGGTTTTCTATTTTAATTCTATTTGAATATGTTGTTCCATAGGGTAAGTTTGCTGATGGTGAGGCAGTAAGTAGCAAAGGGAAGTAAAGAAAACATGAGTACAAGGACAACAACCGGCACAAGTTGGATGGATTATATGGATATTGATGACCTTCTAAGCCAGGATACTACTTATTGGAATCAATTTATGTCACAGATTTCAGATCCTGGGCCTAGTACTAGTACACCTAAGAGGAAGAGGTCACATATTGGTGTTTCTCAAAACCCGATAGGTAGAACTACATATAATGGTGTTTCAGATCCTGGGCTTGATGGTGATGGAGAACTGACACAATGTAGTCCTTGTACAAGGAGTCCTAATGCTCAAAGTGGTAGGACTTCAGATAATTTTACTGCAGACCCTGAAACGGGGTATAACAGTTCCCACTCTTCACAGTTTACTGAAACTGGTGATGAATGTGGGAGTGATGATGTCTCAGATGAGGATTTTGGTCCAAGTTGTGAAGAGTTCAGGGCAGGTGTAGAGCAAACCAGAGATGTTTACCGAACAGAGGAAAAAGTGAATCCATTTAATGAACAGTTTGGAGATGAGGGTTTACAAATTGGACAGGAGTGGGCAACAATACAAGATGTAAGGTTCTATATTAGGAGTTATTCAATACGAAGACATTTCACAATCAAGCAAATTCGGAATGAATCTGGAAGGTTGAGATGGAAGTGCAAGAAAGAAGGTTGTAACTGGTATGTCCATATTTCCAGACAGAGATGTGGTCACACTTTGAAACTAACAACAGGCATTCTATTGCACACTTGTACCGCAGACCCAGAGAATAGAAACCCAATGGCCAAATCAAGGTGGATTGCTCAAACACTTTTATCACAATATGTAGCAGACTCTGACATGAAACTGTCACGCCCCAGAACCAGAATACTGGAGAGCGGTGGGATGACTCAGCCAGCTACGTATTACGGGTAGATGAATACCGTATAATACGATCAATGCTGTCTAACCAGACGAGGGGGTGCATACTACATAAAAGTCTTACTATGGTCATTACACATCTATTGTCTCAATCATTCAAATAAGAAACAGAAATAGAGAACATGTAAGATAAAGCAGTAAGGCGTCCCAAACGCTCTGTCAAAATATTCTTGATATCTGGCTTTACAAAACATAGCCAGATTGATGTAGCAAAAGTATACACAATTGTTATCAGCTGCAGTCTGACTTTAATTACAATTATGTAAAAGTAGGTACAAGACAATCCGACTAACATGTCGGTGCCAAACGGCTAAGTATAAAGGTAAATAACAAAACGAGCGGTGAAGTAAGGAACCCACTCGAGTCCTCCTGCAATCATGCCTCTAGTATTGACCATCTTGGAGGTAGAAGTACGCTGGATCCTCGGGAACCGGCTCTAAATCTGGCCATGCAAAACCAGAGAGGTTAGACCTCTAATAGCAAGTACCACAAGAAATGACGATATGAAGGACATAAACCAGTAAGTAAAAGAATATAATAATAGATCTCTGCTTGCTACTAGGATTCACATCACATCACGACACTTCGAACCAACCTCCCAACCAAACAAGGACAGAAGTTGACCCGTCATGTCCTGACATTCTGATCATCCCAGTTAGGTAACAGAGTAGTACAGTACACAAACAAATCATCTTGAACGGCCAATCAAATCCTACGGCTTGCTATTGTGAGCCCCAAGTTATCCTGGAATAATGCAATAAAGATTCCTCAGTTCTTACTATGTGCGAGCAAGGCTAGTCTATCCAGTCAATCATGTGCGCCATGCATGAATTAGACGAGTCCTAGCAGGACACCCGTCAATATACAATATACAATAATAATAAAAACAGATACTGTTCCCTGCCCGTGTGGCAGATTTACAGTATCTGTGGGAACTAGCCGGCCCGTCGGGTACTACTCGTCCCAAGGGGGCTGCCATGTAAGAACTCGGGAATCCATTCTCTCCATGCCATCATTATTTTATTTAACTTAATAGTCCCTACGTTGAGTGAAATCCCATGCCGTGGATCATGGTCATTCAAATGAGTACTTTCGTACGGGGTACGATATGCACAACTCTACAACGATACCAGTACGGTTAGGTTGCAGGTCTTACATAGCGTAATGCAACAATCAAATCTAACCACGGTAATCATGCCTTGACCATAAAGTACACATGCTTCTTTTATAGAAAATAAATAAATAAATAAATAAATAGATTGAAGCCTGCATGTGCATGTATGTCAATATTTCGGGATCAGCCAGTCGATTGTAATAGTTCATAACATGAACGTGTCTCATTCATTTATTTCGATAAGACGACTAGCCAGTCTCTTAGTTCCAACTAGGAACGCATGATCAAATTAGTCAAGATAACCATCGTCATTAATGGTGACAAGGCATGAAAGTTATTAGCATTAAATAGGGTTGAGTCTATAACTCTCAAGGTCAAGTTCCAGTCTCACTAGATATCCATATACCAATCCAGACACTTGGCACTAATATACAACCATAGGTATTAAAATATTAACATGCTAAGATTTTCGGGTTCATGCAAAAAGGCGTAAGGATATAATAGGGAATTATCATGCCAATATTAAATGAATAAAATATAGAACAAATAAAAACTCCCAAGTCAAGAAGTCATGCTAACAAGTCTAAGCTAAGTCCAAAAGTCACGCAAGAATCGTATGCGTGAAAAGTATGCCAAGTCTGGCATGAAGGAGCGAGTGTAAAAAGTAGTACACTCTGGTAAGCGTGATCGTGAACAGTGAGGTATGACAAGTGATGCGTGACAAGTGATACGTGCTGGCAACATGAGCGTATGAGCGTGACAAATAATTCACGCACGCACGCGCAGCGTGAGGGTGAAAAGTCACGTACGCCAAAAGTCACGCACAATGTGATCGTGAAAAGTCACGCACGCAAGCTCAGGGACATGAGCGTGAAAAGTCACGCACGCCATACAAAGACAGGAGCGTGACTCAAATACATGCAGACAACGCGAGCGTGACTGAAAATACACGCACTCAAATGCGAGCGTGACTAAAAATACACGCACGCACAGAGTGGACGTAACTCAAAAGTCACGCAGACACGCACAGACATGAGCGTGACTAAAATACACGTACGCTCATGAGAACGTTAGCGTGACTGAAATACACGCAAATACGTATAGACGTGTGCGTGACTGGGCTGATGTTTACGCGAGCACGTAAGAACGTATGCGTGAAACATCTCCCAACTCCAAGTCTCATGGAGCCTTGTTTCAGTACCAGGAATACACGCTAAGTTGGTGGATCAAGAACCCATGAACAGCCGAAATACTATAACTTAGATCTAGAGAAAACCAGCCGTAGAAATCAAAAACGCTAAGAACTAATCTCTCTTGGAATCACGAGAAGAAGGCAAATGAACCATAAAAATGGGTGGAGAAGGAGCAAGTTTGCACTTGCCTACTGCTGCTGCTGGTTTGGTGGAGAAGTAATGAGAGGAAGAAGAAGAAGTAATGGTGAGAATGAAGTAATGAGGAGAGAGAAAGAGATGGAAGCTTTAAATAGGAAGGGGGTGGTAGGTGGGAGCTAGTGGGCCGGGTTGTCCACCACCAATCCGAACCCAATAAGGCCGAACCAAATAACACTAAAGCAGCAAAATAAAATGCAGGTAATAAAATTGTAGAAATATAATTGCAGAAATAAAAATTTGCAGGAAATTAATTAACATGAAAATTTAAAGAGCAGATAATTAATTAACATGAAACTAAAGGAATTTAAATACAGAATAATACATGATAAATACTAAATAAATACACATGAGTTGTACATGTATAAAAATACGCATTTCGGGAACGGGGAGTGACATCTCTACCCACCTTAGAAAAATTTCGTCCTCGGAATTTCAAATCCAAGCGGGATAGAAACATCGGGACTAAACTAATACAAGCAATTCTAGTGATCAAGCAATTCTAGTGAACAAGCAATTGTTTTTACCATATCAAAAGCAAGTACTATATATGTAAATCCATCAATCTACGATATCAAGTAGCTCTACCCATAAGGCGATAAGCATGAGAAATCAAGACAATCAAGGTATACAGAAAAAGATATACCTTGTGAGTCAAACAGGTGTGGATAGCGTGATCGGATATCATCCTCACGTTTCCACGTTGACTCTCCCAAGGAGTGATGACCCCAAGCAACACGGACAAGGCTAATTGTTCGGTTCTTGAGTATCTTCTCTCTTCGGTCCAAAATGGACACAGGCTGTTCCTCGTAAGACAGGTTGGTACCAACAACCAGCTCAGAATGATCGAGGACATGGCTTGGGTCCGATACATACCTACGTAATTGAGATATATGAAACACGTCATGCACCTCTCGTAACGAAGGTGGGAGTGATAAACGATAAGCAACATCGCCTATCCGATCAAGGATAACGAATGGGCCCACGTATCGCGGACTCAATTTCTCGCGAACGCCAAATCTGATGACCCCACGAGTAGGTGAGATCCGCAAGAATACGTGATCCCCAACAGAGAACTCTAACGGCCTACGATGCTGGTCCGCCCAATGACGATGCCGGTCCTGCGTAACCCTAAGTCGCTCCCTAATTCCTTTAACTACTTCAACCGTCTGAACAATCATTTCTGGGTCTAACATCTTCCTCTTCCCGATATCATCCCATGCAAGCGGTGACCTGCACTTCTTACCATATAATGCTTCGAATGGCGCCATCTGGATACTGGCCTGATAACTATTGTTGTATGAGAACTCGACCAAGTGCAGGTGACTCTCCCAAGACCCTCCAAAATCTAGAGTACAAGCTCGCAACATGTCTTCTAAAGTCTGAATCATCCTTTCTGATTGTCCATCTGTCTGTGGATGGTAGACCGTGCTAAACCTTAACTTGGTACCCAGACTATGATGTAAGCTCTTCCAGAAATATGATGTAAAGCGGGTATCTCGATCCGACACAATACTGACAGGGACTCCATGCTGCCTGACTATCTGTTGCATATACAACTCTGCCAACTTTTCTGTAGATTGTCCTACTCTGAAAGGAAGAAAGTGTGCTACCTTCGTAAGCTGGTCTACTATCACCCAAATAGCATCCTTACCACTTGGTGATCTCGGTAAACCGGTCACAAAGTCCATTGTAATATGCTTCAATTTCCATTCCGGAACAGAAAGTGGTTGCAATAATCCAGCTAGCCTCTGCTGTTCTGCCTTCACTTGCTGACATACCAAGCAACGGGAAATAAATCTAGCGATCTCCCTCTTCATCCCATTCCACCAGAAATGCTGCTTGATATCTTGGTACATCTTGGACCCTCCAGGGTGAATAGAATACTGAGAACTGTGAGCTTCTGCCATAACCTCCTGTCTGATATCTCCACTAGGCACACATAGACGTGATCCAAACCTAAGTGTACCATCTTCATGAATTCTCATCTCCTTCCTGAGTCCTGACTCACATTCTGCCCTAAGCTTTTGAATCCTTGGGTCTTGTGCCTGAGCTGCCTTGATCCTGTCTACCAAGTCAGATTGGACTTGTAGACTAGTTAGAACTCCTACATCACTAGGAAATATAACTTCGATGCCCATCTCCTGAAGGTCTTCTAAGATATGCTTCTGCGTTGTCAACATAAATGCGCCGCCTCTCCTGCTGAGAGCGTCTACTACCACATTAGCCTTGCCTGGATGATACTGAAGCTCCACGTCATAATCCTTGATCAACTCCAACCATCTTCTCTGCCTCATGTTTAGTTCCTTCTGGGTAAAGATGTACTTTAGACTTTTATGATCTGTGTACATCTCCACTCGGTCACCATATAAGTAATGCCTCCATAGCTTCAGAGCAAACACTACTGCCGCTAACTCCAAATCATGAGTTGGGTAATTCTTCTCGTGGTCCCGAAGCTGCCTAGATGCATACGCTATCACCTTCCCATGTTGCATAAGGACACATCCAAGTCCTTTACCTGACGCATCACAATATACTGTAAAACCTCGGGTCCAACTGGTAATGTAAGAATAGGTGCTGATATCAACTTCTGCTTCAAAGTCTCAAATGATGCCTGATATTCTGCCGACCAAACAAATGGTACATCCTTCCGGGTCAAGCGGTCATGGGCGCTGAAAGCCTTGCAAAATCTGACACAAACCTTCTGTAATATCCTGCCAATCCCAAGAAACTTCGTACATCTGCTACGGTCTTGGGTACTGGCCAACTCTCTACTGTTTTTACCTTCTTGGGATCTACTGCTACTCCATCTCCTGAGATGATGTGACCCAAAAATGAAATGTGGTCCGACCAAAACTCACACTTGCTGAGCTTGGCATACAACTGGTTCTCTCTCAGAACCTGCAACACTTTTCTGAGGTGGTCTTCATGCTCCTCTTCACTAGTAGAGTATACGAGAATGTCGTCAAGAAACACAACGATAAATTGGTCTAAGTATGGCATAAAAATACGATTCATCAAATCCATGAATATAACTGGAGCATTGGTCAAACCAAACGGTATTACTAAGAACTCATAATGCCCATACTTCGACCTGAATGCTGTCTTGGGAATATCCTCCTTCCGAACCCTCACCTGATGGTACCCTGAACGAAGATCTATCTTGGAGAAAACTCTAGCTCTGCTCAACTGATCAAATAAGTCGTCGATCCTGGGTAATGGGTACTTGTTCTTCACTGTTGCCGCGTTAAGCTTCCTGTAGTCAATGCACAATCTGGATGACCCATCATTCTTTTCCATAAGTACCACTGGTGCTGTCCACGGTGATACACTAGCTTGGATGAACTTCTTCTCCTTCAATTCCTCTATATGTTGATATACCCTGTCCTGCTCCGAATCCGCCATTCTATAAACCCGATCTGATATCGGTTTAGTTCCTGGTGCCAATTCTATACTGAACTCAATATCTCTAACTGGTGGTAGACCTGGAAGTTCTTCAGGAAATACATCTAGAAATTCTTCAACTATCTTCGGAATCTGAACTTCCTCCATTGCCGTCACTACTCCCTGCTCTTGCTGAGTTGCCTCTAATCTGACTAAGGTAAACCTCTTCATGCCTGGAATATCAAAAGATACACTCCCTCTACGACAATCTATTGTCGCATGACTGTCTTTCAGCCAGTCCATGCCTAAGATAACGTCGAAATTTCCAACATGAAATTCTATCAACCGAGCAGGTAAAGAATGCCCACAAACTACAACGCTACACGCTAAAATAACTCTACTAACTCCTACGAGTCCATTACCAGTGAGTATATTCAACCTCCCTGGCAATGCCTCGAACTTCATTCATAGTCATGTCGCAAATCGTGCAGATATAAATGAATGGGATGCTCCCGAATCAAACAATGCTACTGCGGGATATGAGGCGACGAGAATGTTACCTGCCACAACATCTCTCGATGCCAATGCCTCCTCCAAGGACAAAGTGAATGCTTGCCCTCGACCTCCTTGCTGATTCCCATGCTGCGGCCTAGCCTGATGCTGCTGCTGGCCCCTGCCTTGATGATGCTGGGGTGGTCTTTGCTGGTGTTGCTGCATCGGCGGCCCCTGTGCCGAAACATCTGAGCCTGCGGCATTAACGGGCGCTGTGCCAACGGTCTTACTGCTACCGCTGGTCCTCGATACTGTCCTGCTGCTGGTGCTGGCAGAGCAGAAAACTGCTGCACTGGTCCTTCTGACCTCGAATTCATGGGACATATGGTAACCCGATGGTCTGGATTTCCACATATCAGACATAGTCCGTTCAATGTCCGACACACATCTCTAGTGTGTCCCATCTTCCCACAATAAGTGCAGCCCGCCGGGGGTTGCTGGTTCTTCTTCTGCTACTGTTGCTGCTGCTTGGGTGGTGCTGGTCCTCGTATCGCCACATCGTGGATACGAATGCCAGCGGATGGTGCTGTTGTTCGGGGTGCTGCTCCCCCTCCTCCTTCAATCTGACTGTAGGATCTCTTCTGACCCCTAGTCCTCACCGCAAGCCTCTGAATGGTGATCTCATGCCTTCGAGTCGCCGTTAATATCTCATCAAAAGTCTGGTAATTTTGTCCCTCTATTAATTGCAAGAGCTCAAGATGAAACCCTTGCTGAAACCTCATGGCCCTCTGGCGCTCCGTTGCTACCATCTCTGGGACGAATCTACTCAATCTGCAGAACTCCGCTGCATAAGCATCTACAGTCTTGCCGGCCTACCTGAGGTTGATAAATTTCTGTTGTAGCTCAAACTGCGCCACAACTCCATAGTACTTGGTCTTGAATCTTGCAGTAAAATCGTCCCAAGCCACAGGACGTCTGATGTCCACTTCCTCTGATTCCCACCAATCACGTGCGAGATCCTGAAGTAACAACTTCAATAGATCCACACGTTCTGCTGCCGGTACCTTAGGTGCTGTCAGAATAGCCTCAATATCCTTAAGCCATGCATCTGCTGAGATGGCATCCTCCGTGCCCTCGAAACGGCAGGGGTTGTACTTGCAAAACCTGGCTGATGCTCCTGAATCTGGCCTCACTCCTCTTTCCAATGCCGTCTGCAATCCTTGGTTGAGCAACACATTCTGCTCTTGTAGCTGAGTGTGCATGCGCTGCTGGGCCAACATCTGATGTTGCTGAGCAGCCATCATTCCTCTCATGATCTCCAGAAGGGCTGGGGTGTCCACTTCCACAGGGGTAGGTGGAACTATGGGTGGGTCTGGAATATCTGGATACTGCGGTCCAACCGCTGGTTCTACTATCACTTCTTCCTGGATAGCCTCCTGAGGCGAGACTGGCCCTGGTTGCTGACCATCCTGGTCAGGTTGTCCTTGTTGCCTTTGTTGTTGCTGCCCAGCTCTGACCGCTGCGGACGAAGTGCCCCTAAGGAAAAGGGACAAGAGAATAATCAAACGATCGGATATGAAGGATCAATGAAGTCAAAGGATACCGGAATGTCAAGCAAGAGTTGAGAATAACGAATCAGGAGATCAAGGGGAAACATGTGTGATTGAGACATCCTATAAATCAAAACACCCCACAAGTCTGAAATCAGACCTGTATGGGCCACCACTAAAACCTTGTCACGCCCCAGAACCAGAATACTGGAGAGCGGGGGGATGACTCAGCCAGCTACGTATTACGGGTAGATGAATACCGTATAATACGATCAATGCTGTCTAACCAGACGAGGGGGTGCATACTACATAAAAGTCTTACTATGGTCATTACACATCTATTGTCTCAATCATTCAAATAAGAAACAGAAATAGAGAACATGTAAGATAAAGCAGTAAGGCGTCCCAAACGCTCTGTCAAAATGTTCTTGATATCTGGCTTTACAAAACATAGCCAGATTGATGTAGCAAAAGTATACACAATTGTTATCAGCTGCAGTCTGACTTTAATTACAATTATGTAAAAGTAGGTACAAGACAATCCGACTAACATGTCGGTGCCAAACGGCTAAGTATAAAGGTAAATAACAAAACGAGCGGTGAAGTAAGGAACCCACTCGAGTCCTCCTGCAATCATGCCTCTAGTATTGACCATCTTGGAGGTAGAAGTACGCTGGATCCTCGGGAACCGGCTCTAAATCTGGCCATGCAAAACCAGAGAGGTTAGACCTCTAATAGCAAGTACCACAAGGAATGACGATATGAAGGACATAAACCAGTAAGTAAAAGAATATAATAATAGATCTCTGCTTGCTACTAGGATTCACATCACATCACGACACTTCGAACCAACCTCCCAACCAAACAAGGACAGAAGTTGACCCGTCATGTCCTGACATTCTGATCATCCCAGTTAGGTAACAGAGTAGTACAGTACACAAACAAATCATCTTGAACGGCCAATCAAATCCTACGGCTTGCTATTGTGAGCCCCAAGTTATCCTGGAATAATGCAATAAAGATTCCTCAGTTCTTACTATGTGCGAGCAAGACTAGTCTATCCAGTCAATCATGTGCGTCATGCATGAATTAGACGAGTCCTAGCAGGACGCCCATCAATATACAATATACAATAATAATAAAAGCAGATATTGTTCCCTGCCCGTGTGGCAGATTTACAGTATCTGTGGGAACTAGCCGGCCAGTCGGGTACTACTCGTCCCAAGGGGGCTGCCATGTAAGAACTCGGAAATCTATTCTCTCCATGCCATCATTATTTTATTTAACTTAATAGTCCCTACGTTGAGTGAAATCCCATGCCGTGGATCATGGTCATTCAAATGAGTACTTTCGTACGGGGTACGATATGCACAACTCTACAACGATACCAGTGCGGTTAGGTTGCAGGTCTTACATAGCGTAATGCAATAATCAAATCTAACCACGGTAATCATGCCTTGACCATAAAGTACACATACTTCTTTTATAGAAAATAAATAAATAAATAAATAAATAGATTGAAGCATGCATGTGCATGTATGTCAATATTTCGAGATCAGCCAGTCGATTGCAATAGTTCATAACATGAACGTGTCTCATTCATTTATTTCGATAAGACGACTAGCCAGTCTCTTAGTTCCAACTAGGAACGCATGATCAAATTAGTCAAGATAACCATCGTCATTAATGGTGACAAGGCATGAAAGTCATTAGCATTAAATAGGGTTGAGTCTATAACTCTCAAGGTCAAGTTCCAGTCTCACTAGATATCCATATACCAATCCAGACACTTAGCACTAATACACAACCATAGGTATTAAAATATTAACATGCTAAGATTTTCGGGTTCATGCAAAAAGGCGTAAGGATATAATAGAGAATTATCATGCCAATATTAAATGAATAAAATATAGAACAAATAAAAACTCCCAAGTCAGAAAGTCATGCTAACAAGTCTAAGCTAAGTCCAAAAGTCACGCAAGAATCGTATACGTGAAAAGTACGCCAAGTCTGGCATGAAGGAGCGAGTGTAAAAAGTAGTACACTCTGGTAAGCGTGATCGTGAACAGTGAGGTGTGACAAGTGATGCGTGACAAGTGATACGTGCTGGCAACGTGAGCATATGAGCGTGACAAATAATTCACGCACGCACGCGCAGCATGAGGGTGAAAAGTCACGCACGCCAAAAGTCACGCACAATGTGATCGTGAAAAGTCACGCACGCAAGCTCAGGGACATGAGCGTAAAAAGTCACGCACACCATACAAAGACAGGAGCGTGACTCAAATATACGCAGACAACGCGAGCGTGACTGAAAATACACGCACTCAAATGCGAGCGTGACTAAAAATACACGCACGCACAGAGTGGACGTAACTCAAAAGTCACGCAGACACGCATAGACATGAGCGTGACTAAAATACACGCACGCTCATGAGAACGTTAGCGTGACTGAAATACACGCAAACACGTATAGACGTGTGCGTGACTGGGCTGATGTTTACGCGAGCACGTAAGAACGTATGCGTGAAACATCTCCCAACTCCAAGTCCCATGGAGCCTTGTTTCAGTGCCAGGAATACACGCTAAGTTGGTGGATCAAGAACCCATGAACAGCCGAAATACTATAACTTAGATCTAGAGAAAACCAGCCGTAGAAATCAAAAACGCTAAGAACTAATCTCTCTTGGAATCACGAGAAGAAGGCAAATGAACCATAAAAATGGGTGGAGAAGAAGCAAGTTTGTACTTGCCTACTGCTGCTGCTGGTTAGGTGGAGAAGTAATGAGAGGAAGAAGAAGAAGTAATGGTGAGAATGAAGTAATGAGGAGAGAGAAAGAGATAGAAGCTTTAAATAGGAAGGGGGTGGTAGGTGGGAGCCAGTGGGCCGGGTTGTCCACCACCAATCCGAACCCAATAAGGCCGAACCAAATAACACTAAAGCAGCAAAATAAAATGTAGGTAATAAAATTGCAGAAATATAATTGCAGAAATAAAAATTTGCAGGAAATTAATTAACATGAAAATTTAAAGAGCAGATAATTAATTAACATGAAACTAAAGGAATTTAAATACAGAATAATACATGATAAATACTAAATAAATACACATGAGTTGTACATGTATAAAAATACGCATTCCGGGAACGGGGAGTGACAGAAACCATCGTTCATAAAGGATTATATGATGAAGACATTTGGAGTTAAGGTGTCATACTTCACTGCTTGGAATGCAAAGAACATCATGTTCGAACTGCTACATGGTAGTTATAATAGGCAATACAATCTTGCTCCAGAGTTGGCCAGACATGTTCTACTATCTAACCCAGGTAGCATTGCTACATGTTCAAGGGATGATGCAACTGAAAAGTTCACTGGTGAGTTTGGGAAGCAATAATTTAAAATTTTGTGTATATGCTAATTTAATTTATTTTCACATATACTTATGTTTTTGCCCTTTCACTACACTGCAGGAATGTGTATATGTTTCAAGGCAAGCTTAGATGGATTTTTGGCTGGTTGCAGACCGATTTTGGGGTTAGATGGTTGTTTTCTAAAAGGTAGGTATGGTGGGGTATTGTTGTCTGTTGTTGCTTTGGATGCCCAAAATGGATTGTTTCCTATAGCCATATATATTTGTAGAAATGAATGCAAGGAAACATGGTTGAGCTTTCTTAGTACCATAGGACCTCATTTAAAGCAGCATGAACTGCCATTAACTTTGATGTCTGATAGACAAAAAGGCTTAGTACAGGCTGTTGATGAAGTGTTTGGTCCAGGTCGCCATAGGTTTTGTTTTAGACACATGCACAAGAACTTCAAGAAAAATTTTCCTGGAAAAAATCTGGAAACACTGACATGGGCAGCAGCACAGGCATACACTAAAACTGAGTTCAAGCGCAATATGGATGAGTTAAACAAAGTATGTCCAGAGGCAAAAACATGGATGGATAGGGAAGATTACGGCTCCTGGGCTAGGTCACACTTTGAAACAGTCTCTAAGTGTGAACATGTGACTAATAATTTCTCAGAGTCATTCAACAACTTGATATTGGAAAGTAGAAGTAAACCGATTTGTACATTGGTGGAAAAATACAACCTCATGATGATGACTAAAATGTTTGACAGGAGAACATTAGCAAGGGCATGGGATCAAAATGGGTTAGTGCCAAAGGTTCAAAGTTACTTGGAATCCCTGAAGAGCTATATTCATAGGTTTATCATGCAACCTTCAGATGACATCATTTATTGTGTCTACTTGAAAGCTGGGGACAAGTGGACAGTGAATATACAAGCTAGAGCTTGCACTTGTGGTGTTTGGCAGCTAACAGGTCTACCTTGTATTCATGCACTTGTAGTGTTAGTTCCTAAAAGATTCAATCTGAAAGAGTATGTCCTTCACCTTTTATGTTAAAGTTATTTATTAGTTATACCATAACTTGTGTATTATCTGACCATACTTATTATATGCTACAGTTATTGTAGTCCTTATTTCTATGTTGAAGCATATGCCAAGACCTATGCCCAGCGCATAAATCCAATAGCAGATGTCAAGGAGTGGGAAGAGGTACATTATATTCATTATTCATATTTATGTAAATATGAGACTAGCTGGTAGACTTCTAATTATAATGTGTCAAATAAATGTAGCCCCAGTATGTGGTGAAACCTCCATTATTGGTGAGGCCAGCTGGTAGACCTAGAACTCAAAGGAGAAGGGATGCTGCTGAACGAGAGGGAAGACTAACTAGGAAAAACTATTGCAGGTCAGTAAATGCATATGAGTAATAAACCCACATAATTACTTGTCCTAATTAAATTCTTATAACTAATTATGTCTTCTTGAAATTTCAGTAAGTGCGGTCTGACGGGGCATAATAAAAGTACATGCAAGGGGGCGTCTTGGTGGGAAGGAAGATCAGGAGAAGGAACAAGGGGAGGCAGAGGAACAAGAGGAGGTAGGGGAGGCATTAATAATGGAGGAGGCCGAGGACAACCACATCAACGTGAACAACAACAACAACAACAACAACAAAATAGTGTACCTAGTGGAGGTATGGGAGGTAGAGGAACCAGGGGAGGTAGACGAACAAGGGAAGGCCGAGGAACAAGAGGAGGTAGAGGACAACAAGAACAAGAATCACAGCTAGGAGTTCCTAGGGATTTGCCAAGTCCGCCAATAAGGAGTTCAAGGACTGGAGCAGGAAGGATGTTTAGGTGGTTCACCAGTAATCAAACTAATGACGTACCAGAGGGACCTAGTAGTTAGGAAGTATGAGGTGGGAATTTTTGGTATGCTTGTGCACGTTTAAGGGTTTTGGTTTTTTGGATAGAAAATGGCTATTTATTTTGATATGCATGTAAATGGTCAAAAGACAGTTTCACGGCTTCTCCTTCTGGTGGTCTCAATGGGCTATGGTGTTGTGCGGCCGACACTGGGTGGCATAACTTCCAGAGTTGCTCTCCTTGGCGTGGTTTATTTTGTTGCTTCGGAGGCTCTTGAACTTGTTGAACATTTGGGAAATATCAACTGACTTTTCTGGAAAAGTGAACCTGTTTTTGGTGCTACCTATTGCTCTTTTGGATGCAGCCTTCATTGTTTGGATATTTTCTTCATAGCATGTTTGCATGAACCATTTGCAGTTACCTTGATGTTACCTTTATTCTCCAAATTTTTGTGTTGGCTGTGACTTGAGAGAACTATTATGCATTTTTTGTGCTACCTGTTGCTCTTCTTGTAGACAAAGGAAGTTTTCTTCATAGCAAAACTTCCTTCATAGCATACAGAAAATGTATGAAAAATAAAGGCTTTTCATATATCGATGACATCTCTGGAAAAGTAAGGCTGTTTTTGGTGCTACTTGTTGCTCTTTTGCATGCATCCTTCATTGTTTGGATATTTTCTTCATTATTAAAAAAATAGAAAAGCTTCAGGTATGAGGTAAACTATAGCTGTCAATTACATGAGCATGGGTGCACGGACAATTTGCAGTTGATATTACCTTTATTCTCCCAATTTTATGGTCAAAAGTTCATTTTCTTCAAAAAAAGCTTCTTCTATCAATAAGAACTCAGCAGCAACATTAAAATATAAAGAATAACAATTCATAATAATAAATGTATAATCAATGACTTCCTAGTCAGTGTCAATGTCAGGTTTGGAAGGAGGCTAGGAAGGGTATAATGGGCCAAATAAAAAAAAAATAGGGTCCAAACATGCTAATTGGACATGTTAGAGCTTAAATACTGATCTGGTACAAAATTCAGGGTCCAAACGCTAATTAGCCCTTTATTTATTTTTACCAATCCCTCACTTTTATATCCCATCCCCACTCCATCCAATCCCATTTAATTCCATACAGCCAACTGTCAATCAACCTAATAAATCCTCCGAAATTAATCCGAATAAATATGATTAAATGTTGATCGGATGGAAGTATAAGCAAAAAAAAAAGTTCCATCAAAAAAATATTTTTTCACATAATACGTCGTTAGGACGGACGTTATGTGCACAAAATACGTCTATCTAAAGGATACTTTTTATGCATGATACGTCCATCAGATGGACGTGTCTTTTGATAATTTTTTATATTTTTCTATTAATATCTATAATCCCGTTTTCAAGGAAAATGTCCATTCTTTTGACGTTTTTGTTCTTTGAGTGTCAAATTTATAAACTTTGTGGTATAGGCACAACTTCATCACAGTAAAATTTTCAAATTTTACTAAAGAAAACTTTTATTTATAAGATAAAATATTAGATTAGTATAACATTTTGTTTAAGAAAAAACAAAAGGAAAAAAATCACACATTTTAGCTAATGGAAACAATCTGGAACTTTATATATAATTGCTTAATTTTAGTAGATGCGCCATCCAACATATTCATTTCTTTTCCTTTGGTACAAATATTTTGGCTTAAAAAGATAAAGGATCCCACGAAATAAATTTCGGATAGCTCACCGATTGGGATGGTGTAGAATATTTTTTTATTAAAAGAGTTAGAATTCAAGTCACAATCTACAAGGAAAAAAAATCATAGAGAAACTCATGAGTTCTTAATTTTTAAAACTTGATTATGAACGAATGTTGAATTATATGTATCTAATCCTTTGACTTTTTTCCTTTTAGAAACTAAATAGTAAAATAAGAACACTTTTAATGTTATTAAGTTATTATTTTGAGTTCTTATTTAAGTTTTTGTAGTCGAACTGAAAAAAAAAAAAATCTAAAATTTGCATTTCTAAATTCGTGGTCCTAAAATGTAAACCAACTAATATGGTTTCGACAATAAGCAAGTTCGTCTAGCAAATCGGCTTGTTACAAGTGATCGACTTTGTCATGCTTAGGTTTTATGATATTAGGTATTTTAATTATTTTGTGATATATAAGTGTTGGAGTTAACAAAGAATGAGCCATTAATGTTTGTTTAAAGGTTTATGTTTTATGCGATATATAAAAGTGCACGCAAATAATAAGATAAATTATTTTTGTATATTTCAATGTTGGTGTCTTCTCCTGCAATTTTTTTTTAAGATAGGACCCTGGACGAAAGAAAATTTAATCTTGAATATATTACTAATATCAATATTACATATTTATCAATTAAGTCAATTCTTATAATTATGTACCTGATTGTTAAATCCATATTATGGCACAAGCCATGGGATATCATGACCCCATCAAAACCAAACAAGCCATGACAAATAGTTCAAATCCAACAATTATTCTGGATTGCTCCATCTATTTCTCCTAGGTCTAAAAGTTACAATCATAACTTTTATTTATATTTCTCTCATAATTTTTTATCCAAGTTAATGTCTAGGAGTCACTATTTAGTTGTATGTAAATAAAAAAAATTCATGCAGCATAGTCACATAAACTATTGTAATTAACGTTGCAACCATTTGGCTACAATATACTTAGGCCTCGTTTGGTTCACAGAAAGGAAATACATTCTCTTGTAATTTTCATGAATATGGGAAAGTAGGATTCCTGTCACATTTCTTTCCGTTGTTTGGTAAAACAAGAAAACTATCTAGGAAAAAAAACAAAATATAACAATATTCCAATAATATCATTACCTTTTAAAATAAAAATAATATTAAAAAAATAACATTAATGGTAAATAAGTAATGACACATGGTTACTTTTGTCATAACTTTTGTAATAAATGTTGGAAAGAAGGAGAAAAAATCAATCCCATGAGCCTTGAGTGGAACTATATTCCCACCAATTTTTTCTCTTGTCAGAAAATTGATTCTCAAGTTTGTGGCTACCAAACAAAGGAAATGAACAAATTTTTTTTCTTGGTTCCTTAAATCCGTGAACCAAATGAGGCCTTAGTGTCCGGACACATACGGTACGAGTGCAATAACACTTGGTATAATTTAGTATAAATAATATAAGAGTTGTTGACAATAATATTTTCTATATTTTTTATTACACGAATTTTTTTTTTAAAATAATTACATGACCTTTTCTATGCTTTATGTTTTAAGGATGGTTATACATAAATACAAAAAATAAGAGAAGTCCGTAAAATAAAAATAAAATATGTCCGTCTAAGACACATAAAATATAGGTAGGAAACCTTACTGTAAATAATCCTATAGTTTTTGTTGTGAATATATATATATATATATATATATATATATATATATATATATATATATATATATATATATATATATATATATATATACAGTGGCGTAGCCACATGGAGCCGAGGGGACGCGGCTGTGCCCCGTCAAATGTTGAGTTTTTGTTTATATTTTTTTTATATGAAGTATTATATATATAATTTTATTATGGGCATAGAAAAAACTATCATGATGTTACAACAACATTGCAATGTGAGATCAGTAAAATAATATATTTACGGAACAACTAAACATCAACTAATCATAGCAGTATACTTTCAAGAACATGTCATGAACAAAATGCTCTACGTAAGCTTCTAAAAATGGTTGTTCTTTTAAGATTTACCTTACTAGCACATAGAACAAAAAGAAAATTAGTAAAGCAGTATATACATAACTTAAAAAAAATTGATGTTCATAAGATATATTTATATATTGACAACACTCAGCAATCTATCGCCATCTTTTATATCTCACACACACACACACACAAATATATATATATATATATATATATATATATATATATATATATATATATATATATATATATATATATATATATATATATATATATATAATGTGAATGCCTCCTAACTCACTCACAAAGAAAAAAGTGTCATTAGGAATGACAGTTTTTTTGAAATTGTCCGATGGAAACCTTTTTTTTTTGGGACGCGTTTGGTGTTTTAAAATAGAAACATGGACGGGGATGTGGACGCGTACACATTACGCATGTCACGTCCCGATCCGAGAAATCACTCGTCCTCTCTAGATTTTATCCGAATCATCGTCCTCGCTGGGGCGTGATGCCGCACGAGCCTGGAGTTGCGCTCGTGCAAGGCAAGATAACGGTTCACATAGTGATTATCTCAAAGTCGTAACATAAGCAGCGAAAGGAAACAAAGAATACAATAAGAATCTCTTTTATTCATAATGAACTGAAGGTTACAAGGCTCTGAATAGCCCAACTTAATATGCCAATTGGCTACAACGCTCATGATCTCTCTAGCTCACAAAGGATTTCATTGTTCCATACATTATGCCTCTTTATAGCCACCAAGTAGACTTCGGTCGAACATCTCCATGTCGCAAGTCCGAACGCCTATGCGGTAGCTCCTCTTGAACGCCAAGGACTCCATGCCTCGGCGCGTCCAAGCCAAGTCCCGCCCCGAGCTGATCATAACCTGAACCTGCACATAAACTAGTGGGAGATTAGTGCTTTCGTCCTCGCTTCGCACTGATCAAGACCCGCTCGCACCCAAACCAAACACAAGGTATATTGTAATGCATGTGGTTCGTATTACGTATCTTGGTATACGTGTACGTATTTTGACTCGTATTGCATGTCTCCCTGCTTGGTTTATTTGGCATTTTCATTGCTTGGTTCACCTTGGGATTGGTTCGGCTAGGCTTGGGTTTGCTTAGTTGGTTCATCATGAACCAAGTGGAGAACCCCTACCTACCACCACCATCTCCATTTATTAACCCCAACCACCTTTCTCTCTCTTCATTCAATTTTTTCATTACTGCTCTTCCTCTTCTTCTTCCTCACCGAACCCCCACCGTAGGCAAGTGTAACTTGCTTCATGAAGGAACTCCCATTTTATTGTTCCATTTTCTTCTCCACAAGATTCTAAGCCTCTTTAGTATTTAATGTTTTCAAATTCCATGGCTTCTCCCTTGTAGATCTGAGTTTATAGTATTTTCGATCTTCTTAGTTTTGATCTACTAAAATAGCTTGTTTTCGAAAATTAAGAGTTTCATGTAGTAGGCCTCATAATTTGGCACAAGTTTGGGGTTTCACCAAGTTCTGGCCGAGATGGAGTTTCCTTGAGTTCTGAGCTTTTACGCGTGTTGACCTTGCCATATGGAGAAGATATAGTTTTACGCACACGTATTACGTGCCAGCGTATTGTTCGGCCTTTTACGCTCACGTCTTAACGTGTTCGCATAGTGCCCCTTTACGCTCACGCATCGCGTGCCAAGCGTACTCGTTTTACGCTGAGCTAATCGATTTTTACGCTCGGGACTCTCCCGCTCGCATAAAATCGAGCTAGCGTAAAATCCCTAGCTCGAGCCGGCTCTCACGAGCGTAAAGTTTGCCGAGTGTTCCTCGCGTAAAGCTTCCCTCGCGTGAAGCTTCTCTCGCGTAAAGCTTTGATCGAGAGTTGGCGTGCGTAAATCTTACGAGCGTAAAGCCCGACTAGCGTAAAACCCCACCCACATGTACCCTTGCTCGCGTAGAGCTATCTTACCTTGCTCTTGCTAGCGTAAGCCACTTTACGCTTGAAGGCCCCTTGTCTAGCGTAGTAGTACGCGCTTAGAGACTTGAGTTCCTATGGCGTACACCTTTACCCCTTTTTATATTTTTACGTCCATTTTATATCCTTACGCCTTTTGTCATGAACTTGATAATCACGAATTTATTCAATATATTTGGAAATGATAATTGAACATGGCATGGTATGACAAGTATACCTGACATGATTATCTCGAATTGCTGTTGCGACGGCTAACATGACATGACACGACTTGACAAGAATGATTGACCTGGACACTGTGGACGATTGCGTTTGTACAAATAAACTAGTACTGTCTTGCATCATGTCTAGGACGGGGACCCCTGAATACCACGGTCAGGGGCACCTACTGAAATTGACTAAGGCTAATTAACTAGAATAATTCAGTAGACATGAAAAGATTCCCAGCTACAGGCAATCCCGTTATCTGGGCGCATTCAGTGGACTTGTAGCCTACCGACGAGTAGGACACATTTCCAGCACACAGTCACCTGTTGCATTCTTCATAAACGGACATTCGACCTGGATAACCGGATGGTCTGCAGGGCTTGTGGCTATTGGGATAATCTCACTGCATCTTGCTAGTAACTAGGCCTGTGATAACCCTAGTTAGTTAAAGTATCAAACCGTACTCATTGCTTGGCCGTGATTGATTGGATGGAATTTAGCCCAGCTTAGTCTTGCCCCGATCCTGTATAAGATTGTTGTTGGCCCAATGATTACATCATGTTTTTGAATATGGCTAATCAATTAAGTTTAACATAATGATGTCACTAATATTCATATACTCACTATCATGTTGCTACTTAAACTTAGCATTGTCCTATATCATATTGCTATGCTTGTTTCGTACTGTAACATATTTTGCTGGCCTAACATGTATTTGTAGACATGCAGTAAGCATGATCTCACTTGAGCAAACTAGGACACAAGCAATGAAGAATTAATGATGGATCAAAGACGGCGTCATACAAAAATATTTCTCCGAACCGCCTAGCGACCTATCCGGGGCCTCACATCGGGGGTTCCGCTGCCCGGTCAGCGGACAGGGGTCGAGGGGGCAGCGCCCCCCGTCGGGGGTTCGGGGGCGAAGCCCCCGAAAGGTATTCAGATTTCCAGATCTGTTTATCTTTAGACGACCGCTGTCAAGGAAAAAGACGTCTTCAGTTCTGCTCAGATATCAGAAGAAAGGCGTCATCACAGGGCTCTTGGTTTTCCTACTTGTTCCAAGTCTGTAATCTTTATTTTATTGAGTCTAGGAGAATGTGTACGTTGAGTCGCACTGAGTCATCTCAACCCCTAGACATATCTCTCCAAGCTCTACCATACAAACAGACCAATTCCTGAACCAAGCCCAAGCTCCACAAAGCCCAATGGACCAATTCTGTCTTCTGGAGACAGAGTTCGGGCCGAACTCTGCCTCCATACAGAGTTCGGGCCGAACTCTATCCCCTGATTTCCAGCACCCTAATTTTTAGGGCCTGCTTGCTACAAGCTGTCCAACGTTCAAAAATTTGAATTCTTGGGACAGAATTCTGGCCGAATTCTGCCTCCCCAGAGTAGTATAAATAGAGCTTGAATTCTTTCATTTCAAATTATCTCTCACCTTCAAATATTTAAGCTTTCTAAGCTCTACTACTCCAAGCCTCATTCTTCCATATCTCCTAAGCCACAACTCTCCTTAGCCCAAGGTGCTCAGTGCGATATCAGCTAGAAGTTGTGTGCAAGAGTGAAAGAAAAGTCACTTGGACAATTCCAAGTTTCGCCACCTGCGAATCTGTAAGAAGTTGGCATGCTCTTCTGAGTAAAGGCACGTGGTTGTACACTATTTCACAAATAGTGGATTTTAATCTTGGGCTAGAGTTCTCAGGCCTGGACTAGTCCTCCACGAGGGAAACCAGGTTAAAACTGCTGTGTTTGCGTATGCTCTTCTGATCTTTATTTACTTCCGCATTTCTCTCTGATTTATTTACTATCTTGATAGTTGTTTATTGGAGGTGATATAGAGTTAATTTTTATTTGGTGATTATCGACACAAACTCTATTCACCCCCTTCTAGAGTTGCCTACACGTTATTTCAATTGTTACATGACTGGATTATTTATGCTTGCCTTAACAATAAAGATCAGGGGTCCAGTTCTGTTCAGGCGAAGGGTTACAACCCCGGTCCTTGTTTGGTTTAAGGGTTGTAACCTGGCTCCCGGAGCAGTTCTGTGTCCTCTTTTCGTTTATTGTCTTATTATAACCCCTGCCATGCTCATCATGTTTCACCTTACTTCAACAGCATGATTAATTATTTATAATGGCTTTAGCAATAAAGATCAGGGGTCCAGTTCTGTTCAGGCGAAGGGTTACAACCCCGGTCCTTGTTTGGTTTAAGGGTTGTAACCTGGCTCCAGGAGCAGTTCTGTGTCCTCTCTTCGTTTATTGTCTTCACTGTACCAATAGTATTTGAGACGGGTTTCTATTCAAGTGAAGGGCTGCAACCCCGGTCCTTGTTTGGTTTAAGGGTTGTGACCTGGCTACTTGAATGGTTTCTTCGTACTCAGTTTACTGTTGTTATCTCTATTATTATCAGTTCTTTATTTATTATTTATCTTTAATACTCTATTGTGATATGCTGGTTTTAGTTCCTAAGTGAAGCCTCCTTTGTGGCACTTGCTCTTTCTGGGGTCTGACCCAGCTGGTTTTGTGTGGCCAGATATCGGAGCAGCTCCAGAAGATCCACCTGTCTTCCAGCCAGATGGTGACCACCAGGCGTAACCCTGGCAAAGAGTGGGTTTTTTTTTGTCCTCCCACTTTATTGTAAAATTATTCTTTTGAGGCGTTTAGCCGGCAAGCACGTGTTAGCTCGTATTGCACCTTTATTTACTGTCTGCCTACGGGCTGTAACATGATTGACAGATCCTAGGGTTGATCATGTATGACTGAACTCTTGCTAGTCTTGACATTTTGTGCGACTAGCTTCATGATCATCCAATATGTAATGTATGGGATGCCTTGCTATTATATATTTAGTGCTCTGACATCTTGTAACTATTATTGTTTGCTCGAGATTGAGACAATAGGCTTGTTCATGACCATAGGAGACTGTTGGCTTGTAGTTAAACCCTCATTTATCTAGACAGCCGTGACCGTATAGCGAGGTGGGTTGCACTTCAATATACGTAGCTGGCTATGTACGTCCCGCTCTCCAGTATTCTGGATCTGGGGCGTTACATATATTTAGTGAAACATACATCTTAATTTGTGATCTTTCTATTTAGCCTTAGGATCAGTTTCATGGCAATACTTAAATATAGCACCTTTTCATAAGTGTGTCCAATACTGTGTCCCTGCGGCAGATACAGTTAGACATCATATGAATATAAACATAGTGATCGTGCTCATCTCCGTCCCATTTTGCCTAGCCTGCAATGGTTAGAACTTAACATAAGCAATCATACGATTCACGAAACCAACCAATCGTAAACTTAAACATATGCATAAGGGTAGCAGGCCCTGCGCCTGCACTCACACTACTAAAATACAACAAATTGGCGACGGATATTTTTCGTCGGGCATAGCGACGGCCTCGCGACTACCTTGTGACTGGCTACCGTCATAAAGCAATGGATATTTTTTTAGGTTTTTTGCGTCAAAATCAGTCGCACATCCGTCGCTAATGTGACGAAACATTAGCGACGGATTCATGTCCGTCGCTAATATGTCGCACATTGTGGCGCCAAAATCTGAAATAAATGGCGCGCTAAATTAGCGTCTATTTGGCGACGGATGTTCCATCGGTATTCTAGTTGGTATTTAGCGGCTACTTACCGACGGATATATCCGTCAGTAATCCGTCGCTAAATACTGTAACCTAACTTAAATTGACCGACGGGGGAGGGAGGGGGAGGGATTTTTATTCCCCCAAAAAAACTCTCTCTCTCTCTCTCCGGCGAGCTCTCTCCGACGGGTCACATTCTCCGGCGAAGCTCTCTCCGACGGGATATCTCTCTCTCAGGTATGCTCTCTCTCTCTCTCTGTTTAGGGTTTCGGGTTGGGGGGGTCGGCTGTCACTGGAGCCGGCGGGGTGGGGGGGAGGTTGTTGAGGGCGGGGGACAGGGCATAGTTTAGGGGTTCGGGGCAGGGGTAGGGTTTCGGGTGGGGGGTGGGCCGACTGTGATGGGGGGAGGGAGGGGGGGCGGGGGGTGGATGGTGTTGGGTGCGGGGCGGGGTGAGGTGGAGGGGGGTGAGGGGGAGGGGGGTGGGTGTTTGCTGTCGGGGGGGAGAAGGGGGTGGGGTGGGGGTTTGCTCTCGGGGGGTGAGGGGGAGGGGGGTGGGTGTTTGCTGTCGGGGGGGGGGGAGGGGGTGGGGTAGGGGTTTGCTGTCGGGGGGTGAGGGGGAGGGGGTGGGTGTTGCTGTCGGGGGGGGAGGGGGTGGGGTGGGGGTTTGCTGTCGGGAGGGGGTGTGGGAGGGGGAGGGGGGTTTGCTGTCCGGCGGGGTAGGGGAGGGGGTGGGTTATCGGTGGTTTCGGATCGGACCATTCCTATGAGTATCGGTGGTTTCGAATCGGTGTATCGGATCGGGGGAGGGGGTATAGGTGGTTTCGGATCGGACCAATCCTATGAGTATCGGATCGGGGGAGGGGGGTATCGGAATCGGTATCAAAATCGAAATCGAAATCGGAATCGGTATCGGACCGATACTGACCGATACCGGTACAGTTTGGCAAAATAGGTCAAAATACAAAGAAGAAAGTCCTCAAATGGATGGAAAAGAGTCAAAACTCCTCACCATTGGCAACCCTATTGCATGGGGTTCTTATTTGATGCCTCTACACTATTTAATGCAATTTAGAGGGTTTACAATGCATATACCTATTGGGAGATGGATTTCTAATAAAAATGGCTCCAAGATCTAAAAATCCCCAAGCTCCAAGTGCTCCATCCTCTAATCTCATACAACTGATCACTAACTCTGATACTTGGATTACTGACCTCTCTAACTCATGTATCCTAATTGCTAATAAAATACTAACTCATAATACACCCTCATTTTACTGATCCAAAGATACCAACACAAGACACTCATACAACTGAACACTCAAAACAGTACCGTTGTCCTCACTGATTGTAGGACTGACACCAACTAATATTCCTTCTCTTCATGACAGTAGCCCCATTCTCTCTTCATTTCTCTCTTCATTTCTCGATCTTACCAGATGGCACCCATGACCCGAGGAGCGGCACGTCGTTTGAGGGAAACACTGAATGATGAGGTGGCTCCTCCTACTGTTAAGGAGGAAGTGTCACCGGTAGCTAGTGAGACCGGGAGTTCTATTCATCCAGCACCGGTAGCTAGTGAGACCGGGAGTTTCATTCATGCAGCACTTGCAAGGGACTACATCTCTCCTAACGCCGTCGATCCCACTTATTCGAGGTGGTTGCGTGATCGTATCACTGAGCGTTTGCGTGAGCTGCGTGGTTCTCATTAGCTATTACTGAACTTATTTGTATTGGACTATTTTTATTGGGTTGTTTTTGTATTAGTCTATTTGTATTGGACTACATATATGAATTAGTACTATGTCAATCTCTGGATTGTATTGGACTACGACATGGTGATCAGGACATAGTCCCTGCAGCCATTCGACTGGCGAGGCAAAAACTATGTAGCCGTAGATGAAGTTGACTGTCCTCCGACCCTCATCCCTCGGCAATGATGATACGACAACCAACCGGAGAGGATACTCTGAGAGATCCATCTGAGTAGGACGTATACTCTGTATTTTGTATTTTGGCTCCAGCTCCAGCTCCATTTGCATTAATCTACGGTACGACATGGTGATCAGGACATAGTCCCTGCAGCCATTCGACTGGCGAAGCAGAAACTATGTAGCCGTAGATAAAGTTGACTGTCCTCCGACCCTCATCCCCGGCAATGATGATACGACAACCTATCACTATATCTTATATAGTAGTAGATGATGTTTTAGTATTACATTATGTGAGTTCATCTTGATTCTGTTACATTCTTCAGATACTAGATACTAGATTCGATAAGAACGTATACTACACCATATGTACAGAACATAGATGATTCACACTAATGTATGCTTGAATGAACTTTGGGTTGTGTTCTGAGTCATCCGTTCTCACACTTAAAACACATATGAATTAGAACTGTGTGTCAATCTTTGTTTTTGTATTTTTGGCGAACCCAGGGATTGGATTATATATTTTGTATTTTGGATTCTGTATTTTGGCTCAAGCTCCAGCTCCATTTGCATTAATCTACGGTACGACATGGTGATCAGCACATAGTCCCTGCAGCCATTCGACTGGCGAAGCAGAAACTATGTAGCCGTAGATAAAGTTGACTGTCCTCCGACCCTCATCCCTCGGCAATGATGATACGACAACCTATCACTATATCTTATATAGTAGTAGATGATGTTTTAGTATTACATTATGTGAGTTCATCTTGATTCTGTCACATTCTTCAGATACTAGATACTAGATACTAGATTCGATAAAAACGTATACTACACCATATGTACAGAACATAGTTGATTCACACTAATGTATGCTAGAATGAATTATGAAAGATTTCCAGTTACATCCGATTATTGGTGAGTATATGATTACATAGTAATTCTGTTAGTCTTGTGATACAGATTTTTACTCTCTCATGCTACCAACGTCACAACTTTTCCAGTGTTGCTCCCTCTAATGATGATGAACGCAAAAATCAAAGACCCCCCTCTCCTTTCTCACTCTTCACAGTTCTCACAACAGGAAGGTTCAGTGCTTTCTAGTTCTCTTCCATCCATGCTCTGGACCCATATGCTCCTCCCTACTTCCCTTCTTCTTATTTGACTCTCTCAGCCACATATGATATCCAGCTCAAGTGTAGATTCGGGGGAGAAGAAGTGGGCAGGAAGAGGAGGGGGAACCAGCACAGCCGGCGGCATGACCTGGAGGAAGTACGAAGGTTTTGTTGGAGGTGTTGGTAATTTTTCCAGGATGGTGTTGAAGAGCAAGTGTAGAGTCGGCCGAAGGAGCCAAAGCTTCCTTCGACCGACTCTACACTTGCTCCTCAACACCATCCTGAAAAAATTACTAGCACCTCCAGCAAAACCTATGTACTTCTTCCAGGTCATGCCGCCGACTGTGCTGGTTCCCCCTCCTCTTTCTGCCCACTTCTTCTCCTCCGACTCTACACTTGAGCTGGATATCATATGTGGCTGAGAGAGTCAAATAAGAAGAAGGGAAGTAGGGAGGAGCAGATGGGTCCAGAGCCATGGTGGAGGAGAGGAGAAGGCTCCCAAGACTCCCCGAGGTGGATATCATATGTGGCTGAAAATTTTGATAAACTTCTTATTTATTTTATAATTTGAGTAAATTTCTTTATCCTATATGAAAATTTCTGTTGTCAGAGAGATGGCTCCCAAGACTTCCCGAGGTGGTGCTGCTAGCCGAGGAAGGGGCCGAGGCAAGGAACCCTTGGAGGTCGACACGGAGGAAGTCCCCGTCGTCAAACAAGAGCCGGTGAATGTTAAGGAGGAGGTGTTACCAAAGGTCGAGGTCAAGGAAGAACTGATGACCATCAGGGAAGAGATTGCTCCCAAGGTTGAAGTTAAGGAGGAGCCACCATCAGAGAGTAGTAGTATCGGGACCGACCCTCCTATCCCTACAGAAGACCTCAACCAGATTGAGCCTTCGTATGCAAAGTGGCTGATAGAATGGTACATGCCTCAACGCAACTATGATCCCTGGCTGTGAGGATTCATCGTCTGACTTGCGGTCTTTTCTGAGGCATTGTGTTGGATTGTTTATGTTTGGATATTTTGTAAAGTGGCTGATAGAATGGTACATGTCTCAACGCAACCAGATTGAGCCTTCGTATTTGTATTGGGTTGTTTATATTTGGATATTTTGCTATGTATGTTGGGATAGTGTGTTGGATATTGTGTTGGATATTTTTGTGTATGTTGTGATATATTGGATGTTTGGAGATATTGCGTTGGCAATATGGATATTTGTTGGATATATTGGATGTCGGATATGTTATATTTGTGTATGGTGGATGCTGAATATGTTATATTACAGGGAATAGTCTCTTTCCTGCAATTTTTTTCAAAAATATTTCAGTTAGCGATGGATTATCGACGGCTTGCCGACGGACTTTGCAGGTAGCGACGGATTACCGACGGCTTACCGACTGACATTTGCAGTTAGCGACGGTTTCCTGACGGATTGTCGGCCTAATTCTGGAAAAATGTCGCGACGGAAGAGCGACGGAGGTTCCGTCGCTAATATTCTGGAATATATGAAAGATTTCCAGAATGTAGGCGACGTATTATCCGTCGCTATTCCGCCGCTAATCCGTCGAGGATGGCGACGCTTTGAGCGACGGATATTGCGTATCAGAAACCCTCGGATACACGGTTAGCGACGATTTAGCGACAACTTTTCCGTCGCTAATTTTATGAATATATTTAAAATTTAAACTGTCGTAGTTGACGAGAAGCCGTCGTTACGCCGTCGCTAAAAGTTTTTATTTTGCCAACGGAAATCCGTCGCTAATTAGTCGCAGAGCGGCGGACTAGCGACGACCTAGTTTTAGCGACGAGGTTATTCCCGACGGATTTTTTCAGCTCGTATCCGTCGAAAATCCGTCGGTAACGTGAGTTACCGACGGATTTCCGACGGATAGTGCCGTCGCTAAAACCTTGTATTTTGGTAGTGCCAACTCTCATCTCAGCCTACCGGCCCTATCTATATGAAGGTCTCGGTGTTTCGTACCGTAATGGACTTGGCATCTCTTATGTGTAAGCCTATGATCGCTTCGATACGGGTTGCTAGCCCAATATCCGAAGGATCCCAAGCTTACTGATATCATAGCTTATCACAGCACTGGACGGTCGCAATCCGTCCGAATGATGTGCACCATAAATACCATATATAATTCTCTCCTAGGCCGAACGGTCCCGGTGCCCCAGTCGTAACCGTCTGAGGGAAGCCGCACCCGTGCACGGGCCATCCGAGTCCATTGACCATGCAATACGTACCATAGCATACAAGTCATATCGTTCCAACCAATCTCGTGTTCCATAAACATAATCCCGCTCCATAAACATATTCGCGTCTCATAAGCATAATCCACCGTCCCTATCTCAAGCTTCGTCGGCTTTATGCCCCAACACATCCATATTGATGCACGACGCCCAACGGCTTCGTCATCTCGTATTTATATCCAGCGCGTACCATTCGTAAGTTGTTCTCAAAGCCTAATTCCGTAGTTACTTAGTTATTCCCTAGCTTCCGTGCACGAGGGCACGCTTAACGCCATAATCAATGTTCTAGACCTAGTGTTCAATGTTTTCGGAGCCGTGCACGTGATGCACATCTCGATATCATCTTTCAATGTTCTACCATCATTGCCCTACCGCGACCCGTACACTTGATGTACGTCGCTTCAATTGTTCAATGTTCAATGTTCTACCTTAGTGTTCGACACATACTGGGACCTTTACTCGCCGAGCCACGCTCACAAACTCGATAACATCTTACGCATACAATGACATATTTTATTAGACGTGAAGGAATAGGGAGAGAGAGTCAAGAACCCGCCCACCTGAAGTCGATACGCCTTGCCGTTTCACCGAGCTGAAGCGGCTCGCTTCCATAACCTGGTCGCATAGCTAACTCTCGGACTTAGCCATTCCTTTGAACTACTCGGTTGATTTGGCCTATCGCGCCCATGCCACGATCCGTAATCCAGCATAAAGGCATAGCCTGCACACCAGATCAACTACATCAGCACTTGCTCAACGGGACTTATCCTTTGTATCGATTCGATCTATAGATTCCAATCGACTCAAAGCTTACCTTTGGCCAACGTAACTCTCGCATCGATTTGCATCGATACCTCATCAGGTCAACGCAACTCTTCGAGTCAACGACTCATCATAATGCACCGTGCGGAACGAGGCATTACAACGCATGCCGAACCGGGTATGACGGCGGCGACAACACGCATGTGTGGCCAACATGGTTAGTCCACAACAACTCACAAATGAGTAAGTTATATAAACTAATATAAAGATGAATATGAGAACTCCTAGTCAACGTGGGACTAAAAGGAGAACTTGCTTTTTTCAATGAAAAGAATTCAACAAATATATGATATTTTTGAAATTGTAAACGTATTTATTATATAAAAAATTAATAATAATTGCCGCGCCCTCTGGACAAAAATTTTGGCTACGCCACTGACCACTGGGGCATATTTTTTTTTTCTATTTATTTGATAGAAGTTGGAGGAACAGTGGGTCCGATATGCATGCAATACAGCATGCACAAAATTTCGTAGTTATTGTCGGACATCTAAAATATATATATATATATATATATATATATATATATATATATATATATATATATATATATATATATATATATATATATTTCTCGCAATTTTACGACTATGGTTTCTAATAATGATCACTGATTCCCTTTTATTTTTTGTGGGCCCAGCACATGCACTTAATACAAAATTAGAACTGGTAAGAGGTCAGCAAAATAGTTTTGCAACTTGTTTTTATTAAGCACCTCCTAACCATTAACCACCATATTGGCATATTCCTGTCAGCCGTGGGTCCCAATATCCACATGATCATGATCTTGTACTATGATTTTGTTCCTTGGACAACTTTGATAACTTTATTTTTCTTCAAATTCTTCACTTTCATCATATAATTTTTGTTATCTTGGTGGTGGAGACACATTGCACTGCCTCTTCTCAAGTTGGTGCACATTATCTGAGGCTTTTAATTCAATAATCAAGATTACAAATATCAAATATAGAGACTTAAGAATTACAAGTAGAAATTATAAGTGATACAAATATTTATTGGAAAAAGGGAGATCAAATGTATATTATCAAAGTTTATAAGACTATATAAGATTTACTAATTTTTTGATGTAAAAAATAAATTAAAAAACCTAGATTTTTGCTAATAATATATTTATGCTTTAATATCCGGTTCTAATTGCATCTATTTACTCATGATACAGGGCGCGCACATTTCATGATATAGCTTTGAAAATTGTTGAATTGAGTTCGGTCGTATAAGTTGTTCAAAGAATTTGGCTAAGCCGGCGTGAGTGAGATTATATTGATTGAGAAACGACAAGAAGTTGCATTTGAGTGAAATTTGAAGTTATTTAAGACGTGTTCAAGTTGGACAAAAAGGAAGATGTTCGGTGGAATTCATTAAGTTCATCGGTTTGAGTATTTTAATGCAGCTATGGATCGGAAGAATAGGCAGTCTTTAATGGAGAGAGTTGCTACATATGCATTTATTGTGTGTTGAAGGATTTGTGAAAGTGTTGATGTGAAATGGAAGGTATTTCGTGATTATTTTGGACTTTGATCTGCATGTTTGGATGATCATTTAGTCGAGGGATCGGCATGGAAGTTTGAATCATATATTGAGTAAAGTAGTTCTTCATAGATTAATTGATGCAGATAGAGTAGTTTGATTCTTTTAAATTTTGAGGATAATTTTTTTTTATGTATTATATAATGTCCTGCTTCGAGCGATGTATTTGCTAGTTTGTTGGCTCGAAGGCCTGGTTATACTTGGGTTCATGCAGAGGAATCACTTAGAGATTTATGTGATTGGTGTAATGTCTTGCTCCGTACGGAGTCATTGTGTTGGCTTTCTTTCTTTGATTACGCTGATTGGATTTGTGTTGAGCGAGTTATCGCGGGATTTGAGCGGTAATACATGGTTACTTAATTCGAACGGATTGGATGAATTATGGAGCAGAGCTCGTTTATATGGCTATACCGATTAAGAAGTTCGTATATCACATCAAATCATATGTCTAAGACATCATTCAATATATGCTCGGTCGAGACAGGTAGGCGTTTCTTCATTGTACGTGGATGATTTTGATCATTCTCTCCTTACCTTCACATTTAATAAATTGAATTGTTTGCTTGTCTTATTTGCTTTGTTCCATGAGTTTGTTGCATGCAAATAAAAATAACCAAGATAAAATAGATTAATATGAGGGATGATTATAGTCAACTTGTTCTATAGATACGTATCACATGGAGTATAGTACTGTTGCTTATGTTGTAATGTGGAACATGGTGTTGTTATTCATTTGGTTGTATATCGTTTGTTTATACAGAGAAACAAAAAGGTATCTAGATGTGTGGCATAGTGCCACAGAAAGATATGGATGTGTGGCGTGGTGCCACAGAGTGGTGTGGATGTGGTGCGGTACTACAGAATTGTTGGATTGTGATATGGTGCCGCGGTATGTTTGGGCCAATGGGTTACCATTTGGAACATCGAATGAAACTGTGGGTGCCAAATGCCTTGATTTTGCCATAAGATTCACAAAGTTATACATAAAAAAAGAAAAACAAGATTCACTAAGCAATCTGGTTTTTGATAGGGTTCAATTATTTTAACCCGAATCCGAATCCGAACCCGAGTATCTTCAACCCAATCCAATCCATTAACGGGTTTACTCGATCTGGCTCAGATTTAGCCCACCCGAATTACACCCATACTTTAGGGTCCACTAATAAGGGTATTATAGATTGACAGTCCTCCAATTAATAACGACTACCAAAATTTTGATAGATCTTTCTATACTTGGAACAGATAATTTTTTGACAGTTCTAAACAATACATTTTTTTTTTTTACAGTTTTAGAAAGAAACTATTAAACTTTTTGACAAGTGCTAATTTTTTTTTTTATTTACTATTTTTTTTTTTTTTGCATCACGAAGTCCTAAGGTATTGTTTGGGAAGAGAGGAAAATGGGGGAAAGGAAAATTTTAAGGAAAAAATGGGAGGAAAATTAAAAATAGTGGTGTTTGGAAAGAGGAAGGGGAATTGAAGGAGAGGAATGTGGGAGAAAAATTCATGTGGGTCCCACTCAAAAATTTTCCTCCCAAAAGTGGAAGAAAAATGGAGAGAGATGAGAGGATTGTGAAATAAATTACCCAACTACCCTTCAATAAAGTTGTTATTAATTATGATTTGAAAAAATCAAGAACTAAATGGTAATTATATCTTTCTCTATAATAAATAAAATATTATTTTTAAAATTTTTCTTCCCCTACTTTTTGTTTATCCAAACAAGTAAAAAAAAAAATTAATTTTACCTTTATTTTACTCTCCTCTATTTTTCTTTTCCTCAAATTCCTCCCCTCCCCTTTGGTTCCCACTTCCCAAACACAGCGTAAAGTAATCCACGGAAGTAGGCGGCTACTACTACTACGCCAGTCACCGATCTTTCTCGTCCCAGGAAATTAGCTGTACAGTAAGGAACTTTTGCAAAATATCAGTGGAAGGAACAACTTTTAGGAAATTGTAACCAAAGGACAATTCCGACATAGGGTCTGTCCAAATTCCGCCAGACCAACTGGCTGAATTCGTGCATATTTAATTTTTTTATTTGCTTTTTGGCCGGCCGGGTTTGGTTGGTTGCTTTGTTATGGGTTTAATGGAGGGGAGGCCGGTTGGGTTGTGTGGTTGAGGTGATGGGAGGAGACAAGGGGGGGTAGGTTTATTGGAAAGTGGTGTATGGGGAAGTGTAAATTGTTGGGTAGTAGGATTTGTTTGGTAGTGGAGGGATGGAATATAGGGAAGGTGGGGTTTAATTGTATGCATTCGGTTGCTCCTCCAGAAGACCAGAAGATCAAGAGAAGTGAAGAAGAAAAGGAGAAGAGAAACAGAAGAGAAGAGAGGAGAAGAGACGTAGAAGAGAAGAGGAAAGCAGAGTAAGAAGCATAACAAAGCAGAGGTAAAATTTTTACAAGAATTTTGATTATGAATTCTTTTTTTGTGTTTATTATCTTGGAATGTGGTATTTGTAACAGATGGATCGTCAAAACGACGGATTTATTCCGGGAGGACCCACCACAGATGTGATTATCCAGCAACGGGAGACACATATCTCAAAATTAATATTTTCTGGAAAGGTATACTAAATTTTAGCTAAAAAATATGATTATGTATATTTTTATTTTTTGTAGTAATAATGATTATTTTGTAGTAATTAATTTTTTTTCATATAGTTATATGATTATCCTGACAATATCCGAATGCGAGAGCATGGGACATGGCGTTATGAACACAACTTTGGGTGTTGGAATTTGACCAGTGAACAAGAGGCCATGGTGGCCATATTTGGATTTAAATACATTGACGAGATAACTTTTCTACGACATGATAGAGATTTAATATTCAGTCTAGTGGAGCGTTGGTGGCCTGGACGAAATACATTCCAGCTACCAGTTGGAGAAATGACTATTACTCTATATGATGTAGCAAATATTGTAGGATTACCTATTACGGGTGAACCTATAATATTTGATGAGTCATTTTCAGCTGATACTGTAATTATGGAGTATCTAGGTGTGGAGCCACCGAAAGTAAAAGGCAAATGCTTAGTCACGTTCTCTTGGCTCCGTCGCAATTTTATGCACCGATCGTATTGATGATGACGAAGAGATATCTATTGATGAAAATCGGGTATGTATAACCGATAATGTTAATAGGTTTGTCATATCTTATATACTGTTAGTTTAACACTTATTAATTTTTTTACAACTTTTCATCATCTGTTTAGGTTATTTCTTGCACGAGGGCCTACTTACTCAGTTTAATAAATGCCATCCTATTTTTCGACTCATCAGATATGGTAAATTTGCGTTTTTTACCATTCTTGGAAAATTTGACAGCACCTACACATAAGCAAGAATATTTTATTAAATATTCTATTTTTTATTAAATATTTGACAGCACCTCCTTGACAACATGCGATGGACTATACGATTGGTCATCTCTAATTTTATTAAATATTTTATTTTTTATCCATACAGTAGTAGCTAATGGATGACTACCTGTTGTAAGTCCACATAAGCAAGAATGTTGATTTTCTAACGTAGTAATAACAAATGTCTCGCTATTACCAATAGATTTTGCGTATACTCTCCAATTACAACTAGATACGTTACATTTATATATAATCTCATGAGCATTATTAGAAGTAGCCGAACAAGTAAAATTATGCTTAATTGCTATGTCACTAATGAAACTTCTAAATTTAATACGATTTTCAAATTGTCTTCCAACAAATAATTCAGGAGTATCAACATTACCATCATTATTATCAAATTCATCATCTACATTTTCAACTAAATCATCACTTTTGTCATCATCATCATTACCTTCAGCTACTATATTTTCTTCTTGACTGTCAAAAATAACTTGGTGAGAAGAACTAGGACCAGGACAAACATTGATAGTTTCATTATTAAGAGCACGTCTACTACTTATATGAGGTGGTGCAGGAGTAACAAAAATACTAATATACGGTGATTGTACATTAATTTGAAGAATAAAGGTCCATGCTTGATCACTATTTAAATTTATAGAATTAGAAGCAAAAATATGTACTAATATAAATTCATCAAAATCGATAGAAAATTGTTCGACCATTAAATTACATAAACTACTAAACGTAATATTTCGATCTATTGTAAGAACTTCAGTTAAACCTCCTTCGTAAGCTAACCCATTAAGGATGCCTCCAAGCGAGCATAAAAGTGTTACACTTTGATCCATGCTGGTAGGTGAAAGAAACACAAAGAGAGCTTTCTACTTGTTCGGAATATTAGTTTGAGATGGAGAAAAAGATATTAAGAATTCTGAGATGGAAAGAAGAAATAGACTACCATTTATAACAATGGAATAAAAGAACCGTTGTAAGAAATATAGTCGTTGGACTAAAAATATAGTCGTTGAACTAGCCGTTGTAATTGAAGTGCAATGTTAAAAAATCGACTAAAAAAAACCCAACTAAAAAAATCAACCCAAAACCACCTCCACTCCACTCAAAAAATCAATCCTCCGCTCCACTAAAAAAAACCCAACTAAAAAACCAACCCAAAACCAACTCCACTCCACTTGAAAAACCAAACCTCCACTCCACTAAAAAAAACCATAGCTACACTCCACTCAGAATCCACTCAGAATGTAAAAAGAATAGAAAAAAAATGAAAAATGAAAAATTCAGCCACACAGACTGGCGAGTCCAATTTCCGCCAGACGAGCTGTCGGAATGGTTTCTTTTTCGAAATTTTGGAAAAGTTGTTACTTCGTGTGTAATTTGGTACAACTTTATTACTGTACAGCAAATTTTCTGTTCTCGTCCACCAAAATAAACTTCTATTTGCGTATCCCCGCATCGGACGCTTAAAACCATCTAGATTACATGGAGGATCCAACGGCAGGTTGGGTACCCCGCATAAAAATTACCTATACGCCTACAACGCCACCGCTTGACTCTAACGACTTTTTTTTTTCCCATCAGATGGCTTTAACGACTTTGAATCTCCAGAAGAAGAATTTGCTGCTCCTATTTGTTCTCTCTCTCCCTCTCTCTCTCTCTCTCTCTCCGTCTCTCCTAAAATTGGAGATTCGGAGCTTTTGATTAGGTCTCTCTTGCGAATTGCCGATCAAGTGCTCGATAGATTGTCTCAAGAGCCGTTCCCGGAGATCGGATTTTTTTTGGTAATTATAGGAATTTTGCTGCAATTTTGCGTTCATTGTGCAGTTTGTTTCGTGTTTTGCTGGCTTCTGCTGCGAATTTTCGGAAATATGTCACGAATTTCTGTAGAATGCTAGACGTAAGTACGAACGGTTGCTTCTTCGGCATTACTATGTTTAGAATTTGCATCTCCTTGATTTTGAGATGTTCGAGTATTCACATAAGCACTATCGAGCACCGACGCGAAATCAAGAAGGCTATAATTCGTAAATATGGTAGTAGGTGGTGCAGCTGGTGCTCTATGCATGACGACACCGCGCGCCCTAGTGCGTTTTGGAGTGTCTGTGTCCTGTCCGGACATCCGAAACGTGTCCGACCGGCATGACCTAATTTTATAGTGTCCATGCTTCTTTGGCCATGCTGATGACCTAGTTAGTAACCACTGGTGGAAGAGGTGCAGATTGCGACAAGTTTGCATATGGGCTGCAGTGAGAGTTTCCGAAGCACGGAGCAAATCCTGTCATGACTAAATTTTGGGTATTCATACTACTAAAAAAAAATTATATTTGTTGATGCTATGACCTAACTAGTGTAAATAACAGATTATCCTTTTTGTCGTGTTATCATAAGATTCTTAAAGTAATATTGCAAGTTGATATTTATCTATAAATATCTTGTCGGTGGAGGATATGTTTAATGTTACGTTGTGATATTATCTTATGGCTGAAGAAAAAAATTTCTACAGTGAGAGAACAAAGGAAACATGCGCGACCCATTTGGTGCTCAACAACATGTTCATGTGGTTCACCAGTCCTCGGGCGGATTTACACCAGTTACAATGCCATCTAGAACTGGTTATATGTTTGGAAATGGTGATGGTGAATCTTGGGCTCCAACCTCTAGTTCCTTGATCAGGTGATACTTAATGAGAGATCCTTAAGGAAAATCATAGTAAAGGACAAATTGATTGTCGAATATTTAGCATATTCTCTCTTGATACAAGAAGTTGGTTCTTTGGCAGGCATCAGTACCCAAAAATGTCTGGTATAAGAAATGTTCGAGATGAATTTAACAATTCTCTTTTGGATCCAGAGATTGAGGTAATGGTTATTAAACCTGACAAGTCTTTTTTGTCTTGTTATTTTGTGTCGATGTATATTAGGCTATTAGCATAACACACATGTTTTATTGAGAAGGAACTTTGCTCTAGATCAAGGTCACAGGAAGAAGAGATCTTGCTACTCCGCCAACAAATTTCAGATGCCTCTGTGCAGGTACAAAATATAAGCCCTTAAGTACATGTTGACTTGATATTTCCGGAGGAGCAAATTCTGCATTTCTTAAACTATGTTATTGCTTTCAGGAGCTTCAACTGCTTCAAGAGAAACATGTTTTAGAGAGGAGACTTTCTGATCTGCGAATGGTTGTATTCTTTGTGTGTAACCTTTGTCCAATTTTTGTATGTTGAAGCTAATACACGCAATTATTTTTCTGAGTAACAGGCACTTGATGAAAAGCAGAATGATGCCACATCTGATGCCTTGAAGGAACTGACTCAAAGAAAAGGTTATATTGAAGAAAATATAAGACTGGCATATGATTTAAAAGTACGGTATTGCATTCCACCTATAGGAAGCAAATAAAACTCTTCATACCAGTGAGCTCTATGCACTTTGGATTTTTGCCGATCATCTTTGTTCAATAAGGGTAGTTCAACTCTAGTATGCGATGTGGATTTTCTTTATGTATATTTCTGATTCTTTTGTCCCCTTTTGTTTAGTAAGGTCCTTTCTGGATTTAGTTCCAGTATGATGTATCAAAGTTACTTTATCAGCACTTACTCTTGAAAATGCAAATTAGGCTTGTAAGGGTATCAAAGGAATTACATTTTCGCAAGGAACTTGTAAAACCATCAAACTTTGACCGGAATTAGAAAACGTTTAATTCATGTGATTCTTGACATGTTTTGTCAATTCGTCATTCAAAAGTTGGTGACGATATTGCAAGGTAATGGTTAAAATGATGTGGAAGCATATGATCACTTTTTATATCACATCTCTTGGATTATATTCTCTAGCTAGAATTGTTAGAGGGAGTTGGACTTGGCTATACTATATGACATTGGTACATTTAATGTTTGCACAAAAGATATACTACAATTGAACCTTAAATGCAAGCAACATATATGGTCGCATGTCCACTTGTCAAACTGAAGAACTTTGTTTCTGAATCTTCAGAATCTCTTTTAAGTCATAGGTTATCATACTGTGAGTAAAAGCATGCAGTCACAAAATTACCTACTAGGAGCAACGGATTTTCATAGTTATTGCAAAAAGTTAGTATTTACCACATGTAAGTATGACTAGCAGAATTGATGACTTGAAAAAAAAACTTAAATTGTGAAAGGAAATGACTTCATTCTAATAGGCTTATATTTGTCTATAAATTCGTTAGGAAAAAAATTGTGGTTGTAAAATTACGATATATGAGCACCGAGTCTTGACAAGTGTGGAAAAGTTGCCTACTAAATGTTAATTCACTGCGACAATATATCAATTGGTTGGCATATTGTTAAATTTGTTCTGCCATTCCATTAGTGATAATTAATGAAACAAAGCTCAAGTAAAAATGAGATTCTTAAAATGGATAAACAAAATTAGAGTATTCAAGCTATACCTAAGAGTGATTGCTTTCTTCCCTTGGGAGCATTCATTTGTCATAATTTTGAAATTAAGGATGACTTCATAATTTTGAAATTAAGGAGTTGTTGTTTACAAAATTGAAACAAGGTGGTTGGAGGGCACAATTGCCTTCTGAATATGATTTAACCTTCCTATATCCTTCCCATTGAACGTAAAATTTTAAGCATCTCTAAGATCTGTTGTGCTTGGATCAAAATCTTGCCAATCAATAGACATTTGTCACGTACTTAGTGTTTTATGCTACACTTCGACCTGTGCGGGGCATAAGCTTCATACTCGAAGACCCGTGTCAGTCTTCCTCAAATGCTTAGCTAGACCGCTAAGACGTAAATGAGAAATTGTAGAGAGAGAGAGATTGGAAGCTTGAAAACTTTACTATACTAGAAAGAGACTACAACTTGTGGTGGTGAGGAACAAATGAGCCTCCCACTTATTTATAAGGCCACAAAGGCTTAAAAGAAACTACATGAACCTTCTGGAATCGGCATATTTCAGGGGTTATTCTAGGAACCTCTAGAATCTAGATATTTATAAGGAGGCTTCTAGAACATCTAGAAAGATCACGAGTCTTCATGAAAGATCCTGCGTCTTCCAGAGGAGTCCACCATCTTTTAGAAGGATCTTGAGTCTTCCAGAGGACTCCATCATCTTCTAGGAGGTTCCGGAAGCTTCCAGCATAACCCCGATCTGTGAAGAGTTATACAAGTCCGTCTCGGTGGGCGCAAACTTTTGTGCGTGACATTTTCCCTCACATGTTTCTTCGATGTTCTCGTTGACGGGTGCACCAAGTCTCAGGACGACGTCAACTCTCGTAGGCATGGTCGCTGCGCATCGTCCCTTCTTCGTGCGTCTCATGCGACGCTTCTCAGACTTGTCTATATTCTCCTCAAGATTGAAAGCAAACTGGTTCGCCACACCAACTCTGACCTTGATCTGTGCCCTCTCAGCACAGAAAGGGACTCGTGCGAGTTGTAAGTCGTCGACCTACCTCATCGCGTGGCTGCACATGGTTCTTCACACCGCTGCGCGTGCGGATCCTAATGCAACTCTGTCGACCCGAATGTCTCCTACGAGCTTTCAATGACTCCTTGCGCGAGCCACTACACTTCGTTGCCTCTGCCTCTCCTCTACCTCTATGCAGTCTACGACGTGTTTCTCCGCACTCGTGCCCAGCTTGGTAGCATGATTTACTTTCCTCCGCGGAAGTAACTCATCAGGACGCTCCTTTGCAACACCTTTGGTCTCGTATGAAAGGCTTTCCTCCTCAAAGCCCTCCTTTCTCTCGAGCACCGCTAGGTATACCGTCTCCCTTTGGTCACACTTTTTGAGCTGAATAACGGAGATATCTTTCCCCTTTGAAGGCTGTCTCGTGCAGCTTTCACCATACACGATGATCCTTCCTCCATGAAGCCGACGACTTCCAAATGTGGTATCGAAATAGTCTTCGCCGCGATAAGAAAATCCATGTCCAGTATCATCTTGAAGTCATCTAGCGATGTAGCGGTGAAATTGGTAACGCCTGAGCAATTTTTCTCAGCTATGCGAACCCCTTTGGCTACCCCTTGTATGGGGCACGCTTCTGCATTGACCGTCTTCATCTGGCTCGAATCTTCTTCTAAGGCTAGACCCAAGCGACGGGCAGGCATACGCGATGAAGTTATGAGTGGCACCCGTATCAAGCAACGCCCGTGTGCTCATGCATTGATCCTCATGTCAACATACATGAGCTCCCTGTTCGGAGTCTTCGACACAAGGGACTTGATCTTGACGGTGTTGAGTAAGCACAATGCTCTCATGTGCGCTCCTACTTCGCACTCCTCGTCCTCCACCTCCTCGGTTCTAACGACGTTGACACACATGCCCCTCTTCGGACAATCCCGAGCAAAGTAATTTTCTCCATATATGAAGTACGTAACTACTCGCTCGGTTGGGCCTTCTCGCGATTCTTTCCCTCGGATGGACCCTCCTTAGGAGCGCTCTCCCGCTCTTCCCCACCATTCTCATTGGTGGACTTTGTCTTGGTCTTGACATCATTGTCGTCCCACATGTACTCGACGAGCCTCTCGGCTGCTGCCACGACGGTGTTCAAGTTTTTCACCCTCTGTCGCTGCAATTCTTGAGCCGTCCAATGGTTGAGTCCATTAAGGAAGAATAATAAGCGATCCTCCTCACCCATGCTATATATCACGCGTGTAAACTCCGCAATATACTCCTTGATCGTCCTAATATGCTTGAGTTGCCGCAAGCTCCGCCTCGCTACAAATTCAACGTTCTCCGGATAGAACCGAGACTTGATCTCCTTCTTTTGATCCTCCCAAGTCTCTTGTAGGACCGTTGAGCACCTCTAGAGGGAGGACGAATAGAGTGTATGCGTGTGCAGCAGATTAAATATCACAATTTAAAACTTATGTAATATGGCTAGTAAGAGCAGAACAATAATAGTATATGAATTTTAGTAAAAATAAAGAATTAAGAAGATTCAAATTCAGTGACACATCGATATATACTGGTATCTCTCGTAGAGGACTAGTTCAGTCTCGAGTACTCCTACTCGATGTTAATCCACAATGACACAAGCTTTAACTGAGTGCTTGCAACTCTTACAGCACCGTGCTTGGGGACAAGTGCACGACCAACTTCAACAACACCGTGCTTGACGACGATTGCACGACCGACTCCAGAAGACGTTTGAAAACTGGAACGTTTTCTGAGATAACCTCCGATACAACTCTTTAAACCAAACTCTAGATTGAACTGAACTGATACTGAGATTGGCTTGGCTAAGAGTAGTATAGGCTAAATATGAAAGTGTATAGCTCGTAGAAAATACTTAAGGAATAGAGAGAAGAGAAAGGGAATGAGATGTGATGATTGAAAAATGTGAAAGTTTTCTCTATTTATAGTGTTTTTATGAACCGAATTCGGATAGAGTTCGGACTCGGATGCAGAAATCTCGCATTCAAATGTTGGATACAGATATCTAGGATTGACCAAAAACAAATTTGACCAACTTGGCCGAACTCGGGCCGAGTTCTGGCCGAATTTCTGCCAGGGTCAGAGCAGAAATGTTTTGGGCCATTTTGGATATGGGTTTTGGGCTATTTGTTTGTGGACTTTGGATAAAAATTTTGTGGATAAGAAGGCTATATTTTGTGGACTGAAAATAGTTAAGCTAGTACCGATCCGATAAATCTTACATACTTTCATAGACTCAAATAAAGATAAAAATACATAAGAAATTGGAAAAATCAATAGCCCTTTGATGACGTATTTTTTCTTACATTTGAGCAAACTTGAAGACGTTTTTTTACGACAGTTGTCTAAAGATAAACAGATCTGGAAATCTGAATACCTTTCGGAGGCTTCGCCTCCGAACTCCCACGGGGCCGCTGTAGTGTCCCGTCCCGCCCAGTCAATCGAAGGAATCGAAACACCAACGGCGTTCGGACTTAGCCTTGCAACGTCGACTCGAAGACATCGCTCGGTCGAGGCGACCGCTCGCTCAGGTGGGGTAGTTTCGGTGAACTTGTCTCATCTTAGCCTTCACATAATAATTCGCATGTTTTCAACTTGCACAAGTAGGCTTGATAATAAAAGAGATGAATCCACATAGCTAAAGTGAATAATTCCGACGGGTCGAATGGAGTTAGAATATGGAAAGGTCCAACGGTCGGCTTAGAGTTGGTGCACGACGTGTTTTGAAAATGACACTCGATCCTTCGTCCCGTGGCTTGGGAGAAGGAAAGTTGGTATTCGCCACAAAGCTAAGTGTTGGCCCAAGTCATAGGCGTCGTCCGCATGAATGCTTCATAAAGCATGCACGGTTCCATCGTCCAAGGCTTAGCATAGCCTTGGCTTGCCCATGAGTTAAGTTGCGTTGAGCGGCTTGTGACCTAAGTCTAGGCACCCGAGTGACTGGGTCGTTCAAGTAGGATGCGTGCACGGCACGATCCATTAAGGCAAAGCTTGACGCAGCCCTTGCTCGTTAAGTTGTTGCGAAGTTAAGCTAGGCAAAGTTATGCCGGTCGACCTAAGACATTACAAGTACCGTCCCGCTCTTTCGCGGTTTGTCAAAGTTAAGTAGCCCCACGGTCTCAAGGCCCGTCGACTTGGGCAGGAGTGTTGCGTAGAACACGGTTGGCTTAAGGCACAATGCACGGACTTAGTGTTTAAGGCACGAGCCACGGTTGTTTCAAAGTGAGTTTAGAAAAAGGGCTATAAAATGGTCATTCCTAAGTTGAGTAAAAAGGATATGGCATAAAGGGAGAAGGTTCGCGACCGTGGGTCGTCGAGGGATCTCAAGGATAGAAGTCTTGAGCATGGTTTTTGAAAGAGAGAGTAACACTGAAAGAAGGATGATTGTGTGAGACGTCAGTTTGAGTCGAGTCTTGCATGGTCATGGACAACTTGTCGACAAGGGCGATGTTTCCTCGAGCGGCAACCCTGGGCCATGGGACCGACTCGGCCTAGGAGGAAACAGGGTATAGTGGTGCATAAGGTTTTAGCACAGGGTTAAAGCGGGGCCTTACAATGGATGCTAGCTATTTGCGTTTGAAGGTCCCCGATTTAACAAAAAGCTATACGTCTCAGGATAGCTTGTTATGCTAGTGGCCAAGTTCATATAGATGTCGGCAAAATAGCGGCTATCCGCGTGTATGCCTTTGGATTGAGTCGAGTTGAATGTGTGTACAGTTAGAACACAAAGAATGTTTGGACCTAAGATTTGGCATCAACATTGGCGTCGTGCTTCGACACGAGTTGTGGCGTCGAGTCTTAAGATGTTGGCATAGAGTTGGATTGAGTCGTCTCGGGTTTAAGTCGGAAATCGCCGCAAGGCAAGTTGGTTAAGTGACACTGAGTTCACAAGTCTCGATTTGGGTCAGTTAGTCATCAAAGTAACAAGGGCCGCTAGGCGGCAAGGGCCGCAAGGCGGCGATATGGTTAAGTCTCATTGAATTGCGAGGCACGGCCTCAGCAAGGGTTTGTAGCACGATCACACGGAAATGGAGCCTCATCGCGTAGTTGCGTCTCTGATTTTGGCCGAAAGGCAAGCACGACTTGATAAGTTAACGTTGTCGGCACGAGAAGGGTCTGGAGGCAAGGTATGAGTTAACATTGTTGTTGCAAGCATGAGATGGTCTAGAGACACAAAATAGGCCAAGGTGTCCGTCCTAAATCTGATTCTAAGACAAGAGTAGAAAGACAATCATAAAGGGGACTATGTTGCACAAAAGTAAATCAAACGTGTTGGTTTTGTATGGGTGGGCGAGGAGCTCATTCCACCAGTACAGTTGAGTACTGACACCCACATAGTCTTCATGTGCAGGCATAGGTAGAAGCTCGTGGCGCGGAGCTCGCTTGGATGCGTCGAGACACGGAGTTCCTTGGCGATTCGAAGCATGCGGCCGCATGGAGTCAAGACTTATACGAGACATAATGTATGGACATCGCCTTCCAAAGCATCCGCTGGCTCAAGACTTGTATTGAGAGATGAGAGAGAGCTGAGTGACTTGTAATGTGAGATGAGTGAGCTTGAGAGACTTGTAATCTTGGCCTTGCGCCCCATTGTAACCTTTGTTTCAATATCAATAAAGAGCTTCTTTTGAATAACTTGTGTTTTGTTCTAATTTCCGCTGCTATTATTCAATGTCTCTGCATGGGACTTCTGTGCGACGACCCCGTCGCAGCCGCTGAAATCGGCCGTTATGGAACCCGCCTTGCACGAGCGAAATCTAGGCTCGTGCGGCATCATGCCTTAGCGAGGACGATCGCTCCTACGGAAGCGGGGAGTGACATAATGGTATCAGAGCACGGTTTTACGTCCTTGGACTTTCGATTGAATTCTTTAACTCCGTTGTTTCCGCAAACTCTGAAGTGTTGCTTCCGTAAGTTGATATCGTTGGTGCGCTCTCTCTCAATTGGCCCACGGGATCTCCATACAATAAGTCTAAATATTTTCAAAAGCTCGTACAAGCGTTCAATCGAACGCATCGGTAGGCCTTTATGCCGAACGGTGTCAAACTTGACTTGACAGAAAACGCGTGCTAGAGTTAGCAAGTCGTGTGCGTGCCTAACGAGTCCTACGTCGACATTAGCAAATGAGCGTGCAAACTCGGAGTATAGTCCATGCGGGATGGTTATGCACACGGCCTTTTGGCTAAGTTGTGCCGCGTGTCGCGCACCTAGACTTTATGGTGTAAACGAGTTGCAAGCGATATTGAGTACCGCTCGGTCGGGAACGAAGCTACACTTAGAGTGACTATCGATATAGTGCTATCGAGTGACGATAACGTCTATGCGATATAGACGAGCGTGCTTGAAATTCGAGGAATGGTTCGAACGGGATTCAAAGAAGTCGATTTTGATTCGAATGATAGTTTTGAGGATTTGTTGAATGACTTCATTTCTGAGTGGTGTATGCGATAGCCTCAGGAATGTCGATCGATCGATTGAGGATACGGAGTATCGATGAGTCTATTAGCAAGCGTCGTACGTATGCAAAGCCGTAGATTGAGTATCGTTGAATAAGTTTTGGTCTTGAAGTTTGACGAATTGATTCGAACAACCTAGAGTTGACGCGCACGGAACATGCACGGGATCGAGGATTGCGCGAGTATGAAATACAAAATGATTGAGTAGGTGAAATCGAATCGAGGAAAAGTTAGGGTGTACGAATGGATGACTTGATCGAAGAAATTGATACAGATCGTATACGAAAAGTTAGCACGACGAGAAGATATCGTGCATGAAAAGTTTGATTCGAATGTTTGAAAATGACTTTAAGGATTGGAATTGATGTTGTGAATGATTCGAGAGATGATGATCGAACTTGGGTTTGAATGTCGAGGAGATTATCCAGTCGGACGATAGTATCAGTCGTACGACTCAGAATTCGTTGCAGATGAAGATCGTCAGGTTACGCATATCATCGATGGTATTGAGACGTATCAAAGATAGATATGCGATAACTCGGGGGTACTCTGACTTGGTGAAGGACGATCGTGCAAGTGTTATTGTTCAGTTGGATGTAATACTTAGGATTTTGATTGAGATGAATGTTGGATGAAAATGATTGTGTCTTGAGGGTTACGCGGATAACCACAGAGTCGACTTTCTTGTCTGCGCGAGCGCAACTCCAGCCTCGCACATGTGTTGCGTCGGATTTGGGACGATCGTTCCGCGTGAGCGCTGACATGGTGATTCATGTCGCGGGAGTGATCGAACTCGAAAAATAAGGATGCGGCAACTTTGATTGTCTCGACTTGTCGGTTTGATGCGAAGGAAAATTTGAGGATGTTAGGACTTGCGATTGATGAATGAAATAAACTTGAGGATTGAGTAGGTCCAATCCGCATATCGAGAATGAATTAGTCTAGACTCGAACAAGAGTTACGTCCCATGAGGATGATTATCCCGCGGGAGCGTGTATGGTGATTCATGCCCACCGTGGATAATCTGACTTGCGTGAGATCGGGGCGCAACGTATTGTTAAGTCAGATGACCTTGTGATCGATTTCGTGAATTGGGATAAATGACTTAGGGAGTATGAAATGTGACTTATGGTTTAGCGATGAATCGTGTCGTAGCGTGCTTGACTTGGATGGATTGATAGGCGGACTATGTCGAACGTGTTCAAAGAGATAGACTATACGAAATGGCTTGATGAACGAGTGATATCGATAAGTCAAGGAATTGGTTGAAACGTGAGTTATCGTAGGATGGCTTTGCTGAACGACTCGGACCCCGTGCGACGAACGTTGGAATGTGTGTAGGGAATCGATGCTCGAAGTTTAGAAATCGGAGTGATGCGAGCTTGGGTAGAAAACCCCATACTATCAATTTGGTTTGACCTTAGAATGGGGTCAGTGTTGATATTGTTGTTTGGGAACTATGATTCCAATACTGACGGAAAGACATAGCCTAGCGGTTAGGCAGACGTCCGAGTGCGAAATGGTAGGATTTGTGGAGGCACCACTCGCGAGTATCGGTTGACATGCATGTATATCAGGGACGCTTGAATATGTGCACGATCTGACTCGAGTGGTGACGGCGGGATTCGCTATCACGAGGCTTGGTTGAAATGCATGTATTTTGGGGACGCCTAAAATATGTGCACGATCCAACTAAGTGATACGTTGAATCAAGTGAGACTTGAGGAACGAAGAAGTGTCGAGGATTTTGAGATCGTAAGTTTTGAAGAAAAGATTGTGGGTAGCACGAGCGTGGCTCGAATTTGAAAAATGCATAGGAGTAGTGAGTACGAGAGTTCTTGAATGTTGAAACCAGTGATAAGTCGATAAGGTACTCAGTTTCAAGGACGAAACTTTTTCTGAGTGGTGTATGATGCAGTGTCCCGTCCCGCCCAGTCAATCGGAGGAATCGAAACACCAACGGCGTTCGGACTTAGCCTTGCAACGGAGACTCGAAGACATCGCTCGGTCGAGGCGACCGCTCGCTCAGGTGGGGTAGTTTCGGTGAACTTGTCTCATCTTAGCCTTCACATAATAATTCGCATGTTTTCAACTTGCACAAGTAGGCTTGATAATAAAAGAGATGAATCCACATAGCTAAAGGGAATAATCCTGACGGGTCGAATGGAGTTAGAATATGGAAAGGTCCAACGGTCGGCTTAGAGTTGGTGCACGGCGTGCTTTGAAAATGACACTCGATCCTTCGTCCCGTGGCTTGGGAGAAGGAAAGTTGGTATTCGCCGCAAAGCTAAGTGTTGACCTAAGTCATAGGCGTCGCCCGCATGAATGCTTCATAAAGCATGCACGGTCCCATCGTCCAAGGCTTAGCATAGCCTTGGCTTGCCCATGAGTTAAGTTGCGTTGAGCGGCTTGTGACCTAAGTCTAGGCACCCGAGTGACTAGGTCGTTCAAGTAGGATGCGTGCACGGCACGATCCATTAAGAAAAAGCTTGACGCAGCCCTTGCTCGTTAAGTTGTTGCGAAGTTAAGTTATGCAAAGTTATGCCGGTCGACCTAAGACATTACAAGTACCGTCCCGCTCTTTTGCAGTTTGTCAAAGTTAAGTAGCCCCACGGTCTCAAGGCCCGTCGACTTGGACAGGAGTGTTGCGTAGAACACGGTTGGCTTAAGGCACAATGCACAGACTTAGTGTTTAAGGCACGAGCCACGGTTGTTTCAAAGTGAGTTTAGAAAAAGGGCTATAAAATGGTCATTCCTAAGTTGAGTAAAAAGGATATGGCATAAAGGGTGAAGGCTCGCGACCGTGGGTCGTCGAGGGATCTCATGGATAGAAGTCTTGAGCATGGTTTTTGAAAGAGAGAGTAACACTGAAAGAAGGATGACTGTGTGAGACGTCAGTTTGAGTCGAGTCTTGCATGGTCATGGACAACTTGTCGACAAGGGCGATGTTTCCTCGAGCGGCAACCCTGGGCCATGGGACCGACTCGGCCTAGGAGGAAACAGGGTATAGTGGTGCATAAGGTTTTAGCACATGGTTAAAGCGGGGGCTTACAATGGATGCTAGCTATTTGCGTCGGAAGGTCCCCGATTTAACAAAAAGCTATACGTCTCAGGATAGCTTGTTATGCTAGTGGCCAAGTTCATATAGATGTCGGCAAAATAGCGGTTATCCGCGTGTATGCCTTTGGATTGAGTCGAGTTGAATGTGTGTACAGTTAGAACACAGAATGTTTGGGCCTAAGATTTGGCATCAACATAGGCGTCGTGCTTCGACACGAGTTGTGGCGTCGAGTCTTAAGATGTTGGCATAGAGTTGGATTGAGTCGTCTCGGATTTAAGTCAGGAATCGCTGCAAGGCAAGTTGGTTAAGTGACACTGAGTTCACAAGTCTCGATTTGGGTCAGTTGGTCATCAAAGTAACAAGGGCCGCTAGGCGGCAAGGGCCGCAAGGCGGCGATATGGTTAAGTCTCATTGAATTGCGAGGCACGGCCTCAGCAAGGATTTGTAGCACGGTCACACGGAAATGGAGCCTCATCGCGTAGTTGCGTATCTGATTTTGGCCGAAAGGCAAGCACGACTTGATAGGTTAACGTTGTCGGCACGAGAAGGGTCTGGAGGCAAGGTATGAGTTAACATTGTTGTTGCAAGCACGAGATGGTCTAGAGACACAAAATAGGCCAAGGTATCCGTCCTAAAACTAATCCTAAGGCAAGAGTAGAAAGACAATCATAAATGGGACTATGTTGCACAAAAGTAAATCAAACATGTTGGTTTTGTATAGGTGGGCGAGGAGCTCATTCCACCAGTACAGTTGAGTACTGATACCCACATAGTCTTCATGTGCAGGCACAGGTAGAAGCTCGTGGCGCGGAGCTCGCTTGGATGCGTCGAGGCACGGAGTTCCTTGGCGATTCGAAGCGTGCGGCCGCATGGAGTCAAGACTTATACGGGACATAATGTATGGACATCGCCTTCCAAAGCATCCGCTGGCTGAAGACTTGTATTGAGAGATGAGAGAGAGCTGAGTGACTTGTAATGTGAGATGAGTGAGCTTGAGAGACTTGTAATCTTGGCCTTGCGTCCCATTGTAACCTTTGTTTCAATATCAATAAATAGCTTCTTTTGAATAACTTGTGTTTTGTTGTAATTTTTGCTGCTATTATTCAATGTCTCTGCATGGAACTTCTGTACGACGATTCCGTCGCAGCCGCTGAAATCGGCCGTTATGGAATCCGTCTTGCACGAGCGAAATTTAGGCTCGTGCGGCATCACGCCATAGCGAGGACGATCGCTCCTACGGGAGCGGGACGTGACAGCCGCTGTCTTCTCGACCCATGGCCGCTGACCGGTCAGCGGCATCCCCGAGTGCGAGGTCCCGGATAGATCGTTGGACGGTTCAGAGAATCTTCTTGTATAACGCCGTCTTTGGCTCATAATTAATTCTTCATTGCATATGTCCTAGTTTGATCATGCTTACTGTTTGTCTGCAAATACATGTTAGGCGAAAAGAGCAGTATAATTGTATAATTTGTATGATAAATTTAATGAACAGTAGGACAATACTAAGTTCAAGTAACAACATGATAGTGATTACATGAATATTAGTAACTATCATTATGTTAAACATAATCAATTAACCAGATTAAAAAATATGATACAATCATTGGGCTAACATCTCTATCGAGCACAATCCCTTCTCGGCTTCCATGCACCTTTGACGCCACCACAACATCGTATAGTCTGTAGGGTGAAGCAATATCCACCTTCTCGGCATTATCGTTGATGTGCAACGCCTTGAAGTATCGTTCCACGTTCCACAAGAAGTTCTCAACTTCTTTGACATTTCGCACCCCGCTGAAAGATTTTGGCTCGGGAATCTTCCTTCGCTTCGGTGCCTTCCTACTCGAAGGTCCACCGTTCGCAACGGCCTTCTCCAATATGACAACTTTGGTCTTGAGTTCTCCGCAACTCTCGACCACGGTCTTTAGCTCCTCGTAGCCTCGGACATTCCTACGCAAGTTCTCAATCTCCGCACGATGCCCCTTGAGCTCCTCCTCAAGTGCGGTCTTGGAATTGCTTTCGAAAGATTGTCATGGACGGAGGGACGTCACTCTCCAGCCCATCGTAGAACTCCTCTAGCCTCGTGTTGCTTTGCTCCATGGAGCCCATGTCCATCTACATGTCCCTCGAATCCATCTCCAAGACTCCAACACGCTCGGCGAGATCGGCAAGGTTACACTCCACCGTAGACTCCTTGCTTGCCCCTCTTGTTGGTCTTGGCGTGCTCCTCCTTAGGCGGCCTGGGTCCCTCCTGGACGTTCTTGGATGTCGGCATGACACCAACCAACCTTTGCTCTGATACCACTTATTACGGACTTAGTGTTTTAGGCTATACTTTGACCCGTGCGGTGCACAAGCTAACTACTCGAAGACCCATGCCAGCCTTCCCCAAACGTTTAGCTAGATCTCTAAGGTGTAAATGAGAAACTTGTGGAGCAAAAGAGAGAGAGAGAGAGAGAGAGAGAGAGAGAGAGAGAGAGAGAGAGAGATTGGAAGCTTGAAAACTTCACTACACTAGAAAGAGACTACAACTGTGGGTGGTGAGGAACATATGAGCCTCTCACTTATTTAAGGGCCACAAAGGCTTACAAGAAACTACATGAACCTTCTGGAATCGACATATTCCAGGGTTTATTTTAGGAAACTCTAGAATCAAGATATTTATAAGGAGACTTCTAGAACATGTAGAAAGATCATGAGTCTTCATGAAAGATTTTGAGTCTTCCAGAGGAGTCCACCATCTTCTAGAAGGATCTTGAGTCTTCCAGAGGATTCCACCATCTTCTATGAGGTTCCGAAAGCTTCTAGCACAACCCCGGTCCGTGAAGAGTTATGCAAGTCCGTCTCGATGGGGCGCAAACTTTTGTGCGTGACACATTGCCCAAAATGAATATAACTGAAATAAGACTGTTGGCTGGCAATATCTAGGAATAAGAGATGATTTTATTAGTGGGAAGTTATAGGCAAAGGGAAGCTATATCCCTTTTGTCAACGTTAATCCAAGTTCTCTTAGATCCGCCCTTTAGCTTAGTAGCTCCAACTAATAACCTATCATCTACTAACTGGTTGCATACTATTGGCCTCCGTTACAATTCTCAAACTATATTTTATCATCATATCCTCAACTGAAGCTGCCTCCAACTTTTCACTGTTGCAGTCATTTCTTATTCATTTAATGTCATTCCCCTTATGCATCTTTACATTCTCGTTTAAGCTACTTAAACTTTTTCTGTACATGTTTCTTAACAGCCGAACATTGAGGCCCATAAAGCATGACCGGTCTTAGCATCTTTCTTTATTTATGCACAACAGCCTTCTCAATCACTCTATCGTGCTGAGTGATTAATCAGCCTTCTCAATCTCTCTATCACGATGAGTGATGAACCCTGAATAGCAAAAACGATTGCTCTTAGGTATCTCTTAACCATCAATATGGATTCCTTGATTCTTCTAGATGTTTTTATAAAGCTACATTTCATATACTTGACTATGTTCCAACTAATTAAAAACCCTTAGGCCTCGTTTGGTTCACGGATTTAAGGAACCAAGAAAGAAAAGTTGTTCCTTTCCTTTGTTTGGTAGCCACAAACTTGGGAATCATTTTCCTGACAAGGGGGAAAATTGGTGGGAATATGGTTCCACTCAAGACCCATGGGATTGATTTTCCCTCCTCCTTTCCCAACATTTATTACAAAAGTTATGACAAAAGTAACCATGTGTCATTGCTTATTTTACCATTAATGTTATTTTTTATAATATTATTTTTATTTTAAAAGGTAAGGATATTATAGGAACATTGTTATATTTTCCTTTCCTTTCCTAGGTAGTTTCCTTGTTTTACCAAACAACGGAAAGGAAATATGACACGAATCCTACTTTCCCATTCCCATGGAAAATACAAGGGAATTCATTTCCTTTCCGTGAACCAAACGAGGCCTTAGGGTCTGTCAGTTGTGACTTCTGTTCTAGAATCTAATCCTTTTTGTCTCACCAATTGATACAATTTCCTCATAAAATAACATACACTATGGAAGCCCATCCTGAATGTGTCCAGTAATTTAATCCCTAACTAGCTCAAAGAGGAGGTAAAGACTTAGATTTGATACTGGATGCCGACCTATTGGTTACGGAAAGTGGAGATGTATCTTGTGCATTCTTAAACGAGTGACAACTCCATCATACATATTCTTGATAATCTCGATATAGATATTGGGAACTTGTTTGGTTTCTAAAACCTACAACATAATCTCACTTGACCCTTATCTTAAGCCTTTCTGAAGTCCATGAAACACATGTAAATATTTCTTGTTCTCTCTAAATTTATTACTAATTTTCTTAGTTGAAAGATAGCTTCCAAAGTAGACCTAACAGGTGCAAAACCAAGTAGATTATCAAAAATACTTGTTTCGCTTAATCTTTGCTCAACAATTCTCTTCCAAATCAACGACACTAGCAAATTGATGTTGAAAAATTAGAGATGTGATTGACAATTGTAGCTGGTCAATTGTTTTGAAGTTCCAAGTCTACTAAAGTGAATAATATTTATATTAAAGAGAAATTAAGCTGGATTTTCTGTAATTAAGCTGATGCATAGAACTCCATTGTCTCCTTTGCTGTATAATAAGTTGTGTGAACCATAGGGTAGATTTCTGGAAACTCCCTTTTTGAATTTCTTAAATTTTCATGTGATGTTCCTTTGCGGTCCTAACTACTGGGGAAATCATGGAGTTATCTATGACTTATAGAAGCTACTATCAGGCCTTCAGTTAACTATGACATGGTTGTGGGTTGAATCGTGGTTAACTAAATTTGTATTAATGGAAATATCATTACAAGTATGAGAAAGGTTACAGGTCAGAGACTCATTAGCTTCTTGGAACAACATTGGCTTCTGAAATTAAATTGACATTGACCAAAATATCATGTGCAGAGATGATAGGCATGATGGTTGTTTAAGTGACCAACACAGCTAACATTGGCCTTAAGTTTACCGCCTTCTCTACGAGAGTGGCTGCTTTGTCTCTAGGATTGAAATCTGGATCCTGTGTAGAGCAGGTGAACAAACTATATTCTTAAACGTAGCCTTCTCAATGCCATCCTTTTATTATTTTGCTGATCTGCAAAACCTATGCATTAAATTGAGAATTGAATATCAGAGAAGCTTTCCTCTTCCAGTAGAAAGGAACTTCTGCAGCTAGCTATAAGTTGTGTGGTTAAATGAAGATGGGCCACAGACAAAAGATCAGATCCTTCAAGGTCTCTACATTGCTCTGCTGCAGCAATGGAAGTGCATGGAAACATTCCTAGGGAATGCTTATGGCTTCCTTGGTCAAGGAATTCCACTCCTACCAGGAAGAAGGAAACATTTATCTGTTTCAAGTGAGTAAATAGAATTCAATACTCGATCTCACAGATATAGAATTCTGTGCTGGTAAAATGTAGCAAACTATGAATCTGGGAAGCATTTCTCAATTCAATGCTCTGATATAAGTGTGAACCTAAAATTAGGTTTCAAGTCGTCGGTAGTATGGTCATTCAGTTCATGCTTTGATCTGGAAGCAAACTGTGAATTCTTCACCTGTAGAATGTTGGTTTGGCTGGATCATTTACTGGTTGGTCACTGTTGAGAAATCTCAAGGATGAAGTTCTGGGGTGGGGTGGGGGGTGAGTTGTGAACTCGACTAATTTGATTAGTGGTTCAGAGCTTAAGAAAAAAGGTTTATGCAGGAGGTGCATAATTTCTTACCTTCGCCTAATTAGCCCTTTTTCTTTATCGAAAGTGAGTTTTCACTGCTTCGGAGTAATGTGGATGGAATCTTTCTACAGTTAATTTCTATATTTATTGCAATTTCAGGAAGTACTGAAATTCTGATCATCTGTTTCAAGCAGTCTGTTAGTAGACTACAGGTTCCCTACTAGTTCATGGTCTGTACTTTGTAGTGGGAGGCAGAAGCGCACCCAGAATTTCTTATTTTTCTGGAGAAAAATTGAAGGGAACATTATTTAGAGTTATAAAAAGTTAAAAAAGAAAAGAATGAATATGGCTAGAGAGAATTGAATTTGAGACCTCGTGGTTAAAACCAACATCCACTTACCATCTAGACAACCATTGTGATTGCCCATAAAACATTAACTAAATAATAGAAAAAGGAAACTATATAGCATAAGACTGAACTCGGGGGGGGGGGGGGGGGGGAGGCCTATGGTGTGTCTGCCCCTGCTGGGCCAATTTTGCTGATGAAGGTTGTTTTACTATCTGTTGAAACTGTCTCAGAATTGCATTTTGAGTCTATAGATGAACATTTTCAATCTCCCTAGTTTTGCATGCTTTTTCCAATGATAGGAGTGTTCTCTTTATGCTTGGTTTTATGTGACATTTAATGATTAGTTTTAGGTGTAGTGTCCATATCTCTATTATGGTATTCCCATCCATATTAGTACGTTTGAGATAAGTGTTGGGAAAGAAGCGCGGAAACCTTTCCCCAAACTAGAGAGTACCTGCAAGAGAACCGAGCAATACACCACACGAACCAAACACCAAACACAATCTACGTAGACACAGAGAATTTTTGACGTGGAAAAACCCTTGTGGAAAAATCACGGGACGATCGGAGTCCAACCCTTGAGAAGCCTTCACCAATGAAATAAAGTAATACATCCTCTACAAACTTCTCCCGATCCAATACGGATTCCCACAACACTTGGAAGCAAGAATAATTGATTACAAGGCTACGAAGAACAAAAACGACTAGTATGGATTACTCGAACACGATCCTCCTTCGAAAACGGCCTTCAATCCTCCTTCTCTCCCAAAGTTGCAATAGCACTCTTGCCTCTTTTCTCTATTTCTTCAATGTTGTGTTGTGATTAGGGTTAGAAAAAACTATGTATAAACCCCCTAATCCGCAGCAAAACCTGGACCGTAGGATACGATCCAACGGTATAAAAATATCCTAAAATCAGCCTCAGCCCGTCGACACAGAGTTCCGTCAGAACTCTGTGTTTTCGTGACAGAACGGTTCTGGAACCAAGGAGGCAGAGTTCGGCCCGAACTCTGCCTCCCATGTTCCAGAATGTACTCTGGTAGCTCCCGAGCTTCTTCCTCGTCTCCGAAAGGCCTCGTCACCTCTCCGAGCTTCTCTGACACACAGACGGTGCTCATCGCACTCCGGGGTCTTCTTCACATAGATTGGGAACCCCACCCACTCCAATATTTCTTCCCCTTCACAACTATGTGGAGGAGGTCGTCATTCGGACGATCTGCCTGCAGAACTCAAATTTTTCCCTTGGTAGAATCTTGGTGAACATATCTGCTCCGTTATCATCTGTATGAACCTTCTCAAGCTCCGTGTCCTTCTTCTCAACCAGATCCCGAATCCAATGATACCGAGTCTCGACGTGCTTGGACCGGCTATGAAAGGTCTGATTCTTCACAAGGTGAATAACACTCTGACTGTCGCAAAGCAAAATATACTGCTCCTGTTTCAGTCCCATTTCTTGCAACAGCTTTTTCATCCACATCAACTCCTTGCAAGTCTCCGTTGCCGCAATGTACTCTGCCTCTGTCGTCGACAAGGCAACACACTTCTGCAACCGCGACTGTCACGATACCGCTCCTCCAGCAAACATCATCACATAGCCCGAAGTCGATCGCCTCGTGTCTACATCTCCAGCCATATCAGCGTCGGTATATCCAACCAGCTTTGGCTCTTCACCACCAAAAAAGGTCTCCAATCGGCAGTGTCCTGAATGTATCGTAGAATCCACTTAACCGCACTCCAATATACCCTTCCAGGATTTGAAAGATACCTGCTAATTGTGCCAACTGCATGAGCGATGTCTGGTCTCGTACACACTATAGCATACATAAGACTTCCCACAGCTGAGGCATATGGAACCCGCTCCATATCTTCTTTTTCGTCCTCGGTAGATGGATACTGCTCCTCAATGAGCTTAAAGTGAGCCGCAAGGGAGCAACTCACTTTCTTCGACCCGTCCATCCCGAAACGCTGAAGTATCCGGTAAATGTATTTCGTTTGGGACAAGTGTAGCAGCTTGACTCTCTCTCTCGGCTGATCTCCATCCCAAGAATAGTCTTTGCTGTGCCCAAATCCTTCATAGAGAAGACCGCGTCCAGTTGGCGCTTCAACTCCGCTATCCTAGTCGCATTCCGACCCACTAATAGCATGTCATCAACATAGAGTAATAAAATGATGAAATCATCCTCGACAAAGTATCTCACAAATACACAATGGTCCGACGTCGTCCGTGCATAACCATGCTCTCCCATAAACGACTCGAACTTCCTGTACCACTGTCTCGGAGCCTGCTTCAGACCATACAAGCTCTTCCTCAACCGGCAGACCAAATGTGACTTGTCCTTCTCACAGAATTCCTCTGGCTGCTCCATGTATAACTCCTCCTCAAGATCACCATGGAGGAATGCCGTATTCACGTCCATCTGCTCGACCTCCAAGTCGAAACTGACTGCCAATGCTAGCACCATCCGAATAGACGACTTCTTGACAACTGGCGAAAAGATCTCATCATAATCCACGTTTTTCCACTGACCGTAGCCTTTAACTAACATCCTTGCTTTGTATCGAGGGCGAGTAGCATCATCTGTCTGCTTCACTCTAAACATCCATCGATTCTTTAAAGCCTTCTTGCCCTTTGGCAACCGCACCAGCTCGTAAGTAGAATTGGCGTGTAAGAAACTCATCTCCTCCTGCATAGTCTGTATCCACTCCTGCCTTTGTTCGTCTTCTATAGCCTCTGCAAAGCTTTTGGGCTCTCCCCCGTCAGTCAGTAGCACATACTCACCCGGTGAGTATCTCGTAGATGGTCGACGCTCTCTGTCGCTCATTCTCAATAGAGCCACTGGTGCTGGCTGTATACCAACAGCCTCCTCCCCTTCAGGAACTGCCTCTCCGGCATGCTCATCCTCCTGAGGGACATCCTGACCACCATCAGCAGGATAATGATCAAGGTTGAGAGCAACTTCATGTACTGGCTCCTCCATAACTGGATCCTCTGCGATGTCCTCTGGAAACTGCTCGAAGCGAAATAACTCTAACTCAGGCAATTCCTCAGCCTCAGAAGGCGTCTCGGAATCCTGAGTGTTGGTCATGGTCTGATCCTCGACGAATACCACGTCCCTGCTTCTATAGAGCTTTCTTCCCACTGGGTCGTAGAGTCTATAGCCAAACTCATCCCGACCGTAGCCGACAAAGACGTACCGTCTCGTCTTCGGCTCAAGTTTGGACCTCTCGTCCTTCGGTACATGTACGAAGGTCTTACAACCAAACACTCGCAGGTGATTGTATGACGGCTCTTTGTCGTACCATACTTTGTCAGGCACATCACCCTGCAAAGGAGCACTAGGAGATAAATTAATAACATAAGCAGCTGTGAGAAGAGCCTCACCCCAATAACTGTCGGACAAATTTGCTTCTGACAGCAAACACTGCACCCTCTCCATCAGTGTCCTGTTTATGCGCTCCGCTACACCATTGAGCTGAGATGTCTTGGACGGAGTCTTCTGGTGTCGTATCACTTGCTCTCTGCAATAAGCATCAAAGGGACCAATGTATTCGCCGTCGTTGTCGGACCGGACACATAATAACTTCTTGCCCGTCTCTCTTTCAACAGAGGCCTGAAACTCTTTGAAAGTGGGCAGCACCTGATCCTTGGTCTTTACGGCATAGACCCAAACCTTCCTGGAACAGTCATCAATAAAAGTTACAAAGTAAGAAGCACCACCAATAGATTTTACCTTCATAGGACCGCAGACATCCGAGTGAATCAACTCGAGCAACGTCGGCTTCCTTGAACTTGGGTGACTTTAGAAAGATACCTATTTTGCTTTCCAGCTAAGCAGTGCGTGCACTTCTCCAACTTTGTGGACTTGAGCCCTGGAATCACTTTCCTGTTCAGCAAGTAGCTCATCCACTTCTCGCTGATATGGCCGCCTGTGCTACAACTCGGTAGACGCGTCAGAAACTGCGTTCACCTCCTGTGTCCCCTGTGTGCTCCCTTCCATATAGTAGAGACCGGACTTCTTGCTTCCTCTGGCAATCACCATCGAACCTTTGGAAAGCTTCCACTGACCATTTCCGAAGAGACCGACGAATCCCTCGTCATCCAACCTTCCAACCGACACCAGGTTGAAACGGATATCAGGGACATGACGAACATATTTGAGAACAAGAACTGCACCCGTCTTCGTCCTCAAATGCACATCTCCAATGGCAACCGCCTTCGACACATCTCCATTATCCATCTTCAATATCCCACAGTCGCCTGTCGTATAAGTGGCAAATAGTGCCCTGTTATGAGATACGTGCGCTGAAGCCCCTGAGTCCACCAGCCAAGAATTGTCATCACAGGCGAGGTTTGTGATAACCTCATCACCTACGACGATCACATCGCTTTCATGTATCGAGGCCACCGCTGTAGTGTTCTCAACTTGCTTCCCCTTGTCGCCCTTCTTCTCTCTCTTCCAAACGAAACAGTTCCGCTTGATGTGGCCCTTCTTGCCACAATAGTAATACTCCGAGACGTCGTACCGACCCTTGGACTTTCCTCTGCTCTTGTCTCTGCCAGCACATGGACTCCTTCTTTTGCCCCTTCCGCGGCTCTCTGAAACCAGTGTTTCTGAGCGGTGGGATGTGGATGAAGTGCTCTGAGAACGTCTTCGCATCTCTTCATTCAGCATCCCGCTCTTGGCAAACTCTAGACTGACCACGCCTTCTGGAGCAGAAGCGATCATAGATACTCGTACGGTCTCCCACGAGTCTGGCAATGTACACAGCAGTTATAGTCCCTGAACCTCGTCGTCGAACTTGACTCCCATTGAAGATAGCTAGTCAACCACGCCCTGAAAATCACTCAAGTGATCCGTAATAGACGTTCCATCTTTGTACCGTAGACCCATCATCGTCCGGATCAGGAACAACTTGTTTACCCCGGTCTTTTTCGCATACAAAGATTACAGCTTATCACATAACGTCTTCACGTGCTCAATATTGGCAACGTGGTTGTACACATTCTCGTCAACGAACGGCCTGATATATCCGCACACCTGTATGTGCTCGAATTTTCAGTCCTCGGATTTATCAACTGGTCGCTCGGAAGCAAATACGGACAGATGCAGCTTCTTGACAAACAACAAATCTTTCATCTTGCTCCGCCAATAATGATAGTTGGTGCCGTTCAGGTTTACCATGCGCGCAGGCTTCGCGTCCATCTCATCTCTCTGGTTTTCCTATCAACTCCTGACACCCTTCTGAATTCCAGAACCTTGCTTTGATACCACTTTGTTGGAAAAGAAGCGCGGAAACCTTTTCAAAAACTAGAGAGTACCTGCGAGAGAACCGAGCAATACAACGCACGAACCAAACACCAAACACAATCCACACAGACAGAGAGAATTTTTGACGTGAAAAATCCTTGCGAGAAAAAACCACGGGACGATCGGAGTCCAACCCTTGAGAAGCCTTCACTAATGAAATAAAGGAGTACACCCTCTACAAATTCTCCCGATCCAATACGGATCCCCACAACACTTGGAAGCAAGAATAATTGATTACAAGGCTACGAAGAACAAAGACGACGAGTAGAGATTACTCGAACACGATCCTCCTTCGAAAACGGCCTTCAATCCTCCTTCTTCTCTCCCAAAGTTACAATGACACTCTTGCCTCTTTTCTCTCTATTTTCTTCAATGTTGTGTTGTGATTAGGGTTAGGAAAAACCATGTATGAACCTCCTAATCCGCAGCAAAACCTGGACCGCAGGATACGATCCAACGGTATAAAAATATCCTGAAATCAGCCTCAGTCCGTCGACACAGAGTTCGGCCAGAACTCTGTGTTTTCGTGACAGAACGGTTCTGGAACCAAGGGGGCAGAATTCGGCCCGAACTCTGCCTCCCCTGTTCCAGAATGTACTCTGGTAGCTCCCGAGCTTCTTCTTCGTCTCCGAAAGGCCTCGTCACCTCCCCGAGCTTCTCTGACACACAGACGGCGCTCGTCGCACTCCGGGATCTTCTCCACATAGGTTGGGAACTCCACCCACTCCAACAATAAGCCCGATTCAAAATACTTGGGATTGCTGAATCCTCTTGGGCTCCAGATTCCTACCACGAGGGAATACGATTTCTACCTTGAGAACTGGGTGTTTATATCCCTTCTTTCATAAATACTTATATTATATATTTTATATTCCCATCTAGATAAATATATAATTATTCTTGTCACAATCCCGTAATACTTCTATATCCCAGGAATATGATATTTATACCAAGCAGAGTAATACAGAATTCTCAGGAATTTGATTCTGCGAATATGGGATTTCAGGCAATATTGCAATTTGTGTACCAACGCAACCTTACAAGATAACTTTTGATTTTTTTTCCCCTTTCCTTTTCTTTATTATAACAATTAGGTAGCTTATTCCAACTTATAAAAGTTCTTCCTTTACAATGAAAAGCTTGTGATACAAGACTTCTGTTCCTATAATTGACCTCAGCATTCAGTATGACTAATGAGCATTCACAATTCTTTATGGGATTATGCCCTCGAGGTTGCATATCGAATACATAGTAGCCAATATTTTTAGAAGGCGAATATTTATACCAAGCAGAGTAATACAGAATTCTCAGGAATTTGATTCTGGGAATATGGGATTTCAGGCAATATTGCAATTTGTGTACCAACGCAACCTTACAAGATAACTTTTGATTTTTTTCCCCTTTCCTTTTCTTTATTATAACAATTAGGTAGCTTATTCCAACTTATAAAAGTTCTTCCTTTACAATGAAAAGCTTGTGATACAAGACTTCTGTTCCTATAATTGACCTCATCATTCAGTATGACTAATGAGCATTCACAATTCTTTATGGGATTATGCCCTCGAGGTTGCATATCGAATACATAGTAGCCAATATTTTTAGAAGGTGAATATATGAGCTGAAGTGTTGGGCCCCTTGGAAGAATAGCATAAACCATAAGCCTTACAACTTTTGTTTTAATTTTGTAAAAGAGATACTTGGAGACTCTCTTAATGTATCTCTTTTACAAACATAATTCTAGGAATTGTTGATATTTGAAAAATTAAGAAATTAATCAAAGTGGTGTAGAAATTCTTTACCACAGAACAAGTTTGCATAGTGTTGTACTACTTTAAATATTAGAACCACAGACATTGTATGGATTTTCAATAAGTCACATAGGAAAGATGACTACTAAGTCAAGGTTTTCCTCCTAGTCTCCATAAGTACACATCTATTGGTTCACTTTTGGTTTTTTTGTATTTCACTTAACACATCTAGCCTTAGACAATTGACTATTTGTTATCTATATCTTTTCTTCCTTTCTTGTAACTTATGTAAGGTCCTAGGTTTATGAGGCATATCCCTCTTTGTAGAAGCGCAACATGACACTCTGGTGATGCTTTAGGTATGCCTCATTGGTGAAGGTATGCTCTGCCCAACCGCACTTTATAGGAAGTTCGTCAATGAATACCTTGTTTACATCTTTTAAAACACTAATAAGACTTTCTACCATTCACAGTTGCAAAAGGCAAAGAAATGAAAGGCATGAACAAATATGTTATGCTCCAAGGTCTCTAATAATACTTGTGTTTAAACTCAAAAAGGGTTACCCCTGCTTGAATGATCTTTTCAGAGAAAAAATGAAAATGGATCCTACAATGGATAATTGCTACTTTCAGTGGTCTTCTGAAGTACAATATCTTTGTCATGCTTTTATGTGTACATATCTCAAATTGAACTTTTTTGCTTCTTGATATCCTTGTGAAAGCTGAAATATTAACCTTTTTCTGCATTCATTAGTTTTTTGTCCCTATGGAACACTGAATCGTTCACTTTCTATATGTTTGTCATTTTCTTGCAATGACCTTTTTAGGTTGCAGAAGAAGAGGTATATGTATTCACTTCATCATTGTTAAGCTTATTAGCTGAGTACAACATTCGGCTCCCTTTGCTGAATTCTTCAACAATTACCAATAATACTAAGGTACAGTTTCTTAATTCTATGTTGGCAATATTTATTTGATTCATGTTTCTTCTTGAGAGAAGTATGAACTATGGAGATTTCATTTCACCCTCATGATCATGACAATGATGCCTTTCAACTGTTAAGGAAATCACCTCAGTGATAGTTATGCATTGGCTACATTTTGATTTGCTCGTGTGTCTGGGACCTTTAAGAATGTTGCATGGTATGTCATCAAAATATTTGAAAGATGTTAGTTTTTATCCATTTTATGTTTCCACCGAGAGCTTCCATTAGTCCAGATTTCTATATGCTGATAATTTTCCATTACTTACATATGATTCTACACACATACCACTTATGTAACCTTAATATTTGAGATATGAGGTGGAGGGTTGACACAAGCTTTTTACCATTACTTACATATGATTGTATACACATACCACTTACTTGACCTTAATATTTGAGAAATGAGGTGGAGGGTTGACACAAGCTTTGAATTTTCTCCCGTGAAAAGGTATACTAAGAGAAGTATATCTTCATAAGAAAGAAAAATTCAAGACTCTCTCTTAGGACCTATATTACTCAAAGAAGTCCAAGCAGTAAGAAATTGAGGAAGTCTCTATCGACAGCATGGTTGGAATGATCAATTATTGTTTTTATCAATATTCCACACGTCATGTCAATGCCTCAAAATTATCTATTACTGTTATCTATTTGCTACAGCTTCAAGCATCCGGTGGTTGTGGTCATAGCTACTTCAGTTTGGCTCTTATGTAGGTGTATGTCAATCTTCAATCCATGTGGAGTTGAAGTCTTGAAGATAATGATGTGAGCTTGATTTGTTCAACAAATTATATTGGCTTTGGTTGACTTAGAAGGAACTTTAGCATATCCTCCAACCCTTTGCGTGGATTGCTCAACGTTGACAGTTCATTCTTCTGTCCTCATGTTTTGCTTTCCTCTCACCTCTCTCGGGTGTATTAAGCATGTCGATCGAAGATGATCATTTTGAATTATATATTAAAATTGTAGGCGATGAGAACGTTCATCGACTGAGGGACCCTGATGCAAAAATATGCATTGGCATTCTAGGTTTCTTCGAATGTACAGATAAACTAATTTGAAAGTATTAAGTGGAAGACACTTTAAGAGATAATAGCCTTTCAGTATTTAAATTTTGACCGCCCTCTCGCTATGTGTAAGCCCTCTCACTAAAGACAAATCTTCAAGAGGCAGAAGACCCTACACAGCAGCAGACTTTTCCAACATCATCAAATATAAAGAAACATCTAAGGAAATGTTTGGTTGGTGAGTTTATTTTATTGAAGCTGAACTAAGGCTCTATGGAAAATATCTTCCTGCCGTCTGAATACAAGCATTAACTACGTGTAATTTTAAAGCTATAATATACAAAATTTAAAGATGCCTTGTATTTGGATATATATGCGAAAGCATATATAATTCATAATTGGGTCTGTTAGTTCAAGTTTCATCTTTTCAAGGAGTTTGTAGGCTTACTTTTCATAATTTCTCTCTCTCTCTCTCTCTATACGCACACACACACATTCTCTCTCAATATATATACACACACACACACACACATGCACACCATTGTCCTAAGGGGTCCACATAAGAAATTTCTAAGGGTAGTCCGTGTCAAATCCAGATTGGCGTGCATCACCAAATCTAAACTAAATATATTGGAGAAACGGTAGTAGTTATGGAATGATTTTGACGTGTGGATTCCTCCTTGGGAACTTTCCTAAGGGGTCACTTAGGAACCTATATATATATATATATATATATATTTTTAGGAACCTATATATATATATATATATATATATATATATATATATATATATATATATATATATATATATATATATAATTTTCATGATAAAAAGATTGCATATTCATGAAGCTTACACATTTCACTTCGCTGTGCTAATGGATTAGATATTACATGCTACCACTATTTCAGATATTGATTATTTCATATTGCAATCTGCTTTCCTAATCTAACTCCTAGTCTAATACTTTCATTTATCTCATATCCTGGTTTTGCAATAACATGGTTTTGCAATAACATCTCTAATAGCTAAAATCAATTAGAATCCTCCAACTTCTATAGAAAGATTCACAAATCTATGAACTTTTAAAGTAGTTAATGAAATTTTGGTTATAATTTGCAAGATATTTGGAAGTTGGATTTGTTAATGCCCATGGGTGGTTGGTTTGCAACCTGTTTGGTTTCATAGACTCATAGTTACAAGCCACTCTTATGTATTTGGTAAAAGCTTTGAGCATTTCATATATGCATTCTCCTGTATAATGATCTAATTTATCTTCTTTCAAATTTCAGCGTTTACATCAGCACATGGACTGGAAAATCAGATCTTCTGGTGTAAGTATACCTCCCATGGATGCACATCATTTCCCAATTGTTGATTAGACCCTCAAGTAACTGTTGAGTGACAACATGTCCGTGCAACTTGGTCTTTCTTTATCTTCAATTTCCCCCCTTAGTGGCCTAGAAGGGATGTTCTCTTCTTTTCACATACTTTCCATGTCATCAATATATTTTCACGAATAGTATTGTTGAGGGATGATCAAACCCTTTTTATAACTAAACTAAATTACTGGAACAATATAACAAGTGAAATTGAATGATTAACATTTTGTAGGGAGCTATCTGAAATATGTTAGAATGAAAAGATGTGGCTCGTCAATGTGGAGTCACAACAAGTAGTTATGATTAATGTTTTCCCTAGTATGAGTGGGAGAGGGGTGTATCTTCATAGATAATGATCAGCTTATGCTAGAGATATATCAAGGGATGTTTAGTTGAGAATGATAAAACAACAAATTGAAGACGAGGGCATATGGAAATTGAAATGGAAAGTGGAGATCAAGGATAGAAACGTGAGAAAGTGCAATATGGTCGTAGGTGGATCTTGGAACCTTCTTTACTGTTTATTCACAACTTATCCGTAAGTACGAAAGACATTTATAATTATCTGGCTTTCTACTCCAGTAAGTGTTTAATTCCATGTTGGGTGTTCTCTTAATGCGATCCACTCATATAAGAAAAATAACTCTAGGTTCTAAATATATTTACATCAACGGGACACGAAGAGCTAATCGCTAAAGTCACTGTAACAAAGGACTCGGATTTATGATAATAAAAAATAGGATCCTTTGTTTAGGTCCAGGCCCATGTCTCATCTCTAAATTTCTAGGTAGTTTTTCTCTTCTGCTTTGATTTCTGTAATAACTGATTCATGGCATTCTATCTAATGGCTGCGAATCTGCGATGGTAATGGTAATTTCTAGGTGTTACTTGAATAGTCATCACTCAAACTTTCAAAATTTGTGGGAAATCCTAGAAAGGGTTTACAGGAGTTAAGGAGGTTGGTTGGGCACATGTTTAGTATCTCGACATTAGTTAATATGTGGAGTTAATACTTAATAGCTTAAAAGCTGTTGAGAGAGATGCTCTCTGCAAGTGGCATAGCTTTATTGAGACGGATTATGTACATATATATATAAGGAGGAGAAGCTTCCTTGTACTACTCTATATGATATGGATCTAAAACAGACTACCTAGAATCACTAAATCTGACAATATCCTCAAGTTTGAGCATGTGAAACACCTCCATATTATTACATAAACTGGAAAAAAACTACTAGAGATAACATCATAGTAGAACCAAGAATACTAGTAGACAACTGTAGCAATGATCGATACATGACCTAATAGAGTAGCATCAGCATTAAACAATCAGATCAAGACCGCAGACAGGGTAGAGACTAGAGAGTGACAAACAATAATAGGCAATCTAAAAGACTTCAAGGTAATAATGGATATTCAAAAGACTGCAGACTTATAGTAAATGGACAATAAAAGACTACTATAGACAGTCAGAAAGACTACATGCAAGCAGTAGTGGTTAACTAGAAGGTGTTGGCGTAGTAGGCAGTAATAGGGGTGGACGCACGGCGAAAAACAGTAGCAGTAATCAAAATAGTCAGGTCAAGGATCAAGACCGATAGGTCGGTAGTTGGTGCAAGAATACTTGGTCAACACTTCCCTTCATGTTGGACATGACAAGCATGTACAACTTGTAAATGGCAATTTTGTTTACATCTGAGTAATAGACTCATGTCATCACCAGTTATCTTCCTCACCTAGTGGTCCTGACATGGGAGCTTGAGCAACATTATTAGCCTGAGCAATAGTATGAGAGGATTACGATCAGATAACTTGGCATAAGAAGAGGAGCCCTCGTGGAAACCATCACAACCCTATGGAAACCATCAGAACCCTTGAGGAATAAAAGAATACTAGAGGCACAAAAACGAAATGCGAACGCAGCATCACTAATATACAACTTATGTTGTAATATGCTTTGTGTTCAATTTCGGAGAGCTACGGACGCCGTCCGGTGATCAGAGAAGCCTAGAAGGAGTCAAAACTATGAGAAGAGGCTCGAAAGAGCCAAACTGTAGCAACAATATCAGACTGACATATCGATGGTATAATGCCAATATATGTTTTGTTCCAGCAAGTTTTTGGGAAATTTTTCTCTGTATTAACATACCAACGGTATACCTTTGGTACCCTTGCCCGTTCAGAATCAAGGAACAAATCAAATTTAAAGATGTTTTTGACGATCCAGATTTGTTCTAGCTTGGGAAAGCCAAGAAAGCTTATTTAAGGGGTTCCTCCAACCCTAGATGGGTATGCTCGAGGAAAAGGAGGCTGATCTTGAGCTTTGGTAAGGAAGCCCTAAGGGAATCTAGAGAGACAAGAAGAAGAGCTCATTGGAGATCTCGTAAAGGAGGATTCGCAATACAATATTTACTTTTGTAAAAGGGAGGGTTTCACAATACAGTATTTGTTTTTGGAATCTTTGTAAGGTTTTCTATCATTAATTCAATAAAGTATTCTCCCATTGCCCCATGGACGTAGGTCGATTTTGGTCGAACCACGTGTTCTTGGTTGCTAGTTGTCTGGTTAATTTGTGTTTTGTTATATTCGTCATCAAGGAGGGTATATCCCACATAAGACATATTACTCGGAGACGAACCGTAGACACTTGATATGTAAAAGAGAACACCAATAGAAAACTTATTGTATGTGGCAATGAGGGCCAAGGTTGACATCATATTTTTTTTATAGTTCTTTTGTGGCTTATCAAACTTATGGTATTTGGCAATGGAGACGAACCGGACACTTGATATGCAAAAAGAACACCAGTTGAAAACACTTTTTTTGTGTGTGCGTGGGGAGGGGGGGGGGGGTTTGTACCTTCAAGCCTTTTTTTTGAAATAAGGCAACAATGTGGCTTAAGAGAATTGAACTTGAGATCTCTTAGTTTAAAAAGCCCATTTACTTGCCAACTAGACAAGTATTCAATTGTCATTTTTCATATAACTTTAAGCAAATACTGTCACGTCCCGATTCTGCAGAATTGATAGTCGTCCCCCGGACGTGATGCCGTACGAACCTAATTTACGTTCGCACAAGGCAAGTCATAAGGTTATCCGAAACACAACAATAAAGAGTACGCAGAGAAATTGAACAGCACATGTGATATAGAAGAAACTTTATTTTATTGATAATGGACATCATTTATATGACTCGATTACAACTTGATGCCGCGCGGGCTTACAACTTGACTCGAAACGAACGATGATGAGATAGTTGTTCCATACATTGCATTCCTTTGTACAACCAACATTTACAAACCACCTAGAATGGTAGGGAGTCGCGACATCTTTTTTGGACTGTTGTAGAGAGTTTTCAAAAGGGTTCAGCGAAAGTTTTCGGCGCGTGGACGAATCTTCAAAACATGAACGTCGCCTTGCTACTTGGCGCGTTCCACCTGATTCGTAGCACCTATGGAGAGCGAGGGTCAGTACGATCACATGTACTGGTGGGTGGCTAATTTAAACCCAAGCTCTCATTTGTTCAAAAAGTTTTATGAAACATGCTTTATACTTGGTGATCTTTCTAACCATCTTGATGGATTGCATGTAAATATTTTATGAGGCAAGCATATGAAAATTACATACATTTAGCCACTATCCATTTTCATCCCGTGTCACAGGTATCAATTAAAACAGTGTAAGGGTGTGAAGGTTGTAATGCCCCGCTCCGCACGGTGCATTACGCTGAGACATTGACTCAGCGAGTCGCGTTGACCAAAAGAAATGTATCGATGCAAATCGATACGAGAGTTACGTTGTCCCGAGCAACGCATCGAACTAAGTCGATGCGAAGAGTTGCCTTGTCCCGAAAGAATGCATCGAGTTAAATCGATACGAAGTGCCGCGTTGCCCCGAAGGATGAGCACGTTGAATCGGCTCGAAGATTCTAAGAAATCGAATCGACCAAGGCGCAAGTCCGAATCGATGCAAGTATAGATTTTAGTTGGTTTCGTGTACAGGTTATACTTTGACGGAAAAATATTAGAGGTCGATCTTTTGCAATATTTAGTAAGGGGTCCGCGAAATCAAATCGTCGCCTTGCGACGGACTGAGACTTGGGCACGCTAAGGCAAATCGGACGTATGACTCAATGAAGCACGAAGTGCTCGAATGGCTAAGTCAGGAGAGTGGCCGTGCAACGAAGTTAAGAAATCGAGCCGCATCGGCTCGGCGAAACGACGAAGGCGTATCGACTCAAGGTGGGAGGATTGACTTCTTTTTACTCCTTCATTCGATAAGTCAAATATATCATTGTATGCTAAGTTAACCTATCGACGCCACGGGCGTGGTCCGATCGGAGATAAATCATAGTGTGTGTCGAACACTAAGTTAGAACAATTGAAATGAAACGTGCATCGTATGCACGAGTCGCTAAGGAACATTGGATATCGCAAAGGCGAGCGCCTCGGTGCGCAAGCCGTAAGAACATGGAATAACTGTACTCGACGAGTGCCTTAGTGCACGAACCATACCGTGCCTTGCTGCACGAGTTAGACGACTAGAACATTGAAAGACAATAGGTGAGCGCCCTAGCGCGCAAGTCCCGAACATGGAATGCTAAGTTATAGAACATGGGAATACGGTCGAAACGTGCCTACGCGCACGGGATAATAAAAGATGGCTTCGTTGCGAGAGAATACAGTTGTGGCATGAATGTGGCGGAACTGTCGGATATGACATGGTGCCTCGAAAGGTGTTCGAGACCTTCGGGTCGTTCGGTTGACGAGCATTGAGTTGAGGCACGATGCCATTGAATCATTAAAACGAAGTATGAAATGTAAGAACACAGAAAGTTAACGAAAGAGATGCGAGACGATAAGTCTGAGTCTCGGACTCAAGACTATGTTTGGTTGTTTGAATTTGATTGCTTGAATGATAGGACGTTGCATGGTCGAATGGGATGGACTTGAGATTAAATGTGATAATTGCCCGTGCACGAGTGTTTCCCCCAAACGGTTAAGTGCCGGAGCGCCCCGGAACCGCTTGGCCGCGGAGGGAATCGAATAATCTTTGTAGGCGCACATCCTTAAACGAGTAGCGCTCGTCTTATAGATGGGAAAAGCCGCAAATGATGGCATGTAGCGGGAACGTTTTGGTTGTTGGGCCCGCAACCCACCCGTGAAATGCCGGGCAGCCCGACAAATATTGAGAAAAGAAAGGAACTCCTTTAGTCCTTTCCGGCGCGGATACGCCAACGGCCCTCATATAGTTAAGGAACGATGGGTTGAAAGTGTAGGCGCGTATGCGTCCCGCATAGAGATCCTGCTTAGAGATGCACATATAACATGACAGGGAAGGAATGCGGCGTATTCACCTTGCGTCGGTGCAAGGGCGAGTGCGTCGACTTGGTAAGAAGTCGTGCCACGAATCAAACACGAGATTGCTTGTTTGCTTGCCTATTCAATTCGATAAACATGCTGCTATGATAACATGCTTTACGCTTTCAAATATGCCATGAAATTGACCCTAAGGAGAACATAGCAAGATCATAAGCTAAGTTGCATGATTCAACATAAATATTACAATGTCGGTTTGGAAAGATGATCTTTGCTTCAGTACATGCGAGGACGAACGTACTGATCCCCCACCAGCTTCATGCAGGGTGCAGGGAATGGATTACTCGCGGCGAAGCGTTGCTTGAACGTGTTGAGGCTTGGAATGCCAAAGCGCATTGAAGCGTGTGATCGCATTGACGCTCGGACTACGCAACTGGATTGATGCGGCCGAGATATAGAAGGCATGATGTATGGAACGATGAAATCCTTTGTGGGCAAGAGAGAACCTGAGTGTTGTAGCCAATCTGGCATATATTGTTAGGCTATCGAAAGCCATTGTAATCTCAGTTTCGGATATCAATAAAGAGAATTGTTTCGTATATTCTGTTTTCCTTTCGTTGTTAATATCGAATCAAAAGATAACCATTTGAGAACTTGTCATTTTGCCTTGCACGAGCGCAACTCCAGGCTCGTGCGACATCACGCCCCCTGCGAGGACGATGATTCGGGTGATTCCTGGTCGGGGCGTGACAAATTGGTATCAGAGCTCTAGGCTCAATTTCCTCTGGACGCTCGCTTCATTACAATTCTAAAAGTTGTCCACCACCACTTGAAATCACTCTTGACTCTACTCGATGCCGCACTGGATGTTCCATACAATAAGTCTAATACAAGTTGTGAAATTTTGCCGCATGTGTTTTGGAAATTTCATGATGTTTGCTAAGAAAGTCGCGAAGGGTATATTGCATTGAATGCAACGAGCCGTAAAAATGTTAGTTGCTGCAAGCGCAACAAATTGTGAAATACGATTTGGGATGTTGTTGTTGCAATGTAACATGTTGAATGAAAAATAAAATGATACATGAAGTGCAGCGAGTTAATGTGAATATGCGTTAAAATGAAAGTGAGAAGTGATAAGCCAATACCGAATGTGTTAAACGGATTTGGGCATTGACTTGGAAAGTCGGAAATAAATCGTTGCACGATGTGCAACGCGTATTGGAAGTAAAAATCATTGCACGTGGTGCAACACATATCAAATTAATCGTTGCACGAAGTGCAAAGGAAATTGGAAATAAATCGTTGTACAAAGTGAAATAAAATGTCGAAAATAAATCGTAGCACAATGTGCAACGCGTATCGAAAGTAAAATTGTTGCACGTGGTGCAACGCATATCCAGATAAATTGTTGCACGAGATGCAACGTAAGGAAAGAATTGAAATCGTAAATCGATAGAACGAATCGTTCGGTTGCACACCAAACTTATGTTGGCAAACGAGAACATTGACCGAGTTGCGTTGGATTTGATTGAATCAATGTTACGGTTGTGATCAAGCACGATCACTGCGGAAATCGTGAGTCGGAAGAGATCGTTGGTTTATACTAAGTATAGCACGAGGGAAATGGCTTGAATTCCGAGTGGTATATGCCATACCACGTAGGCGATGAATGACTCGGTTCCGAGTGGTATATGGTGTATCACTTGTACGATGATCTGCATCGACGCTTTGTGAGAATTGTGGAAAGTTTGTCCGCAACGGATGGGAGATTACCGAGACTCGTTTGAAAATTTGTATGACGGTATGTTGATGCAAGTGATCATCGAAAATCGGTTGGGATGATAAGGCGAGACTCGTATCGATGATCGATACGTCGGACGGAAGTTATAAGTTGGTCGGACGACCAAGACTAGCGAAACGATTATGCCTTGATGCAATAATCAGATCGACGGAAAAGGAAAAAAAACTCGAGCTTACGAATGAGTCGCACGACTTGCGATCTCGATAGGAATGTTGGACGAGGCGAATCGAATCGCACGACTTGCGATCTCGATAGGAATGTTCGGCTAGGCGAATCGAATCGCACGACTTGCGATTTCGATAGAAATGTTGGACGATGCGAATTGTAATCGAATCGCACGATGTGCGACTTCGGTGAAGAGTTGGTTGACGTGAGTAATCATGCCTAAGAAATAGTTGGTTACGTTACGGCGACACTCATTTGAGTACGACTGAAAACACGCAAAACTTAGAGGGCGAGATCGTATAACTCGAGGGCACGATGTTGGATAATCGGTAACTCGGTTACGCGATCAAAGTATAGCGGGTTGCGGCGAATCGGAGAACGAGTAGATGCGTATGGAAAAGTTTGTTGCGAACTTGGATGTTTGCGATGCGAGTTAAGTTGACGTTGAAACGGATTCGAAGTCGACCCACTTGCTATCGAAATTGATATGAACTATCAAGATCGATACGCAAGAAAACGTAAGCACGATGTGAGAATACAAAATGGATTGCGCCTTGCGCTATCAAAGTTTTGTAAATAACGATACGAGAAGGAACGAACTGGTTGATCGTGAACTTTGTGATTAATCAAGACGAGACTATAAGTCATCGACGATTGCTCGATGCGTATAGCATCTCGTGTGTCGACCCGCGAATAAGATAGACTCGAACTCGATACGAGTAGATGTTTCGTAAATTTGCGAAATCATCGACGGTAGTGCATGACTTGACTCGGAGGATAGTTGCGCATCAGTTGCGCCGATAGAAACAATTTTGTCCGAAATTTGGGTAGTCGCATAGAATCGTCGGAACGTGATTTGGCTCCGAAATAAGATATAGCATGGTTCGTAGTAAACTGTCCTTCGTTAATGATCCACAATTATCGAGCATAGCTTCGGGGCAGCTGACCCTAGAAGACTTGACCGCCAAATCAAATTGAATGCTGCAGACCGTAAGATGACCCATGCGATATCGCATATGGGATTGCACTGATAACAAGTATAACACGGTGCATGTTGACGATAAGTCTAGGCGATCGAGAATTGTTGGAACAACTTTCGATTGAGAATGATATAGTTAGATTTTGAGTATTCGTTGGATGAATGCTTGAATGGTTATGTTGGTCGACGATCAAACTAGAAATGCACCAACGAACTTGGTGATTCGGATAGGCGATTGCGAGAAATGTGCTATGCACGAGAGGGAACGATAAGGGAATGACTTACGAGTCATGTCGTTAGATTCGGATTTACCTTGCAATTGAGCTTGCGTGAATCGAAATTATGTTTGATGTTGCGAGACGGATAAGTTGGAAATTTGGCTAGTGAATTCCTACTCGTTAGGAAATCGAATGTAAGACGCGTCGTAAGACCTTCGTGCTAAGGCGATCGTTGCCTTGAGCACCGTCGCCTTGATGTTAACTTTTGAGTCGGATAGATTGTGGCCATTGTGCAATGTCAATTTAAAGTTGCGTCGGAAGAAGTTAAGCACGGGGACTATGCAAGTAACCTAGCGGGCGTAGTCCCGAATGTTGATAAGGAAAACGTAATCGAGATTGCATAGTCAGACTCCAGAAATAAGTTGGGTAGCGATATCGAACACAAGGCGTTGCGAAGGATCGTTGCGATCGGATGCGCGACGGCTCGACGCGATGCATAGGACTGATAGTTCCGATGAAACATACGAAATGAGAAATGCGATTTTGAATCGCATCGTGTGCCTTGACTTTTGTTGGATGATCGCGTGTGTATCAATATGCATAGCAATGAAATTGCGAGAACAAGTGCTAAGGATAAGTCCGATCGAGAGTACGAGATGGCAAGCATAGGATTGAAATTTACCTGTCAGCTTTGTTCCAATTTGCTACCACTGGAATTGGTTAAAATACATATATCTTCGGAACGCCTTGAATATAGGTATGGATCCAAATCGAGTTGTATACAAAATTTAAATCGAGCTGCAGGGATGACTTTGAAATGTTAGTGAAAAGCTTGCAAGATAGTGTGAAACTGAACAACATTGGTGGGACGAGATCGTGATACGATATATAAAACACTTAGTCGGAGTGTTGGTTTTGGTTCGAGGACGAACCTTGTTTTGAGTGGTATATTCTGTAATGCTCCGCTCCGCACGGTGCATTACGCTGAGACATTGACTCAGCGAGTCGCGTTGACCGAAAGAAATGTATCGATGCAAATCGATACGAGAGTTACGTTGTCCCGAGCAACGCATCGAACTAAGTCGATACGAAGAGTTGCCTTGTCCCGAAAGAATGCATCGAGTTAAATCGATGCGAAGTGCCGCGTTGCCCCGAAGGATGAGCACGTTGAATCGGCTCGAAGATTCTAAGAAATCGAATCGACCAAGGCGCAAGTCCGAATCGATGCAAGTATTGATTTTAGTTGATTTCGTGTGCAGGTTATACTTTGACGGGAAAATATTAGAGGTCGATCTTTTACAATATTTAGTAAGGGGTCCGCGAAATCAAATCGTCGCCTTGCGACGGGCTGAGACTTGGGCACGCTAAGGCAAATCGGACGTACGACTCAATGAAGCACGAAGTGCTCGAATGGCTAAGTCAGGAGAGTAGCCGTGCAACGAAGTTAAGAAATCGAGCCGCATCGGCTCGGCGAAACGACGAAGGCGTATCGACTCAAGGTGGGAGGATTGACTTCTTTTTACTCCTTCATTCGATAAGTCAAATATATCATTGTATGCTAAGTTAACCTATCGACGCCACGGACGTGGTCTGATCGGAGATAAATCATAGTGTATGTCGAACACTAAGTTAGAACAATTGAAATGAAACGTGCATCGTATGCACGAGTCGCTAAGGAACATTGGATATCGCAAAAGCGAGCGCCTCGGTGCGCAAGCCGTAAGAACATGGGATAACTGTACTCGGCGAGTGCCTTAGTGCACGAACCATACCGTGCCTTGCTGCACGAGTTAGACGACTAGAACATTGAAAGACAATAGGTGAGCGCCCTAGCGCGCAAGTCCCGAACATTGAATGCTAAGTTATAGAACATGGGAATACGGCCGAAACGTGCCTACGCGCACGGGATAATAAAAGATGGTTTCGTTGCGAGAGAATACAGTTGTGGCATGAATGTGGCGGAACTGTCGGATATGACATGGTGCCTCGAAAGGTGTTCGAGACCTTCGGGTCGTTCGGTTGACGAGCATTGAGTTGAGGCACGATGCCATTGAATCATTGAAACGAAGTATGAAATGTAAGAACACAGAAAGTTAACGAAAGAGATGCGAGACGATAAGTCTGAGTCTCGGACTCAAGACTATGTTTGGTTGTTTGAATTTGATTGCTTGAATGATAGGGCGTTGCATGATCGAATGGGATGGACTTGAGATTAAATGTGATAATTTCCCGTGCACGGGTGTTTCCCCCAAACGGTTAAATGCCGGAGTGCCCCGGAACCGCTTGGCCGCGGAGGAAATCGAATAATCTTTGTAGGCGCACATCCTTAAACGAGTAGCGCTCGTCTTATAGATGGGAAAAGCCGCAAATGATGGCATGCAGCGGAAACGTTTCGGTTGTTGGGCCCGCAACCCACCCGTGAAACGCCGGGCAGCCCGACAAATATTGAGAAAAGAAGGTGAGAAAAGTAAGGAACTCCTTTAGTCCATTCCGGCGCGGATATGCCAACGGCCCTCATATAGTTAAGGAACGATGGGTTGAAAGTGTAGGCGCGTATGCGTCCTGCATAGAGATCCTGCTTAGAGATGCACATATAACATGACAGGGAAGGAATGCGGCGTATTCACCTTGCGTCGGTGCAAGGGCGAGTGCGTCGACTTGGTAAGAAGTCGTGCCACGAATCAAACACGAGATTGCTTGTTTGCTTGCCTATTCAATTCGATAAACATGCTGCTATGATAACATGCTTTACGCTTTCAAATATGCCATGAAATTGACCCTAAGGAGAACATAGCAAGATCATAAGCTAAGTTGCATGATTCAACATAAATATTACAATGTCGGTTTGGAAAGATGATCTTTGCTTCAGTACATGCGAGGACGAACGTACTGATCCCCCACCAGCTTCATACAGGGTGCAGGGAATGGATTGCTCGCGGCGAAGCGTTGCTTGAACGTGTTGAGGCTTGGAATGCCAAAGTGCATTGAAGCGTGTGATCGCATTGACACTCGGACTACGCAACTGGATTGATGCGGCCGAGATATAGAAGGCATGATGTATGGAACGATGAAATCCTTTGTGGGCAAGAGAGAACCTGAGTGTTGTAGCCAATCTGGCATATATTGTTAGGCTATCGAAAGCCATTGTAATCTCAGTTTCGGATATCAATAAAGAGAATTGTTTCGTATATTCTATTTTCCTTTCGTTGTTAATATCGAATCAAAAGATAACCATTTGAGAACTTGTCATCTTGCCTTGCACGAGCGCAACTCCAGGCTCGTGCGGCATCACGCCCCCTGCGAGGATGATGATTCGGGTGATTCCGGGTCGGGGCGTAACAAAGGTCACTGGCAATGTCAAGCCATCTTGGACTATAGCTGGGTTAGACGGCGATCCTTTTCCGACGGGTAGGTAGTCCTGTTCGAAAGTTTCCGAATCACCCGTTCCAGTTCTGCTAGCACTGCTATACTCGTTCCTCTTAGGCCGAATATGTTCCTTGGCTTAGGCAACCGTTCGAGAAAACTACACCTTGTGCACAAGTTGTCAAATTACCGTACTATTCTACTTTGTTCTTTAGAACGTAGCCATTTTAAGGTACTTTGCCTTATCGTTGGATATTCGTTAATCGATTCAATCTTCATTTTTGCACAGGTCTATATTGAATATGGCAGAAGAAAGCATGCATCAGTTTCATGTTAAAGCAGTTCTATAGCATGTATTCGTGAGGAATCGTGCCACAATTTATTGATTCAACAATGAAAACACAATTTATTGATTCAACACTGCGCTATTCAATGAGTTCGATAGGAAATGCGAAATTTGTAGAACGCAGCCATGAAAACCATCAAAAATATTCACAAAAATGCATTCAGAAGACCAAACCAAGTCAAAACCAAAGAAGCAAGTGCGGCATGAAAAACAGAGCAACGGGAGGTCTCTTCCGACTCAGCCGCAGAGTCCATCCTCGAGGCGCAACCCGCTGAATATGGGACTTGATTCCGAAGAAACCATTCCATAACGAGAAAATGATCTTAATTCAATCGGTCTCGTCCAATCGATTCAATTGATCCCGACCAATCGGTTCCGCCTAAATTGATAGTGACAGTGTTCTTTTCTCGCGCACCCCGTGGACGGAAAACGGGATACGATGTAGGGACGGGGCACTACACCATAACCAATTAACAAAAAGTTTCATCCTCGAAACTTAAGAAGGGAACCTACCGCTAGGAAAATAGGGAAGGAAACTTTTTCTTCATCTCAGATTCGAGTTTCCAGGTCGACTTTTCGACCGAATGGTTTATCCAGAGTACGCGGACGAGTGGGATCGCTCGATTTCGTAGCAATTTATCTTTGCGCTCTAAGACTTGGACTGGTTGTTCCACATAAGACAAGTCCGCCTTCAGATTCAGCTGACCAAAATCTATCATGTGGCTCGGATTGTGCACGTACTTCCGCAACTGAGAGACGTGGAAGACATCGTGCACATCCGACAGTGCTGGCGGCAATCCAATCTGGTAAGCTACTGGGGCAACTTGCTTTAGTTTTTCAAAAGGACCAACAAATCTTGGACTGAGCTTTCCCTTTACACTGAATCTGGTACCTCCTCGCATGGACGTTACCTTCAGAAACACATGATCGTCTTCCGGGAACTCGAGAGGTCGACGATGGACATCAGCGTAGCTTTTCTGTCGACTCTGTACAATCTTAAGCCTTTTTCGAATAAACTTGACCTTCTCCACGGTCTGTTCTACGCTCCGGGCCAAGAATCTGCCACTCACCAACTTCGTCCCAGCAAATGGGTGATCTGCACTTTCGTCGGTACAAGGCTTCGTAGGGCGCCATCTGAATGCTGGATTGATAGTTGTTATTGTATGCAAATTCGGCTAGAGGTAGATGGACGTCCCAACTCGACTTGAAGTCAATTGCACAGGGCCGTAGCATGTATTCGAGAATCTGATTCACGCGCTCCGTTTGGCCGTCGGTCTGGAGATGGTAAGCCGAGCTGAAGTTCAACTTAGTACCCAAAGTCGACTGATGGCTAATCGAAAAGCTCGATAGAAACCGTCCATCTCGAACAGAGACAATGGATACTGGAACTCCGTGCAGCCGCACTATCTCGTCAAGATAAAGCTGAGCCAGACGATCGACGCTCCAAGTAATTTTGATGGCAATAAAATGTGCTGACTTGGTTAGTCGATCGACGATAACCCAGATGACGTTATTTTTCCGTGGCGTCTTTGGCAGACCAACAATAAAATCTATGCACACGTGTTGCCACTTCCATTTCGGAATCGCCAGGTTCTGCATCTCCCCGTCCGGCCTCTGATGCTCAGCTTTTACCTGCTGACAGGCCATGCATCGCGACACGAAGAGCGCCATATCTCTCTTTATTCCGTGCCACCAGAAGGTCGTGTGGAGGTCCTTGTACATCTTGGTACTGCCTGGATGTAAGGTATATTTCGCATAGTGCGCTCCGACAGTATCTCCTTTCGCAGTTCTGAATTATCCGGGATGCACAGCCGACCCTTCACCTGCAACACTCCTGCCTCGTCTTCTGCAAAGTCGGTTGTCTTACCCGTCAAAACAAGCTTCTGTATTTTCTTCAGGTATGGTTGTCCTTATGAGCGGACTTGATCTTTTCTAACAAGCACGATTCTAACCGCAATGGTTCCATGCGAGCTCCCACGAATCGAACCCGAAATTCAATGCCCATATCCTCTAAGTCCTGCAGTAGACTTTTGTTGATGGATAGCGAGGCTATGTATTTTCTGCTCAATGCATCAGCCACCATATTTTCTTTGTCATGCGTGTAGTCGATTGTCAAATCATACTCCTTGATCAGTTCTAGCCAGCACCTCTGTCGCAAGTTCAGCTCCTTTTTGGTAAAGGGATACTTGAGGCTCTTGTGATCCGTAAAAATACTGCATGCCACGTCATAAAGATAGTGACGTCACAGTTTTAACGCGAATACAATCGCCGCCAATTCCAAATCATGAGTGGGATAGTTCTTCTCGTGCGACTTCAGCTGTCAGAAAGCAAAAGATATCACCTTATTCCGCTGCATGAGCACACACCCCAAGCCCTGGCCGGAAGCATCACTGAAGATTTGAAATCCCTCAGTCCCCTTTGGAAGTGCAACTATCGAGGCCGAGACGAGCCGCTGCTTTAACTCCTGGAAGGAAGCTTCACAGTCGTCTAACCATTTAAACACGACTCCTTTCTGAGTGAGGCGAGTCAACGACGATGCGATCTTCGCGAAGTCTTTTACGAAGCGTCTATAGTATCCCGCTAAGCCGAGAAAGCTTCGAATCTCACTGACTGACGCTGGCTGGTTCCAATCGACAACGGCTTCAATTTTCTTCGGATCAACTGATATGCCTTCGGCGAAGACGATGTGCCCAAAAAATGATACACTGTCTAGCCAGAATTTACATTTACTCTGCTTTGCATACAACTGGTTATCAGGAAGGGTCTGAAGCACGTCTGCAAGTGTTGTGCGTGTTGCACTCTATCCTTCGAATAGACGAGAATATCGTCTATGAAGACTACCACAAATTTGTCGAGGAACGAACGAAACACCCGATTCATAAGATCCATGAAGGCGACAGGGACATTCGTTAGGCCAAATGGTATCACCAATAACTCGTAGTGGTCGTAACGAGTGCGGAAGGCTGACTTCGGCACGTCGTCCAGCTTGAATTTGAGCTGATGGTAACCCGATAGAAAATCATTCTTCGAAAGCACCAAGGCGTCCTGTAGCTGATCAAAGGGATCATCGATGCGGGACAAGGGGTATTTATTCCGGATGGTGGCTTTGTTGAGCTCGCGATAATCTATGCAGAGATGCATCGACCCATCCTTCTTCTTTACGAACAATACATGGCTCCCGATGGCGAGACACTGGGCCGTATGAATCCCTTGTCGAGTAGCTTTTGCAACTGTACTTTGAGTTCCTTCAGTTCTGCAGGGGCAATTCTGTACGGGGCTTTGGAAATTGTGCGGATGTTGGAGAATATGTGATGGTGAACTCAATCTCTCGATTGGATGGCATGCCAGGTAGCTCTTCCGGAACACGTTGGAGAATTCTACTACAACGTCCGTCTGATTTGCATTTGCACCATCCTGCCGCATGTCGCGCACGGAAGTCAAGTAGCCTTCACAACCGGAATGCAGCATCCTACGAGCAGATATCGTAGAGATCACCATGCAGGCCGTCGACGCTTCACCATACGAGTAACAGAATTCGGTCTCCCCCGACAGGCGGAAGGTGACGTCTTTCCAGCACAGTCGATGGTGGCACTGCAAGTGCCGAGCCAGTCCATCCCCAATATGATGTCATAGTCCTTAATATTAAGAACTATCGCATCTAGATATATCTTCTACCTCCAATACAAATGATTCCGTCTCTGCAGCCTGTGTGTGTAAGTAGTTGCGCTCCCGACGGGATGTTAACACTAAGGTTAATGCCTAGAGGTGTCAAAAAAAATTTGTGCTCGGCGGCGAAATCCGCCGATATAAAGCTGTGCGCGGCACCTGAATCAAACAGTATACGAACATGTTTGTTATTGAAAAGCAGTATAGCTGTCACGACTGTGTCAGATGCGAACGCTTCATCTAGGGTCATGGCGTAGACTTGTTCCTGGGCATTAGAACGACGGTCTTGGCCATTTGCTTGTGCACCTGGAGGAGCTCGAGATACCTGGCCTCGATTCCCCTGGTGCTGCAGTTGCAGAGGGCATTGGTTCGGCCCACTTATCGTGCGCGTTCAACTGAAGTTGAAGTTGAGCGCAAGTGACTTTCTTTGATTCTTCGATGCGGAGGAGCTCGAAGTTGTCTTCAATCTCTTCTAACCAGTCGATCGCAAGAGAAGGGTCTTCGATGCCAGAGAAGGAAGTACGAAACGCCTTCTTGAAATTGGTGATGTCGAAGGTGTTTTTCTCTAGCGGCGCAGGCTGAGGCGTAGGGTCCCTTGGTGCGACTTCAGTAGGTCGGGCCACAGGTTCGATAGTATGAGTCGCTGCAGAATTTCTATTGGCCACTACCGTTTGCACCAGTTGCCGTAGCGTATCAAGCTGCTGTTGCTGCATCTTGAATTGTGGTTCGAACCTGGCTTCAAATTGGACATGTCGTCTCTCGGATTGCAGGCACAGATTTTCGCTTTCACGTTGGTATGTTGCGGCCCGTCTTTGCTGCACTTCCAGCATATGCAGCATCCTCTCCATAGGGTTGTCGGAAGGCCCGTATTCGGAAGGCCTAGGTTTGGAACTACTCGAGCCACTAGAAGCGCTCGCTTCGCTCACTACCGCAAGTTCCGCAACCTCTGGAATAATAAGAAAACTCTCATTAGTTTCGAAAATATTATGGACTCCCTATATGGAACAACTATCTCATCGATACGAGGTCAAAGGTTCAAGACTCGAGACGGGAGGCCAAGGACGTAAAGCCGTGTTATGATACAATTATGTCACGTCCCGATTCTGCAGAATCGATAGTCGTTCCCGGACGTTATGCCTTGCGAACCTAATTTGCGTTCGCACAAGGCAAGTCATAAGGTTATTCGAAACACAACAATAGAGAGTACGCAGAGAAATTAAACAACACATGTGATATAGAAGAAATTTTATTTTATTGATAATGAACATCATTTACATGACTCGATTACAACTTGATACCGCGCGGGCTTACAACTTGACTCAAAACGAACGATGATGAGATAATCGTTCCATACATTGCATTCCTTTGCACAACAAGCATTTACAAACCACCTGGAATGGTAGGGAGTCGCGACATCTTCTTTGGACTGTTATAGAGAGTCTTCAAAAGGGTTCAACGAAAGTCTTCGGCGCGTGGACGAAGCTTCAAAACACAAACGTCGTCTTGCTAGTTGGCGCGTTCTACCTGATTCGTAGCACCTGTGGAGAGCAAGGGTCAGTATGATCACATGTACTGGTGGTGGCTAATTAAATCCAAGCTCTCATTTGTTCAAGAAGTTTTATAAAACATGCTATATACTTGGTGATCTTTCTAACCATCCTGATGGATTGCATGTAAACATTTTATGAGGTAAGCATATGAAATTTACATACATTTGGCAACTATCCATATTCATCCCTTGGCACAGGTATCAATTAAAGTAGTGTAAAAGTGTAGAGGTCACTGGCAATGTCAAGCCATCTTAGAGTATAGTTGGGTTAGACGATGATCCTTTCGCGGCGGGTAGCTAGCCTGTTCGAAAGTTTCCGAATCATCCATGCCAGTTCTGCTAGCACTGCTATACTCGTTCGTCTTAGGCCGAATCTGTTCCTTGGCCTAGGCAACCGTTCGAGAAAACTACACCTTGTGCACAAGTTGTCCAATGACCGTACTATTCTACTTTGTTCTTTAGAACTTAGCCATTTTAAGGTACTTCGCCTTATCGTTCAATCTTCATTTTGCACAGGTCTATATTGAATATGGCAGAAGAAAGCATGCATCATTTTCATGTTAAAGCAGTTCTATAGCATGTGTTCGTGAGGAATCGTGCCACAATTTATTGATTCAACACTAAAAAGACAAGCATATTTCTGTTGTGTTTATGATAGATTTAGAACTAGAGGGTCGAGGAAAAGGAGGTCAGCCACTCACCTTGATTTTGCTTTAGGCGAGAGACTGGTTGGTCGCGTTAGACGGCACCTACGTGATCACCTGAAATCGCATAAGCACTTAATCAGAACACTGCGCGATTTAATGAGTTCGATAGAAAATACGAAATTCGTAGAACGCAAGCCATGAAAACCATCGAAAACATTCACGAAAACGCATTCAGAAGACCAAGCCAAGCCAAAACCAAAGAAGTAAGTGCGGCATGAAAAGCAAAGCAACGGGAGGTCTCTCCCGACTCAGCCGCAGAATCCATCCTCGAGGCGCAACCCGTCGAATATGATATTTGATTCCGAAGAAATCATTCCATAACGAGGAAATGATCTTAATTCAATCGGTCTCGTTTAATCGATTCAATCGATCCCGACCAATTGGTTCCGACTAAATCGATGCGACAATGTTCCTTTCTCGTGCACACCGTGGACGGGAAACGGGACACGATGTAGGGACGGGACACTACAAATACTATCGTAAGTAAAATTATATTCAACAAAAAATCCAGGCCCAACACCCGCCTTCCGCCTTCCCTGCCCCAAGGTGGGTCCACCCCTGGTTTGGATCAACTAGGGTTTTGGAGGGTTGGGTAGGGGAGATGGTTGCTAGTTCAGGAAAGTAGCCAGGGTCAAAAGAAGAGGAGGTAGGGGGCAGAGCTCGGGTTGTCCAACATCATAGAGGCAAATGAATATAGCTGGGTCGGATTACAGCAGGGAGATGATGGCTTGAGAGGGAGGATTTGGGTCAGCCATAGGGAGATTTGTATGGTTGGGCAGAAGTTACTATGCTGGAGTTGCTTGTGGCAACAAGGTTAGGAGTTGCTGGTGTTGGTGGAATAGGGAGTTGCTGGTGCCAAGAGGAAGGGGTCAGAAGGTGCTAGAGATGGATGGGTTTAGGGACGGGATGGAGAAGCTGGCGACAATGTGTAGTGTTTTAGGGTTAAGGGTTAGGTCTTTTTGGAATATGGTTTTAGTGTTTTATTTTGGTGGAAGGTAGAGAGCTAGATTTAATTTGAACCTTGGTATAATACCATGTGAGAGGGACTCTCCTCAAGTGCAGTAACTTCATTGAGATATACTGCGCTATCTAGAGTGGGACTAAAATTGACTACATGGACTCCACTAAATCTAATGTAGTTGATGATCTTTATTTATGCAGTTTAGTTGGTAAGTTGATGGTGATCCCAAGTTTCGAATTATCTGCTTTTACCTCTTCTCCATTTGGCATTTGCCAACTAGATTTTGAAAGGGAAGTTAGTACGAGAAAGGAGGTCAAGGAAGTATTACTTTTGTAGCTTAAAACAAATTAATTGAAAATTTAAGATACAAATTTATCACAAAATAATGCGAGTTCTCAGATATCATGAAGTAAAAAGCATAATTTCAGTTCACGGATGGGTTTGTAACAAAAGGTTTGGATCTCATCTGATACAAATATCTGGAGAACCTGTGATCGAAGTAATCGACAGCAAAAAGTCGAGGAATCAAAGTATCAAACACCTAAATTTCTTGTGATGCATGCAAGGACTCGAGCAAATCAGGTCATGGAAATTAACATAAATAATTACCTAAAAGTAAGGAAAAATAATCTTAACTTCAATCTATATTAGGCAAAATATATCTACAGGCTATAAAACACAGATCAAACCCCAGTTTCATCCCTTGACAGGATCTACAAGATTTCATCAAAATCAATTCAAGGTGAAAAAGAGAGAGACAGAATAGAAGATTGACAAAGGTTACTTTCCAAATGACCTCAAACTAAGGGTGTTTAAAACAACACATACATATTTATATATGTGGCTAATGCTAGGTTTGTGCCCATCAAAAGTACTCTTACCTTCTCTGAATCTTCTAGCATGGCTCATGTCAGGTTTATGTTTTTCACTTTTCTTCTACTCATCTACGACCATTTAGGTTTCACCTCATATGGTGCTCATCCAACCTCCTTTTACTGTGCTTGGCAAAAAATACATAAAGCACAAACATGTTAACCTCTAGTTTCTGTCATTTTCTTACACCATCTCTTACGAATAAGCTACCTTTGATACTTTTTTAATGATTTAATAACTGTAGTAGGCTCTATTTGATAAGTAATCCAATTTTATAGAGAAACTCCTTTATCCGAAATCTTCAGGATAGGCAGAATATTCAATAACTAATCAGAATTACAACAACACCATCAACAACAATGCCTCGTCTGACTTAACTTATCAGAATTATCATTCCAATTGTTCTTAAGCCTTAGAAGAAGAAACATGTATATGCTCTATTCACAAAATAAAAGTTAAAACAAAAGGCAATAACCACTACATAACTTTGATTGTTTCTACTCTTTAAAAAGGTTCAATTTAATTTAACTACATCTATATCATCAAGGCAGCTATTTCGTTAGCTTGACCCTTATCAACTGAAATTTTGATTCCTCCTTTGTTATTTTATTATGAACATAACAATAAAAGTAAGACTGAAAAACCTGCCAAGTGCCGACTTATTCTGTTTAAAATTAATTCTGTGCATGTACTCTTATGACTTTTATTCTTATAAGTTATAACTAATTAATAGAAAACCCTTCTAATTCATAAAGGCCTTACATAAAAAGAGCTAGACAATTAGATCTCTCAAGTAATATAAATATATAACCTGAATCCCTTACCAACACCAGAGTTTTGGTACAACGGCATGTATGGAAACATGGTATTAGAGCAACCCAAGTTCAATTTCTCCGGCACACATTTTAAGTGGATTTTACAAAAAGTTGTAATGGTGTGTGAATCCAGTTCTCAACTCATAATGGAGAGAATATACCAAAATGAGGCTATTTTATTTTATAACCACTTAACGTGTCATTGCATTTATGAATCCAGCTCTCAACTCATAATGGAGAGAAATATACCAAAATGAGGCTATTTTATTTTATAACGATTTAACGTGTCATTGCATTTATGCGAATATTGTCTTACACATATAAAGTAAAAATAAAAAAAACATATAAAGTAATAAGTTATATATATTTAGGGAATTGTCTATATTGTATAGTTCTTACGTTCTTAAGGATTTCTTCTATATTGTTACTTTATCGAACTCCTGGTCGTTTGAACGTTGAAACTATTCAGTTGGATGAATTGGTTGCCCATTACTGCAGGCTAGTTTTGGTGAGATAAAGCATAAGATAGGAAATCGGCCTGGTGATATGACCTCCACTATTGATAGGCATCCTCCAAAAGTTTCCAATAATCAATTATCTCAACAGCAGTTGGTAATATTTGCATATTTTACTATTATTTTTAGTTGCTTCCTCTTTTTAAATGTGAGATTATATTTTAACACTGAGATTCTCTATCTAGGACTCAAGGATGAGTGATTTGCAGCAGCACAAACAATATCATCCAGTCGAGTTCAATGTAGAACCGTCATCCAGCCAATCAAGAGTTGATCAAAACTATGACCTGATGTATATGAAGGGAGTGAAAAATGCTCCGAACTCTGACTTGCAATATAAGGAGTTTCCATCAACCATTTATAAGTTAGTAGTACAGTTGTCAGATTACATTTGTTGTAGCCTGGCATTTTGGTTGGGCTACTTTTAGTACTGCCCTTAAAAATAATTTATTTTCTGTTTCTGGGTCTGGGTCAATACTGCAGTTTAGATTTTGTTTTTTTCTTTTATAGTCTGTTTATGGGTTGATCTAGTTCACAACAGTTAAATTATTATTATTATTATTAGTCACATAAACCACATTAGAGAATATTGGACCCACAATTCTTTCTCTTCTTTGTGTTTTATAAAGTTGGTAACTGTAACTTTAATAGCCTAGCCATTTCTCTCTTTTTTAACTTTCATTAAGATTTTGTATTTTTATACAGGAATGGTTTAAGATGGATTTATATTTAACCAGTAGGCTGAATTTGGAGTTCTTGTTCATCATGCATTTGTCTTGTATTAAGACTGCTAATTATCAATGTTGCTACACTGCCTAAAATATGCTATTTTAGGTATTTGCGGAATGTTGCTATTATACATATTTGTAGGTTTAGTACTCTGGTTTTAAGTCTCAAACATGTAAACTGTTAAGGTTATCCAGTATGGAAATATTTCTAAGGTGACCATGTTATCATTGATATTATTCACTGTCCATGACCAAGGATTCTACTAATGATTATGCAGCCACCATGCTTGTCAATGAATTGATTACATTATACATATGTAAAATAGTTTTGACTATGGTCCGTCTCACTGCAATATTAGGAACATTTCAAGTAGAAACATATCTCGATCTATTTCTATTTCAATCATCAGTGTGTAACAGTGAGAACTCCGTTTCCCAAACAATCCCCTCACATGATAGGCCCTTATATTTGCTTGCATTCTATCATAGGCATTTTTGCGAACAACTAAATTACACTTGACAACTATCGCATGTAGGGAAAAGGCTATCTTAAGTTTTTTTTTTAAATCTCATAATGATCATTATAGGAGAGAAGGGGTGGCAGAACTGTAGCTACATCAAACTCTATTGATGACTTTAATGTAGTAGAACATTAAGAATAAGACGGGAAATGGCCTTAGAAAGTGCAGCTGTCTTGAAAAGTGAATCTTGGCAATGAATCCGATGTAGGAATACTGCGGTGAGAGGAAAATAGCACCCTAACTTATAGTCCCATATGAAACGATTATGGATGTTAACAGAGCCTCATAAGTGTGTTTAATTCTCCAATTATAACGGTGCATGGCATATTTTGTAGTTATGTTGTAATTTAGCGCAAATACCCTGAGCATGAAAGTAGGGAGGTACACATAGTTGTAATAACTATAAAGAAATTAAGCTTACGAGTCATATCATGAAACCATAAGAGAGTAATTGAGCAAAGATTAGGAAAACAAATTAGAATAATAGAGAATCAATTTGATTTTATGCCTTGAGATGTATTGTAGAAGCCATTTACCTTATTAAGAAGATTAATGGAAAAAAAAAGATTTATATATGGTTTTTAGTGACTTAGAGAAAACTTATGATAGAGATCCTGAGATAATATGGTGTGCTTTAGAGAAGAAACAAGTTTGTATAGCTATATTGAGACTATTAAGGATATGTACAAAGAAATAACGACAATCGTGTGAACTATTTGGAGGAGCAAACCATTTTATATTACCATTGGCTTATTATCAAGATCCAATATTAGTATCGTTATCCTTTTGCGTTAGTTATAGATAAAATTACTAGGCATATTAAGGAGGAGGTTTTATGTTATATGATGATTTCTAACGATATTGTGCTCGTATATGAGAGTAGAGAATGGTTAGATGCTAAAATAGAAGTGTGAAGAATTTTTTTAGAAAACAGAGGATATAAAATGAAACTTCACCAGAGACGGCCTACATTTTTTGAGTGTCCGTGCTTCCTTGATATTGAAGTGTCAGAGTTATGTCCAATATATGTTCGACACGACATGGCCCGTCTGTGCTTCCTAGGATATCATACATAGAATAAAATCAGGATAGTTGAAATGAAGTACTTTGTATTCGCACTCGCATCATACCTTTGAGTTGAAAGCCAAATTCCATAAGACTGCTATAAGACCAGCCATGCTTTACGGATCAAAATGTTGGGCAACTAAGAAACGTATCCAAAAAAATTAGTGTAGCCAGGATGAGAATGCTAAGATGGATGAGTGAAAACACATTGAAAGATAAGACAAGAAATGAGGGTGTTTATGGGAGGTTATAGGTGGCGTCAATTGAGTACAAAGTGAGAGAAAACAACCTTAAGTTGCTTGGACATTTGCAATGTTGACCAATATATGCTATGAGCAGTAAGATATTAGTTAAAGGAGCCTCTAGGACTAGAGGTAGGCCCAAATGAACCTGTATTGAAGTTTTAATGAAGGATATTGTTTTTATTAGTATTACAAAGGACATGGCCCTTAATAGAGCTGAATGGAAGAAAATGACTCAAACAACCGACCCCAAACTTTGGGATAAAGGCTTTGTTGTTCCTGTTGTTAATGTGAGTATGAAAGTGAAATGCTATTCTGTTTCGCTTGACAACCATTCAGACGTATTCTGGCATAAATAAAAATTAGCTTTTTTGACATGCAGAAATTCTAATGATCTGCTTTGCACTAGTTGGATTTTAGATGACTTGTTACTAGTAGTACATCTATTGGTTCATTCTAGAAGCATGGTATTCTTGGTATGATTGACTTGGGTAGATAAATTTCTTTGTCTCATTTGGCCATTAATCTCAGGGAGGTTGGTGGTACCATCACTCCCAATCTTCGGGAGGAAGCTACCTTTGAGGCCAGAACCAGAAGAGAAACAGCTGATGTTCAGTATGAGAGACGAGCATCTCCTGGTTCTGATGGTACATAGCTACAACCAATTTGATAACTGAACCCTCTTAATTCTTTTTCTTTTTCTTTAGAGAACACTTGATTATTATTCATTGATAGAAGCTTACTTGTTTCTGGCAGATGATCTTACTTCACCTGGTATAGAAGGATTTCAGATCATTGGTGAGGCTAAACCTGGGTGTACTTTGAGAGCATGTGGCTTTCCCACAAATGGGACATCTCTCTGCATCTTCCAGGTGTCCGACTTAGTAAATTTACAGTGTTTGACTAACTAATATAATACTTCATTTCTCTTGAAGTATGTAACCTGTTCGGCCTTGTTGGGATAAGGCTGAAAGAAAAGTATCTAACAATATTATAATTGGTTTCTGTTTCCAGTGGGTTCGACATCTTGAAAACGGTACTAGGCAGTCAATAGAAGGTGAGCTTGTTGATTACCAGAAAAATAGTTCCATTTTGTTATGCTACTTTCTTACTATTCTTTAGTCTCACTTAGGTCATATGGGAAACTCGATGTGGTTTGATAAATTCTGAGCTCTCTCCTTAATAGCTAGCTTTTAGGATGAGTTCTTCCAAGGTCCGTATCAAATGGTATCGGTGCCTATACCATGTCTCATGGTCGCAATCGTGCGGCACGGCTGGTGATGCCGTCATGACAATGTTCGTCCGGGACTAGAAGTATAGTGCAAAGCCAACCTACGTGGGCTCCAATATTGCAGACGTGGAGGAATGTTACGATCCTTTACTCCCACATAGAGTACCCATTTGATACGAACCTTGGGAGCGCTCATCCTAAAAGCTAGCTGTTAGGAGGATAGAGCCTAAGATTATATCAACTCACATTGAGTTCCCTATATAACCAATGTGAGGCCAAAGGATCATAACATTCACCATGCCCCGCAGTTCCGGCGTCTACGCGGGCTGGCTTTGTACTAGACTTTTAGTCCCGGACGAACATTGTTATGTCGGCGTCACCACCTGCACCACACGATTACAACCGGGAGACATAGTGTAGGTTCTGATATCATTTGATACGAACATTGGGAGAACTCATCATAAAAGTTAGACGTTAGGATGAGAGTATCAACCCACATCGAGTTCCCTGTATAATCGATGTTGGACTAAAGGATGGTAACATACTGCTATGCGTTCTCCAGTAAGAGGATGCTTCTTTTCAATCTTATTTTTCGTTTTTTTACTAATCCAGGAGCCACGGTGCCAGACTATGTGGTAACTGCTGACGATGTCGACACCTTTCTTGCAGTAGACTGCATACCCATGGATGACAATGGCCATCAGGTTTCTTGCTAACTATGTATTTAATGTATGGTGCTACATGGTTTTTTGTTTATTTAGTATTTACTCACTTTATCATTTATATTCCACTGCATGTCAGACATTTTGGCATAATTTGCATATATGTACAGATTTTAAATTTTTATGGACTGTTATTGTTAGTATTTTTTTTGTTCATTATCCTAACCAACATATCCCCAAGATTGAACTCTACCTTTGTACAAGTAGAAGCAATGGTTTTGTTACAATTTGTAACAATACCATTGCTTCTACTTGTACAAGGTGCTATGCAGCTGAGCTGCTGCCTCAGTTTAATTTCTATACATCTTAAAAATCACAACTAAATAAGACTAGTTCTTTTGTAAGAGTAGATTATTGTGGTTATAGAAACTTACCTTACCAGCTAGTTAGGTGTTTGGAGGACAGCCCAAAGCGGAATGCATGAAACTACAGAGGATTGATACGAACTAAGGCTGAGGTGTGTTAAATAGGTTGTGGAACAGTAACTGCGGAGAAGCAAAGTATGCCGTAGTTGCTTGATTGGTATCGGATAATACAAGATGATTTGCAAAAAAGGCTTTAATATATATTCATGACAACGAAGAAATTTCTATTATTTTAACATTCCATGCATATTATTATTGGGAATATTCTTTATACGATTCACATTATTCTGTAGTAGGTAAAAACTTGGATTCTTGTTTTCTTTGTTCCAGTTGCTGCCTTGAAATTGGTGTCCTCAGGCGTGGTAGCAAAAGGTTTCATGCTCAGGCTTTCTTTCTGAAGATGCAGTTTTTAGAAAGGATATAAATGAAATATTCCATTATATAATATAATGGAATATTTCATACATTCTTGTAATGTAAAACATTTGACATCTTGATGTAGTCATTTCTGGTCGGTTCAACTTTACATGTTCTTTGTTGGATGTTTTCCTGTTGAACCTGACTTGTTGTTCATCCTTGATATTGATCTTGTTGCCCGTGTCTTTACTAATATTTGTGTTGTTTTCTAGGTGGCTCATCACTAATCTTGTTGAACCGTGTTTGAGACTCATTTTGTTACACCAATAGAAGCAAATTGCTCTTGCAGGATATTCATATAATGCTGCCTTATGTTTTCCATTTAAAAAGATGGCATTGAGTCTTTATCGTTCTCCATTAGTTTTTGTTAGCATGTTGGTATATATCATTTTTGAAATTATATCCTTGTTCCTACTACCTTGGCTTCTACAGCTGTATGACTTAATCTAGGATCTTCAACGACAATATATAGCTTAAATACTAATTATTACGCTTCATTAATATGGAAAGTCTATTGTCTTATTGTTTATTGATTTGACTTAAAGATCTAGGTGACTTTAGGATCGGAAAACTTAGGGGTTCTGCTGCTTAAATAACATTTTCTGAAACCTTATGCTAAACATTTGTGTATTTAGTTTTTCTAGAGCCAATCTAGAGTTATTCTGCAATTAGATATCTTTCTAGCAAATAGTCGAACCTCACTCCTTTCCGAACCTTGAATGCCAAATCTGCCTTAGTTTTTCCTTCTTCAGTAGACTTCATTTGCCATCACTTCAATATTTTTGTCAGTATATACTGTTTATTCATATTTTGAATTTATAGCTCTAGTCTGAGTTTGGCATCTATTTGAACTTTCAGGGGGAATTGGTTAGCCTTTTCGCTAACAATCAGAACAAAATAACATGTGGTGAGTTTTGTATCATTTTGGGACCTTGATTATTTCATATACCTGTTCTTCTTTAAATATAATGATTCCAAACTGTATTGTTAGAGGAAGTATGTTTATATCCACTCTTTTAATAGCTATACATGATATTCAATTATCTTGCTTTTTTCCATTCTTATGTAGCCATGTCCTTTTGATATATAGTAATTTATAATTTATGTATCCCTGCCATTGGCCTAAGTTGTGCAGGTACTCTATATGACGATATCCATGTTCTGCACGTCTTTGTCACAATACTTCCTTAACACTTGTCGTATATGGTGAACCCATGTCTAGGTTCCAAAGGGATCCAAAATATGTCAGAAAGTGATTGGCATGGTTGCGATCTTGCCAAATGTAGTTAGAGATGCAAAAGTAACATTTCTTTGCAGCAAATCCTTTCTTGACTTTTTGAAACCGTCTGAAGGTGTGATTGGCCTAGTCCCCGATGCATGCCAAGGATAATTGAGATACGACAGAGTAACATTTCTTCACAACTTACCCTTCTCTAGAACATTTTGGAACCTATATACTAGCCAAAAAATGGATAACTATAGATATTATTAAGATCTAGTGTCGTCGATGTGTGTATAGATTTGGTCATGTGTATCTATAACCGTTTCCATGCTGTGCCGATATCCTAATTTCTAAAAAGTGTCATATTTTCTATCAGTATTTTGTCCTTATCTGTATTTGTATTTGAATTCAACCCCATGTCCATGTCTATGATACGGAGCTGTCAACATTGTTCCTTGTAGCAATGGTGCTTCTTATAATATTCTCACAAATGCTTTCTCCAAAAGCCAACAAATACTTTGTTTTTTTACTTTGATAAGTATATGTTTTCCTAAGGAAACGGCCTTTAGCAATTATCTTCATGGCATGCAATCGAAGATTCTATAAACTCCAAGGCATTTTTCTTAAACTTCGTCCCTTGACTACATAGATGATTTGGCACATTCATACAATACCATGATGCCATAATATTAACAGTATAGTTGTACTAACCAGATCCTTCCGGTGAATTCAGATGAATAAGGTGGAACAATTTTATTAGGTTGTGGGTTATCTATAAGAAGTTGTAACCAGAACTGAACCTTATTTCAAGTAGTGCTTTGGTATGCTTTTTTAATGGTGGACATCATAGTCAGAAGAATTAAATGTATGGTTATCATAGCCAGTCTTAGAAATCGCTATGGTTTTCAATTTCGATTATTCATCAAAGTTATCTTGGCTCGAAAGCATTTAGTCATATATTTAATTTAGTATTTGGGACTGACCATATTTAATTTAGTATTTGGGACTGACCAGCTAACTATTACAAACTTTTGGCAGACCCAGACATGCAACATGCAATTGGATCTCATATTTCGTCTGGGAGAGCTATATTCCTGGTGTTCTTACTGGTAGGTATTTGAGCTGTCTTTTTTTTCTTCTCTTTCCTCCTTTAAGATAGTTGTTTCTCTTGTTTCTTCCATGCTATACCTGACATGATGGGAAGTATATCAAAATTCTGAAGCTCGGATTTATGTGGGACTAGATGAGACTGCCTAATAAAGAAATAAAATGATATACATAATGATGCAAGACAAGGCCTAGAGGGAAAGTCTCTGATGGGTTGAATCACAATAAAGCTGAGATTTGTGAAAGCCTAATTATCAAGCAATGATTATCACTAATCTACCAACAATGCGTTTACCAAAGGATCTTGAAGTTGCACCATACAATCAAAAGCAATCAATTCTCGTTCCACGAACAACATGAATCTACATGTCAAAGCTTGTGTGGGGTCCATATATCAACCTTGATGCAAAAAGAGAATATATTTTTGGATGAATGACAATAAAATTTGTGGATTAGGGTTTATGTAGTAATAATAATAATAATATGAAGAAGAAGAAGAAATCTACTCAAAGCAAAGTATGAAAACCGTAATTCAAATTTTTTTATATATCAACCATCATGTTTTAATTTTATGCATGATATCGTTCTTAATCTTTCTGTCATGGTGAATAATTGATCATAAAGATTGATATTTATTATTCTTAGGTATCTCTTGTCCATCTATGTGTACTCCCTTCTCATTTATCTGACTTTTGGTTGAAAATTACACTCCATATACTATGTTTTTGTCATACTAATTTTAAAATCCTTAAATTCTAAAGTCTCTTTTTAGCATCTAATCCTTCTTTACTCTTATTGACCAACCCTCCATTATCAACAAACATCATACACCATGGAACATCTTACTGGATATGTCACATAATATCATGCATAACAAACATGAAAATGTATGTACTTAATGTTGATCCTTGATGCAAGCCAATGCTAACAGGAAATTCTTTACTATCTCCTCCAATGGTTCACACGGTCATTTTTTTTAGCATCTAACCCTTCTTTACTCTTATTGACCAACCCTCTATTATCGACAAACATCATACACCAGGGAACATCTTACTGGATATGTCACGTAATATCATGCATAACAAGCATGAAAATGTATGTACTTAATGTTAATTCTTGATGCAAGCCAATGCTAACAGAAAATTCTTTACTATCTCCTCGAATGGTTCACACGGTCGTCATGACTCCATCATACATATGCTTATAGTCTCAATATGGCTACTATGAACATGTTTCTCTCCAAAGCCCACCATATCAACTTCCTGGGAAGTCTATCATAATATTTCTCTAAGTCATAAATCATATGTAAATACTTTTTTTTTCTAAATATTTCCATTGATCTTTTTAATAGTAAATGACTTCTATAGTAGTTCTTTTCCGTGTAAACTCAAAATGATTCTCCGAAATTCTAGTTTTTTTCCCTTAATCTTTGTTCAATTAATCTCTCTCATAGTTTCATAGTGTAACTCATAAGCTTAATTCCTGATAGTTGTTACAAGTCTATATCTATGTTGTTCTTGGCGTTAGACGAGACGAGGCACCTCCTGACTCGCTTAGGCGTCTCCCAGGAACATGCTCTACTGCATATTTTCTTGTTGCAGGAGCAGAACAAAGGAAAAAAAACAACAAAAAGACAAAATCAAGAAACAAAACAAGAAGAGATCAAGAATCAAAGAAAAAAATAGTAGCAAGTTTGTAATACAAAAAAAAATAGAAGAATTAAAGAAGAAGAGCGTACCCGACTTCTTGGAAGAAGCTTTGTTGCATATTGGTCGTCTCTCTCACCCGAGTGAGAGGCCTAGAGGTTTTTTTATTTTTTTATTTTTGAGTTTTGGCAAAAGCAACAAACCGGGATCTTCCTTTTTTATTTTTTCTAAATGCAGACTGGAAATCATAAATGCTAATAAAAAAATTCAAATAGAAAATTTTGTTTATACCCATCACATATGACTCTATTTATCGCCTAAATGTTGCCTTTTATTTCCCTTGGACGATTCTACGTGGTCGTCGCCACAGCCAGGAAAAATAAACCCAGAAGGAGGCGACGAATTTTTAACCTGTACACCTAGGCGTCGTCTGTGACAACAAAGCTCTATATATCTCTCTTATTTTTATATATGCGTACTATAATACTAGTTCTACATTCATCAGACATTTTTTCAGTCCTTAATATTTGGTTGAATAAATTGGTAAGTCATATAAATAATTTCTCACCTAGATATTTCCAAACCTCAATAGGAATATTATGAGGCCTTATCGTTTTTCTACTTTTCATCTTCTTTAAAGCATCCCTAACTTCAGCAATTCTAATTATACGACAATAGCAGTAAGATCTTTTATGAACTTTGTATCTAGGCTAAGCTCTTCTAAGTTACTTTTGTTAACCAATTTTTAAAAATAATTCCTCCACCTCTCCTTAATATCAATTTCTCTTACTAGTACATTTGGGTCTTCCCTCTTAATGCATTTAATATTGTCTAAGTCTCTACTTTTCCTATTTCTACTCTTAAAGCCTATGTGTGTGCATATATATTTTTCCCTCCTTAGTTTCTAACCTCCTATACATTTTTTTTTTGTGGGTGTCCACTTCTTAATGGTGCTTGGAGGCATGCCTCCAAGGGGGCTCGAACCCGCGCCACTGCGCCGGAGTGCTCCACCGTTCCCAACGGGCTACGGTCACTGACACTCTAACCTCCTATACAAGTAATCAAGTAATCATATATCATAGATTTAGCTTCATTACTATTTTCTTGACTTCCTTCTTTGTTAGTCTATCTCTCTCAAAGTTTTCTTCATTTTTACATGTTCGCCACTCTTTATAGACAATTTTTTTTCTTAATTATCTTTTGTACTTTCTCGTTTCACCACCAATTTTCTTTAGAAACACAACCATTGCCTTTAGAAACTCCTAATGTCTCTTTTGCTACTCTCTTAATGCTACTTGACATATTACACCACATAACATTAAATTTTTTTTCCGTGTTTCATCTTCCTTCCTTCATCACTTTGTCCTTAAAAAGTATTAAGTTCTCCTTTTTCAAGTTTCATCGTCTATTTTTTGCTTTTTTTTCCTCCATTCTAGCATTTATCTTCCACTTCCTAATTGTAATGTCTAAGACCATGAACCTATGTTTAGTGGTTAAGCTTTCTCATGGTATAACTTTGCAATCTTATCATGCTAGTCTATTAACCTTCCTAGTAAGAAAGTAATCTATTTGGCTATAAGCCTATAATTGGATCCGCTCTATTACATGTTTCTCTTTTCCTAAAGCAAGTATTTGCTACTATTAGGTCTGCAAAATCAAGGAGATCTTATTGCACCCTTCATTCCTAACTCCATTCCTATAGCCCCCATGCACGCTATCATAATCATTGTTATCCTTTCCAATATGATCATTTAAGTCTCCTACAATATATTTTTCTCTCTAGGTACTCCTTGAATCAAACTATCTATATTTTTCAATTTATTTAGTACTTTTCATGTTATCCTACTTGAGGAGCATATGAACTAATAACATTAATAACATCCTTTACTAATACTACTAATTGATGAACCCCGGATAATCTAGCACAAAGCTTGTGTATGATATTCACCATGCCTTTTGGTAAATTAAACACTTGAAGTGAACTTCGATCTGATGCAGGTATCCAATCTCCCCGCTGAGATCTCCAGTTGATTTTGGGGCCTTAATGAATGGTCATCCGCCATTGTTGTTAGAAGAGCAAAATGGCACAATGTTCTCAATCAGCGAAGCCTTCCCTACAACAAGACACCAACTACAAGCAACAACGTTCTCAAGCGACGAAACCTTAACTACCAACAACTTGACTACTGAGATGTGTGACATGACTCTGCAGATATTGTGCCACGTTCTAACGTGGGGGCATGACTCTCATTGTCATGCTTAACCCCGCTAAAATGTCCCTACTTGTCTCCTCGGACTCGATAGGGTAGATGTCACCCCGGCCTCCCGCTAATTGAGTCGTTTCACTCAGCTCAGACACCTGTCCTCACTCTTTTCACTTCACTAGAAGAAAACAAGGACAACTTGACTACTTTGACATGTGGCATGACTCCGCAGATATTGTGCCACGTTGTGCCTAACGTGGGGGCACGACTCTCGTTGTCATGCTTACCTCCGCTAAAATGTCCCTACTTGCCTCCTCAGACTCGTTAGGGTAGACGTCACCCCGGCCTCCCGCTAATTGAGTCGTTTCACTCAGCTCGGGCACCTACCCTCACTCTTTTCACTTCACTAGAAGAAAACAAGGACAACTAATGTCGTACAATGACACACGAAAACCATTGATTCTTGAAACTAAGAGTGCTTTTGCTCTCCCTTGACTGGGGAGAGCATGGCTTGTTGTAAGTTGCCTAAGGACGCTCACCATGCCTTAGGAGATAGATGGTGTCCTTTTGGGGCAATAGTTAGGCAGTGGGAACAACCGGATCATCAAGCTACCTGCGGACCAACCGACAACCTATATTGCCTGAGGACACTCACCATGCCTGCTGCCTGCTGGTTAAACATTCACCACCTATGGACCAACCGACAACCTATATTGTCATGTCAATCAAGGGTTGGTGTATTTGCTTAACACAAACTCTAACTACTGATTTCCACATGTTAAATTGTTCCTATACAATACAAGAATGGAAGGGAGACCCCTATAGGGGCATATGCAAGTTTTATGGTTTTAGGATAGGAAGGGTCTGGTATCTTTTAACGGTAGGACTCGATGACCAAAGTGTATCAGCTATGCAACCACAGCCGATATGGACAACGTAACTCTCTGAAGCCTGGTGAATGATTCCCGGTTTCAAGTCCCAGATTGTCCAGTTTCAAGTCCTGGATTATCTGGTTAAGGTTGTGAGAAAATGCAGTCGGCATGACAGTGTTTAACCATCCAAGTTGCTAGCAACTCTAGGACCTTCCTAGCCCGGTTCAAAGATCGAGATATTCTACAACCATTGCCCCTGAAGGACATCATAGTTCGCGAAAACCCTCGTGAGTGTCCCCATGCAATTTATGGCTTGCCCTGCCTCGGTCAATGTTTCTACACTAATTTTGCTTTCCGGACTCTGAAACAACTACTACTATCAACAACCTTTGATTGTATATTAAGTTATTATTAACTCAGTGAAATCATAGCTTCCGAAATTTATAGCGCAACTTCGACCTCGACCGGGTACAGGTAGGACAAGTATTGAATCTAATCGGACCTTCCTAAAAATGGGTGAATGAAAATCGCTCTCCTTCTTCAGCTTGAGTTTGGATGGAGTGGACTGATCCCATATAAGATTGTACCCTTGTTAGCATAATAATTACCTTGAGTATTTTGATTGTGGTTAATCGATTAAGTTTCTTGTTATGAAATCATTAGTGATTATGCAATCACTAACTTGTTAATACTTAACTTGGACAATATTCCAAGTATCTCACTATTATTATCATTCGCACTTGGTATCTTATGATATCTTTTAGTGTCGGATTACTACATACATGCCTATCATCCACACTTATATTTTACGATTACTATATTAGTGGTGGGTATGATACGGATACTAACTTGCTATTATGTATATTTGTTTGTTTGACTAATGCTTATTTTGAAGAGAATCAATTCAAATATTTTGAAGCAAGATTAGTTATATACAAACTTGAAGAGATCAAGCCATTTGATGGATCAAGATACTCAAGTCAATTATGTATCTTTTCATTATTATAGTGTGAGTTGAATTATCCTAGGTAAATGATGTAACTCTAGTAGATAAAGGAAATTGAAAGCTCAAACCTAGTCTTATGGAAAACTTAGAATTGAGCCTTATTTCTAGCAGGACACAACGGGTGTTTGTATTCTTGTCTTTCTAGTACTTACTTTTAAATTGTCTATTATCATTCTTTAATTGTGCTAAATTTCGTTAAACCCTTTTCAACCCCTCCTAGGGTGCTTTGAACCCTGAATTACAATCAAAGTCGTAGATCTACTAGAGTTTTTCCGCGCCATAGACTGAGTTTTTCCGCGCCATGTTTACATTGCCTTTTCTTCGATCCGGAATTCCTGAACCATTGGTTAGCACCTTCGCGAGCTGACAAAGGAGGGCAAAATGGCAGACTATGAACCATACGGAAACCAAATACTATGTACGATAGCCATCGAATCACCTTTGATGGATTATGCATTTTCCTGATCTTTTTCCTTTCCAGATGGATTATTCCTTTTCCTGATCTTCTCCCTTTCCAGTTGAAAACGACAAATAGTCATCCCTCGAGAAAGCTCCACTATATTGACGTAGCTGTGAATGTTCTCATACCAGACATGATAGATATAAGAAACTCAAAATATTCCAATGATGCTTCCTTCTTCCTTTCTCACCACATTCAAGCTTAGGAGAGAAATGTTCCATCCTATCACCTATTCTTTTTACATTGACAACACTATTCGTCAAAGATGTATCCACAAGTATCCCTATCTCATTTTTATGTCTCTTTTCTCCTGCATACCAAATTCTAAATGCAGTGTATCTATTTCCCTCGATATCGCACCTACCCTCTTAGTTTCTTGTAGGCAAACTATATTGATCTTTCTCCTAATCATTGTATCCACTAACTTTTTTTTTTGGTTAGTATTCTTATGCTTCAAGTAGCTAATCTAATTTTATTCTCATGCATCAACTTCTTACCTTCTTGCTTTCTACATCCTATAGTTCCTTGTTTGTTTGTCACCATACTGTGGGAACAATATGTTGCTTCACTTCTAGGGAACGCCCTAGGTTATTCTTGCTCAATTGGCATTGCATTCAGGTGGTAACATTGCAATGCGTCACTTATGGATGACGACGTAGCAATCCACTCTTACTCATTTTTCATTACACCGGGGTAGGAATGATGCAATGCATCACTATTGAGGTACGCCCTAATGTGTATTATGTAAGGATTCATTTCGTAGAGACCTGACAATGTTTTACGCTGGCTCTCAACTACCTAACATAACCTTCCTCTTCTATCCGGACTTTGGACCGGCAGAAAAAGTATAGGGAATATTTGTATATGAATGGACCTATAATTTTAACTAGAACCACCATTGATGAAGTTGATCAACTTGTTTGTCATTCATCATACTGTAAGATCTGCTTATCAAACTTGGTTTTGTCTAACAGATGGAATCGTCTGAGACATGGGAGGAAACAAGTTTAATTTTAAAACGAAGTGGCTATCAAGTTATAGTCAATAGTACACAACATGCCATGATTGAGGAAAAATATTCACCAGACATATATGTAAGTTTTTCCTCACGTGTGCAATTATTCATTATCGGGGGTTTCTCAAGTGTATCTGGTATTTTACTTCATCAGTGTTAGCTGTACAGATTAAAGTTCCGTATGGCCAGTCAACACAGTTCGTGTTAATATGTTCTGATGGAACTACCCTACCATTCAGCACAAGTGGAGCTTCTCAAGCATATAACACAGATGATGATATTAGGTAGCAATAATCTTTCCTTTTATGTCTTGTTATATGGGTTAATTTTTTTGTCTAATAACTAGTGTTTCATTTCCCTAAATTTTTTTCCTCTCAAATTATTGAACTAAACAATATAGGTCTCTCTGGTTTAATAAACTTTTTTAAGTGTACTTACTTTTCCCCTGTAATAATAAATGATAGTAGGACATGCAACAATATTATCTAAACGTAATAAAATAATTGGCAGCCATTATTGTCTTCTTTGTGCACCTTTCTTCTTAACATCCCAGATGTCAACCCGGGTATTATGACATGGTCTGTTCACGGAGACAACACACTTTGATGTGGTCTGTTTTTGTGGTGGTAACATGCATCCAGATGCACTATGAGATCAGGACCTTTCTTATGAAGACAGATCTCCTTAAATGCCAGCATCATCTGGATTCATGTAAAAATGTGGGAAATCTAATATAACTAGCTATTATGGCTAACATTTAGATGAAGAAACGGTTATAGTAAGGACATGTTGGTTATGCATCTGGATGGTTTTAGAAATTATGTTTCTCAAAATTATTTGGCTAAACGGGAATGGCTATTCCAGTGAGCAACAACTAAGTCCAGTAAATAAAATTAAAAAAGCAGCAGCTGTTTTGGTCCTGGACAAAAATATGAATTTGTTAGATCCTTTTAGAGGTCATTGCCTCAAGGGATCCTAGAGGGATCACAATATTTGAGTTAGTTGTGGTGAAGCGAATGTGTCAATCAAGGAGCTACTGAACTAGTAATTGCATTAGTTGTCATTTACAAACCTCAACTTGGATCTCCTCAGAAGCTGCCAAGAAAAAGAGGGGATTATGCTAGACGAACACACTGAGCCTTCTTTTCATGCGACTAAAAGGAAGTGAAAGTCTTACCTAGGCCCCCCTAGGTGCTAGGCCGCCTACCAGCCTCTTTGTTTTGCACAAATTGGCCATTACCAGGTTTATGAATGGGACTCTCCCTAATCCTATAGCCAGTAGCCTACTCTTGCTGATTAGATCATAATTTTTTTTTATTGTTTTGAGATAAGGCTAGTCATTAATGGGCTACTAGCACTAGGACCCCCTCCCAGTTAATAAATATTCGCCCATGCTAGGATTTGAACCCATGCCCACCCTTCCCCTCCCTTACAAGTGCTACCACTGGACCACCCTCTCAGTGGTGGTGGTTAGATTATAATTGACCAGCTGCAATCTCATCGTGTCACGCCCCGCTCCCGTAGGAGCGATCGTCCTCGCTAAGGCGTGATGCCGCACGAGCCTAGATTGCGCTCGTGCAAGGCGGATTCCATAATGGCTGATTTCAGCGGCTGCGACGGGGTCGTCGCACAGAAGTCCCGTGCAGAGACATTGAATAATAGCAGCGAAAATTAGAACAAACACAAGTCATTCAGAAGAAACTCTTTTATTGATATTGAAACAACGGTTACAATGGGGCGCAAGGCCAATATTACAATCACTCTCAAGCTCACTCATCTCACATTACAAGTCACTCAGCTCTCTCTCATCTCTCAATTTCAAGTCTTGAGCCGGCGGAAGCTTCGGAAGGCGATGTCCATACATTATGTCCCGTATAAGTCTTCACTTCATGCGGCCGCGCGCTTCGAATCGCCAAGGAACTCCGTGCCTCGACGCATCCAAGTGAGCTCCGCGCCACGAGCTTCTACCTGTGCCTGCACATGAAAACTATGTGGGTGTCAGTACTCAACTGTACTGGTGGAATGAGCTCCTCGCCCACCCACACAAACCCAACACGTTTGATTTACTTTGTGCAACATAGTCACTTCTTATCGATTGTCTTTCTAGTCTTGCCTTAGGATCAGTTTTATGACCGACACCTTGCTCATTTTGTGTCTTTAGACCATCCCGTGCTCGTAACATCAATGTTAACTCAACAACGTTAACCTATCAAGTCGTGTTTGCCTTACGGCCAAAATCAGAGACGCAACTACGCGATGAAGCTCCATTTCCGTGTGACCGTGCTTACAAATCCATCATACCGTGCCTCGCAACTCTGTGTGACTTCACCATATCGCCGCCTCGCGACCATTGCTACTTCGATCACCAACAGACCCAATCAAGACTTCTGGCCTAAGTATCACTTGACCGACTTCGCCTTGCGGCATTTCCTGACTTAAACTCAAGACAACTCAAACCATAACTTATACAACTTATATGCCAACAACTTAAGACCGACGCCGCATCTCGTGCCGTAGCACGTCGCCTATGTTGATGCCAAATCTTAGGACCAAACCTTGTGTTCTAACTGTACACACATCCAACTGACTCAATCCAAAGGCACACACGCGAATTGCCGCCCGTGCCGACCCATCTATATGAATTGGTCACTAACATCACAAGCTATCCTGGACTATAGCCTTGCCATTCGACGACCCTTTCAGCGCAAGTAGCTAGCCCCGCTGAAAGTTCCCGAATGACCCGAGCGGTTCGTCCAGCTACGGCTATACCGTGTTTCCCTCCGGAACGCCGCGGTCCCATGGCGCCCAGGGTTGTCGCGCGTGGAAACTCCTCCTTGTCGACAAGTTGTCCAATGACCATGCAAGACTCGACACAAACTGACGTCTCACACAGTCATTCCTCTTCCAATTTTACCATCTCTTTCAAAACCAATATCAAACCATCTATCATTTGAGACCCCTCGACGACCCACGGTCGCGAGCTTTCTTTCTAACATTTGAGACCCCTCGACGACCCACGGTCGCGAGCATTCTTTCCATGTTACCATATCATTTCATTCAACTCAATGCCTATTCGATAGTCCTTCCTCCAAAACTCATTCAATCAACCGTGGTTCCTGCCTTAACACTAGGTCCGTGCATCGTGCCTCAAACCGACTTCCGTTCTACGCGACGCTATCGCCCAAGTCATAATTTATATGACGGGCCTTGGGATCGTGGGACTATTTGACTTGACAACCGCAGAATGAGCGGGACCGCACTTAGAATGACTTAGGTCGACTGGCATAACTTTGTCTAACATACTCAAGCCTACAACTTAACGAGCAAAGGCCGCGTCAAGCCTTGCCTCGATGGAACGTGCCGTGCCGGCGTTCAACTTTGAACGACCAAGTCATTTGGGTGCCTAGACTTATGGCACAAGCTGTGCAACGCAACTTAACTCATGGGGCAAGCCAAGGCTATGCCAAGCCTTGGACGACAGGACCGTGCATGCTTTATGAAGCATTCATGCGGGCGACGCCTATGACTTAGGCTATGTTCATAACTTCGCCGACTCAACCAACTTTCCTTCTCCCAAGCCACGGGACGAAGGATCGAGTGTCATTTTCAAAGCACGCCGTGCACCAACTCTAAACCGACCGTTGGACCTTTCCATATTCTAACTCAATTCGACCCGTCGGAATTATTTCCTTTAGCTATGTGGATTCGTCTCTTTTACTATCAAGCCTACTTGTGCAAGTTGAAAACATGCGATTTATTATGTGAAGGCTAAGATGAGGCGAGTTCACCGAAACTACCCCACTTGAGCGAGCGGTCGCTTCGACCGAGCGATGTCTTCGAGTAGCCGTTGCAAGGCTAAGTCCGAACGCCGTTGGCGTTTTGATTCTGCCGATTGACTGAGCGGGACGGGGCACTACATCATACACTACTCAGAAAAAGTTTCGTCCTCGAAACTAACTGAGTACACTTATCGACTTATCACTTATTCAATATTCAAGAACTCTCGCACACACTACACCTATGCGTTTCCCAAATCCGAGCCACGCTCGTGCTACTATCAATCTTTTCTTTAATACGATTTCAACATCCTCGACACTTCTTCGTTCCTCAAGTCTTACTTGATTCAACGTATCACTTAGTTGGATCGTGCACACATTCCAGGCGTCCCCGAAATACATGCATTTCAACCAAGCCTTGTGATAGTGAATCCAATTCCACCTATCGATCCATCCACTCAATCCTTTAAAATCAATCCTACCGATGCTAACTCTCGCAACATGGACATCTCGCCTAGCCGCTAGGCAATCTCTTTAGGCTAAAGTCAATTGTCAGTATTGGAATCACAGTTCCCAAACAACGATATCAACACTGACCCCATCCTAAGGTCAAACCAAGTTGATAGTACGGGGGTTTGCTACCCAAGCTCGCATCACTCCGATTTCTAAACATCGAGCATCGATTCCCTACGCACATCCCATTATTCGTCGTACGGGGTACGAGTCTTTCTGCAAAGCCATCCTATGATAACTCACATTTCAACCAATTCCTTGACGTATCGACATCACTCATTCATCAAGCCATTTCGTATAGTCTATCCCTTCAAACATGTTCGATATAGTTCGCCTATCAATCCTTCTCAAAGTCAAGCACTCTACGAAACAATTTACCGCTAAATCATGATTCACATTCCATACTCCCTAAGTCATTTATCCCAATTCACGAAATCGATCACAAGGTCGTCCGACTTAACAATGCGTTGCGCCCCGATCTCACGCGAGTCAGATTATCCACGGTGGGCACGAATCACAATGCACGCTTCCGCAAGATAATCATTCTCATCGGGACGTAACTCTTGTTTTGTGTCCAGACTAATTCATTCTCGATGCGCGGATTGGACCTACTCAATCCTAAAGTTTCACTCATTCGCCAATCATAAGTCCTACAATCCTCGAGTCCACCTTCGCATCAAGCCAACAAGTCGAGACAATCAACGTTGCTGCGTCCTGATTTTTCGAGTTCGATCATTCCCGCGACATGAATCACCATGTCAGCGCTCACGCGGAACGATCGCCCCAAACCCGACGCAACGCATGGGCGAGGCTAGAGTTGTGCTCGCGCAAGACAAGATCGTCGACGTTGTGGTTTTCTGCGTAACCATCAAGACACAATCATTTTCATCCAACATTCATCTCGGTCAAAATCCTAAGTATTGCATCCAACCGAACAATAACACTTGCACGATCGTCCTTCGCCGAGTCAGAGTACCCCCGGGTTATCGCATATCGATCTTTGATACGCCTCAATACCATCGATGATATGTGTAACCTGACGATCTTCCTTTGCAACCAATTTCGAGTCGTACGAATGATGCTATCGTCCGACTGGATAATCTCCTCGACATTCATTTCAAGTTCGATCATTATCCCTCGAATCATTCACAACATCGATTTCCTCAAACCCGAATTCATGTATCGTTCATTCGTCCATCTTAAGTCATCGACCAACGTATTTTCTCAATTCGTATCATTCCTTTATCAATCGATCGACATCCCTGAGGCTATCGCATACACCACTCAGCGATGAAGTCATTCAACAAATTCTCAACTTATCATTCGAATCAAAATCCACTTATTTATATCCTGTTCGAACCATTCCTCGAATTCCAAGCACGCTCATCTATATCGCATCGACGTTATCGTCGCTCGCTAGTACCCCTATCGATAGTCATCTCACTTTACTCAATCGAGTTCAACTCATTCTCGTTCGACACAATTCAATTCCCGTACTCGACTTTTCTAAGGTCGAAGCAACTTTGGTGTATATGCCCAGCCCGACTTAGCCAACCGTGCTTATGCGAACCATCTTTTTGTTTTGTTGTCAAAAACTGTTCTCCTATGTTTTGCAAAATAGATAGACTTATTGTATGGACATCCCGTGGGACAATTGAGAGAGAGCGCACCAACGATATCAATATGCGAAAGCGACATTCAGAGTTCGCAGAAAAGCGGAGTTAAAGAATTCAATCGATATTCCAAGGACGTAAAGCCGTGCTCTGATACCATTATGTCACGCCCCGCTCCCGTAGGAGCGATCGTCCTCGCTAAGGCGTGATGCCGCACGAGCCTAGATTGCGCTTGTGCAAGGCGGGTTCCATAATGGCTGATTTCAGCGGCTGCGACGGGGTCGTCGCACAGAAGTCCCGTGCAGAGACATTGAATAATAGCAACGAAAATTAGAACAAACACAAGTCATTCAGAAGAAACTCTTTTATTGATATTGAAACAACGGTTACAATGGGGCGCAAGGCCAATATTACAATCACTCTCAAGCTCACTCATCTCACATTACAAGTCACTCAGCTCTCTCTCATCTCTCAATTTCAAGTCTTGAGCCGGCGGAAGCTTCGGAAGGCGATGTCCATACATTATGTCCCGTATAAGTCTTCACTTCATGCGGCCGCGCGCTTCGAATCGCCAAGGAACTCCGTGCCTCGACGCATCCAAGCGAGCTCCGCGCCACGACCTTCTACCTGTGCCTGCACATGAAAACTATGTGGGTGTCAGTACTCAACTGTACTGGTGGAATGAGCTCCTCGCCCACCCACACAAACCCAACACGTTTGATTTACTTTGTGCAACATAGTCACTTCTTATCGATTGTCTTTCTAGTCTTGCCTTAGGATCAGTTTTATGACCGACACCTTGCTCATTTTGTGTCTTTAGACCATCCCGTGCTCGTAACATCAATGTTAACTCAACAACGTTAACCTATCAAGTCGTGTTTGTCTTACGGCCAAAATCAGAGACGCAACTACGCGATAAAGCTCCATTTCCGTGTGACCGTGCTTACAAATCCATCATACCGTGCCTCGCAACTCTGTGTGACTTCACCATATCGCCGCCTCGCGACCATTGCTACTTCGATCACCAACAGACCCAATCAAGACTTCTGGCCTAAGTATCACTTGACCGACTTCGCCTTGCGGTATTTCCTGACTTAAACTCAAGACAACTCAAACCATAACTTATGCAACTTATATGCCAACAACTTAAGACCGATGCCGCATCTCGTGCCGTAGCACGTCGCCTATGTTGATGCCAAATCTTAGGACCAAACCTTGTGTTCTAACTGTACACACATCCAACTGACTCAATCCAAAGGCACACACGCGGATTGCCGCCCGTGCCGACCCATCTATATGAATTGGTCACTAACATCACAAGCTATCATGGACTATAGCCTTGCCATTCGGCGACCCTTTCAGCGCAAGTAGCTAGCCCCGCTGAAAGTTCCCGAATGATCCGAACGGTTCGTCCAGCTACGGCTATACCGTGTTTCCCTCCGGAATGCCGCGGTCCCATGGCGCCCAGGGTTGTCGCGCGTGGAAACTCCTCCTTGTCGACAAGTTGTCCAATGACCATGCAAGACTCGACACAAACTGACGTCTCACACAGTCATTCCTCTTCCAATGTTACCATCTCTTTCAAAACCAATATCAAACCATCTGTCATTTGAGACCCCTCGACGACCCACGGTCGCGAGCTTTCTTTCTAACATTTGAGACCCCTCGACGACCCACGGTCGCGAGCATTCTTTCCATGTTACCATATCATTTCATTCAACTCAATGCCTATTCGATAGTCCTTCCTCCAAAACTCATTCAATCAACCGTGGTTCCTGCCTTAACACTAGGTCCGTGCATCGTGCCTCAAACCGACTTCCGTTCTACGCGACGCTATCGCCCAAGTCATAATTTATATGACGGGCCTTGGGATCGTGGGACTATTTGACTTGACAACCGCAGAATGAGCGGGATCGCACTTAGAATGACTTAGGTCGACTGGCATAACTTTGCCTAACATACTCAAGCCTACAACTTAACGAGCAAAGGCTGCGTCAAGCCTTGCCTCGATGGAACGTGCCGTGCCCGCGTTCAACTTTGAACGACCAAGTCATTTGGGTGCCTAGACTTATGGCACAAGCTGTGCAACGCAACTTAACTCATGGGGCAAGCCAAGACTATGCCAAGCCTTGGACGACAGGACCGTGCATGCTTTAAAGCATTCATGCAGGCGATGCCTATGACTTAGGCTATGTTCATAACTTCGCCGACTCAACCAACTTTCCTTCTCCCAAGCCACGGGACGAAGGATCGAGTGTCATTTTCAAAGCACGTCGTGCACCAATTCTAAACCGACCGTTGGACCTTTCCATATTCTAACTCAATTCGACCCGTCGGGATTATTTCCTTTAGCTATGTGGATTCGTCTCTTTTATTATCAAGCCTACTTGTGCAAGTTGAAAACATGCGATTTATTATGTGAAGGCTAAGATGAGGCGAGTTCACCGAAACTACCCCACCTGAGCGAGCGGTCGCTTCGACCGAGCGATGTCTTCGAGTAGCCGTTGCAAGGCTAAGTCCGAACGCCGTTGGCGTTTTGATTCTGCCGATTGACTGAGCGGGACGGGGCACTACCCATCCCAATTAACGTGTGTATCAAGTTGATATTGGCTTTGTGAAGGACTGGAGGAAGGGGCGGAGCCAGGATTCAGAATAGTATGGGCAAAAGGTTTTGGTTCATATAAGCATAATAAATTCGTTCCCAAGTTATTCATCTTTGAAATGGTTGACTGGATATTTAGTTACATATATGGTTCCATACAATATGACATGCCAAGTACACAATATCAATTTTCGAAGTGCCTCCAATTCCTAGTTTCTATCACAGAATTTAAAACAAGATTATACATCACTAAATTGGTAAGTTTAAATTGGAAATATGGTCTAAAATAATATAAAGAAAATAATAACGTGATGTTTAGAAATGTGACATATAGGAACTTTATTATTATTTGTTGCCTGTTAGATGTGGTTTTCGCCATCTAAAAATTTTAAAAAATAAATTCAAAAGGTTGGAAAAAAAATAGAACATTAAGGAGGATACTTACCTCACTTTCTCTAATTAAGAAATTGGGATATTAAGAAGTAGAGGATGGTGAAGAGAATTTGCTAACTAGTATGCCCATAAGTAGGGAACATTTAAGTTTCCTTAAAAGGTTAAAAACCCTAAAGCCAACAGTTAATTAAATCTTTTTGTGGGATTTTCTTTTCTAAAGAAATTGGAAAGAATTCATGGTTATGATATGGTATATCACAAAGGTTTTGTTCCTTTATTTAATAATTGGATAAAATGATTTTTTTTATTATTATATAGGATATGGTATAACCACAAACAAGATCATTCCTTTCCATAACAATCTGACGAATAGTGCAAGCTCGCGATATATGGATAAATCCTCATTTAGTTAGGTCAAAATTTTAATTTCCATATATTTAGAAGACATTTTCCAAATTTAGGGTGGATAACTGCCCACCATTTCACTAGATGTTACACCATATACTCATCTTCCTCCATGTCCCATTCTGCTGTTCTCCACAACTCCTGAACCTCGTTTATGACATTATTGTGTTGGTTTCTAAAAAACGAAGGAAATTACAACTTCTTTTAATCACTGGATGCTCAATGAATGTTGGAACAACCACTGAAGCAATACTAACTAGTACCTTGACAATTATTTGTGCCTTAGTGATTATACGAACACTCATTAAGTATCAAGTGCTGTAGGCCGTTATAGTTTCTCATGTTTGTTGTCCTGGGTAGTTAAATAAACATATACAATGTGCAAACATTGGAATAAAACATTCTTTATGATAGCTCAAAGTATTGTACACAGAATTTCAGGAAGTTAGATTTTCTTCTGTGGGGGTATGGATCTGTTAACAAATTACTGAAACAGAAAGCTCCTCAAAAATTATATATCATATAGTGTTCAGGAGGTACTACTATGTGTAAGAAATTGACTTCAAGGACTAATCTGCCAATTACAGTCATCATCTTTGTCTTGCTAATCATCCATGGTACAATTGGTCACATTCTTTTGCACTATAAAGAGTTTGTATTGAAGTCTGGAGTTTGGTCTGGTACTTTATTTGTTATCCATCCATTCCAATGATGGGAAGTAAAATTTACTTCTTCTCTTTCCGTTTGCATGAAAACTGATGTTCCCTTTGATGGATTGGTTTTTCTAGATTGCGGGATGTTATTGTGTTGACCATGAGATACTTCCAGTCCAAGGTATTTCTCTTGTACCCTACCATGATCTTTTACATCAATTATACCAAATAGATCTTTCATGACACAAATTACTTCTGGATCCTATTAGAGGATGTGAGCTTTGAGCAATACTGTGTTACTTGGTATGAGTGCCAGGTCAATGCAGAAAGCAAAGATCTGCATCTACTACTTTCTCGACACCAAAATATTGCTTCATGGTATTGTTTTGTAATTTTTTTCCCCTGAAGCTTCTCTGTTGCATCGACAGACTCCTTTGTTCTAAACCACTAGCCATTGCTTGATATATATATATTTTTTTTTTTTTTGGAAAAAAGGTGAATTTTATTCCAAATGAAAAGCCATAATCATACAACATACAACCAGAGTGGAACTCCCACTCATCGCTCATCAATTCTCCATAGCATTAACATCAAACTCGATGTTATGGAGAATGGCAACTGGAGGGGTGACCAGCCCCTCAAAGATCCGACGGTTTCGCTCCCGCCATACATGCCAAACCGAAGCAGCCAAACGAACTCTGTCTGTTCGGAACCAGTCCTGCCCCCTACCCCTGCTATCTCGGATCACCGTGATGATGTCCCCAATACATTTTTCGGAGGCGCACACTCCTAATACACGACTCTGCTCCGCCCAGATCTGCCATGCCAGAGTGCACTCGAAGAAGATATGCTTTATAGATTCAGGCTCCAAACCGCAAAGCAATATATATATATATATATATATATATATATATATATATATATATATATATATATATATATATATATATAATGTTTAGTTTTAAATAGTTTACTGGGAACTTATTAAATACTACTATGGAATAGTATAATCTTATTGAAAAGATTCAATGCTCATTTGGCAATATTAACTTTTTTTAAACAGAGAAGCTGCGAAATTTGACATATTCTCCTCTTCTCATTATCAAAAGATTTTACTATTTATTTTTTAACTTCATAGACTTGAAATGAGTGATCTTTATTGGGACACATGCAGGCAGTAGATGGGAAAAGGAAAGGCAGAGCATAGACAATATATTACTTGTATATTTCCTACGAAGTTATTGTATACATTTTTGTAAATTTTGCAACTAGAAGGGATGTATTTAGTATTTGATAATAAAAGGATGTACATTACATTTTTTTCCTTCATAACTGCATTCTGTATAACCATTTTCCCACTGTACAACAATCAAAAGATTTTGTGATGTATATTGCCAACATCTGTAGACATATTAGTCCTTCGTCCTTCCCTTTCAAATATAGTGTATGATTAATTCTCATCTGAGTGATATGATATGAAACTAATAGCATAAAATATCCCCCTCTCAAGTTCTTCATTGGAGTGTCCCCTCTTTTGTAGATTGTTACTCTCTCCTGATGAGCATATGCATGTGCCGCTACATCTTATCTTAGCTTGTTATTGGTTATAACAATTTGGTGTAGAATTTGTTTCGGCAAACTTTTTATTATGTTCCAGTACACTCCTGACTCTTCATTCTGAGTCAAACAAGTTCACGCAGAACAATTATTTTTTATTTGTCTTGCAATTTGCCAATCTTCACAACCTCCTCGTTGCTACCATGATCATCATACCATTAATTCGTTTCCTATAAACCTATGATCTGACATTATGTGCAGCTTCTTATGTGCTGTTTAATTGCCCATAAGTTTGTTGATAATCTGGAAAAGAGAGAGGCAAACTGATGAGAAGGAAATTTTCTTGATACTACATATAGATTTTTATTATGATATACTGATATGCATTGTGTATTGCTAGTAGTGATAATTATTAACTGCACTGTCATTTGAATGAAGTTTCAGTGTAGTCTTTCATGTGAAGATGAAATATATAGAGAGTAGAAATATGAAATGGCAATCCAAAGGTTACTAGAAGAGCATATTTTTTAGAGACAACTATTTCCTGTATCGAAGGATTCAATCTCTCTTGGTGTAAGCTTTTTTGACCTCTCTCATGACTTTTACCAAGCTATTAGATCTTCATCTGTTTATAGTCTTCTAATGCATTTCTATTTGCTCTCCTCACTGTATTATGTTGTCTCTACGCATCTTGCATTTTGTGACTAATTGCTTCGTTCCTCGGTCATTGCAACTCTTCATTTTCTGCTAGTTGAATTCTTCGGCAATGTCATTTGTGTTTGTTTTAAGCTTTTCTTAGTAGTACATTGTTGATTTTCTTATAGGTTGTTGATGTTGATCAACTTCTTTATCCCATAGTAGTCGTCTTGTATTCAAGATATGTAATGAAGTATGGCTAGGAATGTCTTGTAAACTTCTATAGGGTGTAGGAAATAACGTTGCAAGGAATTGTAGCATGAGAGTAAGATTAGGTTCACTCATTGGAAAATAGGAACATCAACGGGAAGGTAACGTAGTTGGTGGATAAAATGATTAGGAGAAGGATTAATATAGTTTGTCTGCAAGAAAAAAAAAAGTGTGTAGGTGATACGTGGAAAATTGATACTTTTGGTTTTAGATTTTGGTATACGTGTGAAAATAGAGAGAAATGGGTGTATGAATACATATGGATGAATCATTAAGTGTTGCATATGTAAAAAGGAAGAGAAGATGGGATAATATTAATTAAGTTAGTATTATGGAAGAATGTTATTAATGTTAGTAGTGCATCTGTACCTCAAGTTGAATTACATGAAAATAAGAAAAATAAATTTTGAGAACATATATATGGATAGTTTGATTTAAGGAATACATAGAGGTGAAAAGCTGTATATGGGAGGTGACTTAAATAATCATGTTGGAAATGAGAACAATGATAGCGTGCATGGAGGTTATGGATATAGAGTTAGGAATGAAAAAGACGACAAATTCTTGATTTTGAAGTTTCATATGACCTTATAATAGCAAATGCTTGTTTAGAAAGAGAGAGGAACACTTAATTACATCTAAGAGTAAGCAAATATTAGCCAAATAAATTACTTTCTTACTAGAAAAGTTGATAGACTAATATCTAAAGATTGTAAATTTACACCTAGAGAGAGCATAGTCACGTAACATAGGTTGATGGTCTTAGAAATTAGTATTATGAAATGGAAGAGAAATGATATGATGGAGAAGAGGCCTAGAACTAAATGGTGGAACTTGAAATGAGTGAGCATAATACATTTTAATGTTAAAATGATAAAGAAAGAAAGATGGGACATAGAAGCGAATTCTAATGTTTATGTGATGTCATATGACTAGTATCAAGAAAATAGTCAGAGGCATTATACGAGTGTCAATTAGCAATGGCTTGACCTTAAGAGAAAGTTGTGGTGGAACGAGAAAGTTCAGAATGTTATTAAGGCAAAAGAATTTGACTAAACGATTGGCAAAAGTGTAAAAGTGAAAAGAAAAAAAAAAACTAAGAGATATAAGTAGCAAGAAAGAAGTTAAGTCGGCGGTGAAACTAAATCTAAGATCTATGATTATTTATATATGAAGTTAGACACTAAGGAGGGTAAAAAATATATTTATAGGCTTGCTAAGAGTAGGAAAAAGAGGAACAAAGACTTAAGTAATATTAAGTATATCAAGAGCGAGGACCAACAAGTTAGAGAAAATAATATTAAAGAGCGGTGAAGGAGTTATTTTCTCAAGCTATTTAATGAGAGCAAGTTAAAAGAAAAGTGATTCTGAGTTAGCTCAGGATGAGTCATATTGCTATTGTCGTCAAATTAGAATTTTTCAAGTTAAGGATATGTTAAAAAAATGGAAAAGTGGTAGGACCTGATATTCCTATTGAGGTTTAGAAATATGTAGGAGAGAAATGATTGATGTGGCTTACAAAAGTATTCAACAAAGTTCAATATCAGATGAATGTAAAAGCAGTATTATAGTACTTATATATAAGAACAATGAAGATATACAATGTTGTAACAACTATCGAGAAATTAAATTTATGAGTCATACTATAAAACTATGGAAAAGAGTGATTGGACAAAAATTAAGAAAAGATACTAAAAAAATTGTAATCAATTTTGTTTTATGCCAGAAAGGTCTACTATGGGAGCCATTTACTTAGAAGATTAGTAAAGAGATTTAGAGAGAGAAAGAAAAAAGAAGAAAAATAATTACATATAGTTTTTATTGATTTAGAAAAACTTATGATCAAATTCCCAGGGGAGGTAATGTGGTAGACTTTGAAGAAGAAACAAATTTCTAGTAATATTAAAATTATTACGGATATATATATGATAGAGTTACAACAACAGTGTGAACTATTGGAGGGATAGTAACATGTTCCATATTATAATTCTCTTACATCTGATCAATTTGATGAGTCCTTACCTTTTTGCGATAATTATGGATAAAATTACTAGACATATCCATGAGGAGATTTTATAGTGTATGATGTTTGTTGATGAGACTGGAGAAGGACTAGATGTTAAAATAGAAGTGTGGATAAAGACTTTGGAGTACAAGGGACTTAAGATTAGTGAACGAAGACATAGTATATAATATGGTAAAGGAGAAATTAAGTGGGGAGGGGGGAGTGGAGCCTGCATGGATGGACCAGCGATACCTAATAATGATAATTATTGCGGTATTTATGGTCAATCATTCATCAAGTTAGAGAAATCGATAAGGGTGTCATACATAGAATTAAAACATGATAATTGAAATGGAATATTTTTGGAGTACTGTGTGATTGCAAGATATCTTTGAAATTGAAAAAAAAACTATATATTTACTACTATAAGACCCTCCATGCTTTATGGCTCAATTTGTTGGACAACTAAGAAACAACATGTCCAAAAAATTAGTATAGTTTAAATAAGAATGTTAAGATGGATGAATAACAATACGTTGAAGGATAAGATAAGATAAGAATGAGTGTGTTCCAGAAAAAATGGAGAACAAGATTAAAAAATCGAATTAGGTGGTTTGAACATGTGCTGTACATGCCCGTAGATTTTTCTGTAAGGGGGATCATTAATATAATAGATAACAGAGCCGCTAGAACAAAAGTAAGGCCTAGAATAACATGGTTCAAAGAAGGATCTTGATGATGTTACAGCTAACATGGCTCTTAACATAGCCGAATGAAAGAAATGGATTCAAACTGCCGACCCTGTTGTTGCAACACTTTTATTGGAAAGAAAAGGTTTTTGCTTTTTTTTCAAAAGAAATTGTCCTTTTATGAGTAGTTTCCAAAAGTATGGACGATATTGCTTTCAAGAGGTACTTCAACTTTTCATATACTTCTTACAATATTATTAACATTTTTTTAAATTACATCTTTATATCTTTTAATTTTTTAGTAACGAATGCACAAAATTGGTACTCTTGCGAAAACACAATTTTACCCAACATCAAAGTTTCTTATGTCAATTTTTAGTATGTCAAACAGCCTTAATTGCAGCACAATTTTGCTCACTTGTATATATTAAAAAAAGAATCTAGGAAGTGCAGCCGCAGTCCTTCGGGACCAGTTAGCTAAGCTTCTGAATGAATGTATATTTACATTACATAGACAGTGTAAAAAAAAAAAAATTGGATTTCATGCTCTTGACATGGAGTAGTACAAATTGTTCAAACATGGATGATTATGTTTTATTCCTTTTTTAAGACAATCTCAAGATGGGCCTTGGGCCTGAGGTGGACTAAAGTCTTCGGGCCCGATTGTCGTCCTAAGGGATAAAAGTGTTTTTGTACCGTGGGTCCGTGGGTCGGACTGGACTGGACTGGAACCGTTCTCTCCATCACGCGCTGTTGACATTGAGATTGTCATCCTCCTATTTTTTTCATCGAATAATGTTTTCTTTTTATCAATTACCATTAATGTGGAGGACGGAGAATTTTCAGTGTTAGACTGAAGAAAATGTTTTCTGACTTTGAAGGGTTTTTTTTTTTTTTTTTTTTGTTCATGTTATCCAAAGAAAATTATGGATTTGCATATAGAGCTTGAAGTTTAGTGACTTAGTGGTTTGATTTTCTCATCGAGTGTAACTGGAGAATCACAGAATTTCCCTTTCCATCGCATTGCATTTTGTGCTGCAACTTTAGTAGTGGTTATATTCTTCAGAACATCTAGTGGTATATGCCTAAAAGATTACATTCCATTTCCTCGCTAGATGACTGATTCTGTTCGTAACAGGCCTAGAGAGGGTTACACATCAAGCACAATGCTAGCTCAACACATTCCTACAGGCTACCAGAATCTCACTGGAGACGTGTGGCCAGCTCCCCCAGACAATGCCATGTACCTAGCCGAAGCCAATCAGTATCTAAGTTTTTGGATTCGTGCAACACTACAAGAAATTCGGGTTTCCGTGACAAACTGTAAAACTTGTCGTCGCACTTTTCGGCCTTCCTTGGTTCGCGTGCTCTCTGGCTGGCCAACTTGTCGAGAGGGGTGTCAGGAGGAAGGACAGTAGATTCGAGCAAGCAGACGACTGCTGCTGCGGAATAGTTTCGTAGCCCTTCGTGTTTGTAGCGTTTGTCAAGAATATTAAGATCAAATGTCATCGGTGCTCCATTCATTGTAGCGTTGGTCCCTCGACTGCTCGTCCTGCGCGCCGTGAATAGTTACTGCATGACAGGCCTTCATCCCTCGAGATTCTTCAGTATGGTGTGCTTGTTTCTTTGTACCATGATTGTTCATGTCTCTCTCTCTCTCTCTCCAATCATCGACAATGTACAAAGAAACCATGGAGTGCTCATTAAGGCTGGCTAAGGGTCCAAAAGCTGAAGCCAGGACAGGAATGCTGGTCCCCAAACCACCAAGTTGGTAGCCCCTCCCTGGCTCCAATTGTTCCACATTCATCAGGCTCAGGAGAGTACAGCAATTGCTAGTGCCTTCATTGGAAGATTTTCACAGATTGGGATCCAACTTTTAGCAGCAGGCGCGAAAGAGGATTCGATGGTCATCTGCACTAGCACTGTTTCGACAGAGGAACGAACGTTGCACGCGGAGGTGCTACTCGACAGCGAAGAAGCACTGTGAAGCATTGTCGCGGTATCGACCGGTGCAGGTGGTGGCTGATGGGCCTGTTAGTTGGTTCTTGGTAGATGTACGTCCCTTCCTGCCTTGACTTGATTTCTAATGTTACTCGTTGATGAAAACCTGCGCTTGCCTACAATCTTCTTTGAGTCAAGCATATGCCTGCTCTTATAAAAGCTAATGTTTCCATTTACTAAAATCAATCTATAGAATTTGCTCGTCGTGCATCTTCTACGCCAATCGTCTAACGGTTAACCACATGCAATCTAATGGTTGAGAACGAAGGACACACGGTAAGTCTGGCACATAGAATAATTTCTACGGTAAGCCCCCTCTTGTCCTTGGAATAGTATTTCTTCGTCCGCAAGATCGGTCATTGTCGAAATCACATGGTTAAGCAACGTGCTTCCTTTATTTTGGTATTCTTTTATTGCCGATAGTGGCCACAAGGGCTGCTTGAGAATTTCAACCCTCCCATCAATTTTGGATTGACACTGCTGAAGAAAAAACAATGTATCATTTAATGTTAGAGGTGATGTAACATTGAAAGAGTTTGAACAAGAAAAATCCATATGATGTGGTGGATCAAGAGAGTTTGTGAAAGGGGGCTTTAGAAGGGGAAAAAAATGTCAAATGTATATGAAAGATTTTTTTTTTTTTTTTTTTTTGAGGGTGTCCACTTCTTAATGATGCTTGGAGGTATGCCTCCAAGGGGGCTCGAACCCGTGCCACTGCGCCGGGGTGCTCCACCGTTTCCAACGGGCTACGGCCATGGGGACCATTAAAATTGTTTTACCAACTAACCTAAATCAGTACTATAAAAATTGTTCTATAAAACTTACTTAAAATTGTTTTACCAACTAACCTAAATCTTTTAACAATAATCACAAGTTCGAGAATATATATATATATATATATATATATATATATATATATATATATATAGAGAGAGAGAGAGAGAGAGAGAGAGAGAGAGAGAGAGAGAGAGAGAGAGGGGGGGAGTGCTCTAGAACGAGCCGGCTGGTTTCGTATTATAAAACCAACCTATGTTATATATGTTGGATTGGAATTGGATGGTTGAGATTAAATGACTTAAACATGAGGTGAGGTCTACACCTTTTAATCTCAACCACTAAATTCCAATCCAACTAATGAAACATAGGGTGGTTTCATAGTACACACACTTGGTGCAAATGACTTCTAGCCTAGTGGTTAAGAGAGATGCATGCGACCCAAGTGCTCGGAGTTCGAGCTACAGTGGAGACGAGTTTGTCACAATTACCCATTGTTTCAATATATATATATACATATATATATATATATATATATATATATATATATATATACTTGGTAGAAAAAGAAAAACTATATGCATACATGTAACATCATAAAAAATAAGATATTGTAAAGTGTATAATAAAAAGATAGTAAAACTAGCTGTAGTAGAAAGATCGTGATCAATATGTGCACACTATTAGGTGATAGCAAAAAAAAAAAAGGTAATGAGACTAACAAATATAGGGTGATACTATTATACTAATGATAACCTGAATAATAAAAAGGCTAATTAGAGTTTGAACCCTGAATTTTGTACCAAATTAAAGTTTAAGCCTTAACATTTCAAATTAAAAAATTTGGATCCTGAATTTTTATTTTTGATTTTCTTATTCTCATTCTACACTGAACATGGGTACAACAGCAACAAACAAAAGGCTTGATTGAAAGGAGGGTTTAATGGGTTAGAGAAAACAAAAATAATAATTTATAATCTAAAATTTTTATTGGACATGTCAACACTTAAACTCTAAGCTGATTTAAAATCTAGAATCTAAATCCTACTTAGCCCAGAGTAAAACTAGTATGCACGTGGTTAAGATGTATATGTTATTTAGATCCAACACCTACCGCTATCCTTGAAGTTTATCACTCATTGCTGTCAGTGCTGGTAATTTAAGCTTGCTTTTCTTTTTTAGTTTTCCTGCCAACACATTAAAAAGATTAATAATTTTATAACTCAAGTATCCTCAAATATTTTGCATTTTTTCCTGCAAAAAAAAAAGGGACCATATTGAAGCTGATATAATAAGGTCCTGAATTTTTTTTTTCAGAAAATAAGGTCCTGTTCAATTCTAAATGTACCTGCAACTTTAGACCATCTCCTGGCTGGTCAACAAATTTTCGTTGTTAGGAATCAACTATACAGCTTGAACAGTTGAACTTCTAGATGAAGTATTATTATTATTATTATTATTATTATTATTATTATTATTATTATTATATTGTGCAGACTTGAAGTATGTCACGTTTATCAGGTATCTGATGTAGTAGAATCGTGGATGAGACAGTCGTACGTCTTGACTAAATTTATTATTGTTATTTTACCTCTGTCAATATTGACACCCTATGTTGTAGTGAAAAATGTGTACAGATTTCACTTTTGGAAGGAAGAACATAGTTGACTTGAGTCACTTTGGTACAGAAGACTTGATCTAAGTCTTTGTCTACGAGTCTCGAGTCCCAGACTCGCTCACAGAAGCAGGACCGGTGTTTGCTGTTCGGAACACCACAGCTGTTCGGTTCCCACGAGGATGTACACGGACGTCTACCTCACGCGTGAAAACACGAGTGAGATTTTGAGTTACTTTTTACTGCTACAAGTGGGTCGGCTGAACGGTGGGGGGGCCACTTAGTCTGGATAAATGTACACGTGGCATAAGCTGACGAGTATGGTGACGGTAGATGAGGAGAGCGTGACGACGGAGGATGCTTTCCCGCGGTCCACCGTGGCATGCCGTTGCTGGCGGCCTTCAGCGCGTCAGCATTTTTGACTCATGGTGTAACCGGTCCGGTCCGGGCCGGCCCACGGTCCAGGAGCGGCGGGCCTGACCGGGTTCGGGCCGGTCCAGGACCGGCCCACATATAATTTCGGTCCGGGCTAAGTCCGGCCCGGTTGATTTGCACGTAGCCCAGCTCGGTCCATTGAACCGGGGCTATTGGGGTCGGGCCGGTCCGGGCCTAGGCCGGTTCGGGCCGGTTCAGGCCGGGTTGACCGGACCGGCCCGAATTTTTGGATTATTATTTTATTTTTATTTTTTTTACAGTTTTTTGTTTAATTTTGTTTTTTAATATTTTTTTTTTGTATTTTAATTTTAAAATTTTTTAACTTAAATGTTTATAAAAAAAATATTTATAAAATGTTTATACAAAATATGTTTAAAAAATATTTATAAAATGTTTATAATTTTATGTTTATACAATTGTTTATAAAATGTTTATACAAAATATGATAAAATGTTTATAAAATGTTTTCTTTTTAATAAAAATGTTTATAAAATGTTTTTACAAAATATGTATTTTCTTTTTAAAACCATTTTAAAAACCATGTAAAAGTAATCATTTTCTTTTGTATTTTAATTTTTAAAATTTGTAACTTAAATGTTTATAAAATATTTATAAGAGTAATGTTTATACAAATATATACAAATGTTTATACCAATATTACAAATGTTTATAAAAATTTATAAAAATTTTAAAAAAACATTTCTCCCTCTTCCTTTATCCGGGCTTGGGACCGGCAAATGCTTGTTTGGCATAGGCGGAGTTAAAAAATGTTTTTTTTTTAAGTAAAAAATAGTTTTTGAAAGTATAAGTTAAAAAATTTGAATAATATAAGTTAAATTAAAAAATTTGAATAGTATAAGTAAAAAAAAAATAGTTTTTGAAAGTATAAGTTAAAATTTAAAATTGAAATGTATAAGTTTAAATGTACATACCTGATACCTTGCACCGTAGCCTCATTGTTGTTCGCCTTCATGCAATGAAAGCGATTCCAAATCCAGCTCGTGGATGTCATGATCTTCTCCATCTTTCTGGTTTTGTGTTCTTTTATCGGCAGCCAACCAATCTTGTACGCACACGATCGCTTCCAAAATATCGGGCTTCAAGCGGCTCCTCCTATCGCTCAACATCCTCGAACTTGCACTAAAACAGGACTCCGATGCTACCGTCGACACCGGAACCATCAGTAGATCACGTGCTATGTTAGAAAGCACAGGAAATCTCTTGTCGTGTCTCTTCCACCATTCTAGAACGGCGAAGTGATCTGGAGTCTCATCTTCGTCTTGATAAGAGTTAAGGTAAGCAGACAACTCTTGAGTAGGTTGGGAAGATTGCTTTTGTTTCTTCCTTTGTAGTATGCGACCGGCTGCTGATAGCTTAGACGCCAAGCCGGAGCTACTACTAGCCCCCCCTGAGTTGGTCGGGTCGACGTTGCTCCTTCTTCGTACAGTATAACTAACCTGTCCAAAGCCACTTTAACTTCTGCCTTCATGTCAGTAACGTCTATACCCATATATTCTCCATATCCTTCTAATAAAACATCTACGCCATCCAATTTGATTGTAGGATCAAATATGGAAGCCAAACAATATAAAAGAGGTACTTCACCCCAATATTTCCTGAATTTGGCTTCCATATTTCTCACCGCAATTTCAAAATTTGGATAATCTCTATATTTAGAAAATAAATAAGACATGTTACAAAGTTCACGTAAAGCTAAGCAAGATGTGGGATAATAAACACCAGAAAGAGTTAATGTAGCATTGTAAAAAACTTCTAAAAATTCACAAACACTTTCAGCTGCTAACCAATCATCATCAGTAACCTGATAGTCAAAGGTGACATCCGAAGTACAATAATATGAAATAGCACTCTTAAATGGAATTGCAGATTTCAACATCAAGTAGGTGGAGTTCTACCTAGTTGGTATATCCTTCACAAATCTTCTAAAAGTCATACCAAAATGTGCGCAAGCGCATGCAAAACTTTGTTGTCTACTTGGAGACGAGTTTAGGTGGAGCAAGCATTGTCGCAGAGTGTCTAAATGGGGTTCAAAAAATTTTAAACATTCTTTAACAACTAAGTTAATTATATGGCAAGCACACCTAACATGCATAAGTCTACCTTCTAAAATAGGCTTAAAAATTACTGACAAAGAAGACATAGCAGCATTGTTGTTTGATGCATTGTCCAAAGAGACAGAAAAATTTTTTGCGTGAATATCATATTCACGCACGTGTCTTGAAATCTCACTTGAAATTACAGCTCCCGTGTGAGGACATTCTATAAGTTTAAGAGAGATGATGCGTTTTTGCAACATCCATTGTGCATCTACATAGTGTGCAGTAATACAAATATAAGCATAACTCCATTTAGTAGTCCAAATATCAGAAGTAATAGCCAACTTACTAATATTTTGAAATTCCGCTTTCAACGCGGCTTTCTGCTCGTTGAAGAGACGAATTGCCTCCTTTCGAGTTTGTTGCCTACTCACTTTAGTAAAGGAGGGGTTTAGAGAAAGTGATACATAATCTCGTAAAGAATCGCTTTCACCCGTCGTGAAAGGAAGCTCGTCACGAATAATATGTTTAGTTAACTCGGTTTTATGCCGAGCAGCTGAGTAAGTAAAGTTACCAATTGAAGAACCGGTGGCGCCGAAGCTTATTTGGGTTTGGGACGCTTGAAGTGTGTCCTTCCCGTAGCAAGTGTCGTAGTGTCTGGATATGGTCCCGGTGCCACCGCCCTTCTTCCATGCGTACTGGTTGCAACATTTCTTGCATTGCGCCTTGTACGGTTTCGGTTCCCCCTTGGCATCTAAAACCAAAGAACCATCAGGATTAGTTTCAAAAATTAAAGTAAAATATTCCCAATACTTAGACCTTTTTTTTCTTTTCAGGACGTTGGGTTGTACTAGCGACTTCCGGAGGAGATTGTTGGCACCCCTCCGGAATCGGATGAGTCGCAACTTCCTCAGGTGGAATTTCAGTACCGTCAAAAAAAGAACTAAAATAGTGGTATGTCTGTCCAGCAAGATCAGGTGGGTTTGAACCTTCACCAGCCATATATAAAATAAAATAAAGTAAACTACGTTAGAAGAAAGTAAGAGATTGAGAGGAAGATCGGGAAGCCGTAGAGCCGGAATGGAGTTGGGAGCGAGATCGGGAAGCCGTAGAGCACCGGGGAGGGAAAGTCGTAGAACACCAGAGCACCGTAGAGAGATGTAGAGAATTTGTGAGGAATGAGTTGTGTATGAAAAATGGAATTTTTGGGCTATTTATAGGAATTTTTTGGGGTTATTTTGGTAATTTTAGGCCAAAAAAGACCAAAATACCCCTCCCAACGTTTTAATAACGGCTATATGGGAGGGGTATTTTGGTAAAAGAACCCCCCCTCCCAACGGTCAAAAGTTAAAAAAAAAAAAAAAATTAAAAATTACAACGGTCGGCTCAGGCTGGACCGGTCCCAGCGGGCCGGGCCGGGCCGGTCCAACCGGGCTGGGCCTGTTTAATATAAAAAAAAAAAAATGACCGGTCCGGGCCGGGCCGGGCCGGGCTCGGGCTGTGGGGGGGGGGGGGGCCGACCCGAACCGAGTACACATGGGGGGCCGGGCCGGTTCGGGCCCACGGCGGGCCGGGCCGGGCTTACAGGGGGGCGGGCCGGTCCGGTCCACGGGCGGGCCCGGGCCGAACCGGCCCAGTGAACAACTCGATTTTTGACACACTTGTCAGTTGCCACTTACGACCGGCAATAATAATTATATCTATTCTACTATGAGCTTTGCTATGCCTACAACCAATGCTTACAACCCTCCTACAATCTGCCACGTGTCGGACTTCGATTGGAGGAGGAGAGTAAGTGGTGGGGTCGGATGGAGCCCATGTAGCAGGGGGGGTGTGAGAGGTGGTGGGACCCGGTGGGACCCATATGTAAGGGATGGGTGAGTGAGGTTGTAAGAAGGTTGTAAGAGTTTGGTAGTAAACTTAGCATTATTGATTCTACTATATAATAGGAAAACTTAGATGGTGAAACTTTTGAATTCCGAAAATACCCTTACATACTTATACTAATTAAAAATTGTTCATTAATTTTAATAAGGACAACTTAGTAATTAGGAAGACTATCCTTTGGTCTTCCTAAAGAGTCTTCCTAAACTAATTAAGAAATGTTAAAATACGTGCAAGCCACGTGCACATATGCTAGTTACATATAAACAATAGATATATTTGACATATCTAAGTCAATATTTTTTTATAAATATAAAAACATGTTTAATAAGCAATATAAGTATGATTTTATTTATTTCTTATAAGCAAATGTATTATATCATCTCGACCTCAAATTTATTTATTTATTTGTTTGGTTTTTTTTTTTGTTTTTGAGGATATGGTACACAATTTTTTTCATTTCTACTCATTTTAAAAAATATAGGCTTAATTGCACTTTGCTACCCTCAACTATTCCGCCTTTTCAACTTGATACCATAAACTTTTTTTCGTAACAAATTGGTACCTCAACCATTATTTTTTTTCAACTTGATACCTAATTTTTCAAAAATTCCGAAAATGTCCTTCCCTCTTCCTTCCCTCCACCCCCTTCCCCACTCCGGCCACCCCCCCTGCTAGCTCTGGCCGCCCCACCCCCCTCCCCCCCCTGCTAGCTCCGCCCCCCCCCCCCCCCCCCCCCCCCCCCGCCCCCCACTCCCCCCCCCCCCCCTGCTACCTTCGGCCACCCCCAGCCCCGCCTCCCGCCCCGCCCTCCCTCCCCAGCCCCCCTCCTCCCGTGCTGCCGCGGCCTAGGGGAGAGGCGGGGGCGGACGGGCGACCGGAGTGAGCAGGAGGGGGGGGGGTGGGGGGCGGGGGGGGGGGGGGTGCGGAGTGAGCAGGGGGGGCGGCCGGAGCGTGCAGGGGGGGAGGGTTAGGGGTAGGGGTAGGGGCATTTTAGTCCAAAATAACATCTGGGTACCAAATTGTTACAAAAAATAGTTTAGGGTACAAAGTTAAAAAATGGTAATAGTTGAGGGTAGCAAAGTGCAATTAAGCCAAAAATATATATATACTTAAAAATATGTTTCTTGTAAAAAATTATATTACTAAAAAAATGGTACCAAACGGTAGTGATATTTTGTGATATTGATCAACTCTATTTTTTTCGTCCAAGAAAACTGTGTGGATATTTACTATTCTATTCATGAATTGTCAATTATGAATCTAGTAGTCAAATTTTGTGTTGATGTTTACAATTTCATTACTGTAAAATTACAGTAGTTTTAGTTCCACACATAATAACTCTTTAATAAAATAACGAACATCACAAAAAGTTTGGTGGATAAAAAAATATTAGACTCAAATTTGATCTATGTGCATATGCCCCCATTATTTGCAAACACCTCAAATTAAAACCATTACAACGTTATGTTGACTAAGGCACAACATCAATTATGAAATTTGAAAGGAATATTTTAACTACTCATATCCAAAATATAAAAACTAAGAGATGTCCTCACTATTTTAAAATTTTAAGAACTGTTCCCATTTTCAACATCTTCAGTGAACATGGAACAAAAATAGTGTAGACATTTGTTAAAATTTCTAACGGAAAAGCTTAATATAGACTTATTTCTTGAAATTTTAAAATAGTGACGACAACTCTTACTTTTAATATTTTGGATAGAACTATCTGTTAAAATATTTTTAAATCTATTTTGTAAGACAAAATGGAGATGAGACATCTTTATTAGGCTTCTGCTGAGTTTTGGGTGCAATGTTGGAATTATTCAATAATTAAGGGACCACACATGTAAAATTAATTGTGTTTGGGCTATCTAAATAATTAAGCCAAATTAAAGTGGTCTATTTGGAAATTGGCTTAAGGGTATAATTGTCATGGAATTAATGTGTAGATACCGGAGATAATTCTAATTTGATGAGGTGTCAAATTAGAAATATCAAAACACACACACACACACACACACACACACACACACACACACACATATATATATATATATATATATATATATATATATATATATATATATATATATATATATATATATACATGTGTATTCATTAGGATTATGGTCCCCAACATATACGGCCACCAAAAGAGAGGTTTTCTCTTTCTCTTCTGCATCCCCATCAACGGAAAGAGAGGGACAAAGGATTCGGATTCACCTTTGTCATTAAGGGTCGTATCATGTTGGAAGATCGAACCCCATAAAAGGACGACCGCTTCAAGATCCATCAAGCCTAGCAATAGATTCAGGTACGCTTCCGCATTTAGTTTTGTTCTTCATCTCATGAATCGACAGGGCACAATAAAATTCTAACAAGTGGTATCAGAGCCTCCTTGTTTGATTTATGAGATTGAAGGTTTAGATTTAATTTTTGTTGTTGTTTAAGATCGTAAGATCTAATTTAATTTAGGGTTTTCAATGTTCTAGTTAATAATGAATTCTAGAACTGAGTAAGATGACAAGTTTTGTAATTTAGTAATTATGGATTGGGATCGGAGGACGAAGAAAAAAACATAGATTTATGCTGATGCAACACCAGTTTATGTATTAACCTTGCAATTGGGTGGTCTGGTGAGCCTCTGATTATGTATCTTGTCTATATTTTCTTTGATTGAACTAAATTTATCTGCTTTGGGAAATAAATATGCCCCCATTTACATGACGTTTTATCGATATCGTGTGCTCATATTTTCTGGATTGTTGCGCTTCTTTTCTCGGTCAAGGTGTCCATGTTTTCTGGATTGTTAGCAGAATAAGTGATCAGTAATATTTGAACTTTGGAATATATACTATGATCTGACTGCTAGATCAAATAGGCCCAATATATCTTGATAGATGTGCTCCAAGCAATGCAAACTTACAAAGGCCAGCCAGGGCTTGTTTTTTATGTTGGTTGTTGCTGCCTACAGAGACCAGTTGCCACATTGGTACAACTGTGTGAACAAATGTTTGCTTGTAGAACCTTAGGTTTAATTTAGAGTCAATCCCAGCAAACCTTTCTTATTCAAGATGATGTCCACAACAGCAAAGCAATACTATTAATGAGCTATTGTTTACTCATGTTAGGTTTAGTGGTGTTCTGGATGGAGGAAGCACATCAAAAATACTTTATTTCGATATTGTATTTCATCTGTATGAAAGTTTCTTTGGTTGGCTGATTTAATTCGTGATTTAAATCATGCACAAGATTCACATGCTTTTGATATAGTAGATCAATTTTGGTATAATCTTTATAGATTATTTGATGTAATCTGTTGATGCATAAATTTGGCCTTCTATAGATTATTCTATTTAAAGTAATCCTTATGAATTATTTGATATTATCTGTTGATGCATATTTGTTAGAATCTAATCGGTTGATTATTTATTAATTTAAATTTTAAAATATGCATGTACATAAGGATTTATGATTATTTAATTTAAATAAGCATAAGGATTTTGACTTGATTCAGTTTGTAAAATTTAGTTAACATTCAAATTTTTGGTGCCTTTTGTGACTAGGAATAGTTGTCTAATATTCTAAATAGATTCATTGAAACAAGATGTCGCCAAAGTGACCTCTCTTGCGTAGATAGTCTATGAGGGATGTTAGATATTTGTGTGTGTAAATTTATGCGAGTATTAGTCGGCCCAAAGGAAGGTTAATACTTGGCTGAATTGCACATATACTTGTGGTGATAAATGTGTGACAATTATACGATTTACATGTGAATAATAACTCGATCCAAAGATAGGCTTATTATTTGACATGACTTATTGTCAACGTTTGATCATTACACCAAGAATACCACTTGCAGTTAATATCACTGTCCAAAGACTTTATATTAATGATGTACTAGGTATCTTGAGATAGGGTTAACCATTATTTGAATTTGTTTGACTATATTTTACGCTTTGGTTATTTGTTAGAGCATGTTTATTTTTGTTGCTTTGTTCTCTTTACAGTTAATATTGTTAAAATATCTGCCAATAAGATTTTAATTTTCATGTTTAATGAGATAAACTTTAAGGGCAAAAAGAAATGAATACAGTAGTTGCTAAGGGTCAGATCAAAAGAAACAATAATATAAAACTAAGGGTTGTTCTTTTGTGATAAGACATGACACATAATGAAGAAATGTACAAAGTACCACGCATGGCGTATAAAGAAAAGTACATTTCTAAATTTGATCTGTTCTGAGGTTAATTTAGATTTAGTACCAAGAAACTCATGGAAGTTAGATTCTGGTGGGACTACCCACATTAATGTTCTAGGCAAGGTTGTCTGAGTTACCGAAAGTCAATTGATGGTGAAAGATACATCTATGTGGGTGACGGCAATTCGGTAGAAGTGAAAGCAATAGGACATTTTAGGTTATTTTTAGGAACCGATTATTATTTGGATTTGATAGATACTTTTATTGTACCGTCTTTTAGACGAAATTCGGTTTCAGTTTCCTTAATGGACAAATCTGGTTATCATTGTTCATTTGGAAACAATAAGTTTAGTCTATCTTTAAATTTAAATATTATTGGTAACGGTTCCTTTAAGATTTATGATAACCTATATTCATTTAAAATTATTGCATCTTATAATGAAACCTTGCAAGTGGAGTCATGTGGTACTAAACGCAAAATTAACAATAAATGTTTTTAGTCTCATTATGACATAAGCGATTAGGTCACATATCTAGAAATAGAGTTGAACGACTTGTGTCTGATGAGATTTAGATTTCATTGACTTTATAGACTTTAATGTCTATATTAATGTGTAAAGGAAATACAGACCAAAGTTCAATTGTAAGCATCTACTTTATTGGTTATGCTACAGATCAAGGGGTTGATAATTATACAATCCCACACTAAGAAGAAAAAAATTGAGACGAGAAGTGTAATATTTTTTGAGGATGTTGAGTTTGGGGGAGAAATAAAGTCCGGATCATTGTCTTTGAGAAGGAATCAATTACGATTTCTACTATCACTTTTGACGATGTGCAGGATTCTATACCTGTCATGATCAAGAAGTGAATTCGGAGTCTCAATAAGACAATGTCGAATTACTTCTATAAGTCGTTGTTAAGATACCTTAACAACGACAACGTAGCGGTACCCCATTCAAGATAAGGTAATTATTCCTAAGGAACAAACTCAACAACCTCAAGAACCAGTAATATTAAGATGGTCCACCAGAGAAAGGAGAAATATAATTTCGGATAATATTGTCATATTTCTCTAGGAACGTGAGAAAGACCGTGGATACTGGAAGATGATCTAATCAACTTCCGTCAGGCCATGGAAAGTTCGAGTTCTCAAAGTGGATTGATACAATAAATAAGGAGTATAAGTTCATGCAAGACAATAAAGTTTAAGAACTTGTCCCATTACCAAAAGGTATGAAATCCATTGGTTGCAAATGGACATTTAGAACCAAGAAGGATTCGAATGGTCGTGTGGAGAAGTATAAAGTATGTCTTGTAACTAGTAACTTTACTCAAAATTTTGGGATTGATTTTAAAGAGTTTTTCTCTTCGGTATCTTTGAAAAACTCATTTAAAACAATCATAGCACATGTTACACATTTTGATCTTGAGTTACATCAAATGGATGTCAAAACGACGTTTCTTAATGGTAACATTGACGAAACTATTTATATGGTGCAGCCAGAAAACTTTGTGTCGAAAGATCCAAATAATATGGTTTACAAATTGACAAAATTCATTTATTGACTCAAGCAAGCTTCTCGTTAGTGGTACTATAAATTTTACCAAGTTGTTATCTTGTTTGGTTTTGAGGTTAACGTTGTTGAAGATTGTGTGTATCACAAATTCAGTGGGAGTAAAATTATTTTTTTTGTTTTGTATGTTGATGATATATTACTTGCCACAAATGATATAGGCATATTGCATGACACTAAGAAATTTCTATCAAATAACTTTGAGATGAAAGATCTTGGTGACGCCTCTTTTGTATTAGTAATTCAAATACACCGAGATCGTTCTCGAGGTATTCTTAGATTATCACAAAAGAGCTATATCGATAAAGTGTTTAAAAGATTTGGCATGCAGGAATGCAAACCAGGTGACGCCCCAGTCGCTAAAGGAGACAAGTTCAGTCTCAATCAGTGTCCTAAAGAATAGTCTTGAAATTAAGAAAATATAATAGATTTTTCTTTATGATCAGTTGTAGGGAGTCTAATGTATGCTCAAGTATGTACGCTTCAGGATATTGCGTACATATTAGGATATTAGGCAAATATTTAAGCAAATATGGATGGATCATTGGGTAGCAGCCAAACTACTTAAGTAATTAATAGAGAACAAGAAATTATATGCTATTTGTAGGAGATCGGATAATTCTGGAGATCATAAGGTATTCCGACTCCGATTTTGTTGGATGCTAACACAGTAGGAGATCCACATCAGGTTATGCTGACTAATGGAGATATATTTTGGATGAGTGTCAAACATGCACTCATAATTTCTTCCACCATGGCAGCAAGGCTTATAACATGTTGTGGGGCATCTATTCAGGGAATATGGTTGCGAAATTTTGTCACAAGGCTGCGCCTACAGTACGGTGTTGAAAGACAACTTAAATTATGGTGTGACAATAAATCAGCAGTAATATATTCCAATAACAACAGAAACTTGTATAAGTCAAGGATATTGATATAAAGTTTCTAGTTGTGAAGAAAAGAATTCAGAATGGTTAAAGTGTCCATATAGCACATTATGACAAACTCCATTTTAGCGGATCCGCTCACAAAAGCATTATCACCCAGGGTCTTTCATGAGCATACTGCTCATATGGGTGTTATCTCAATCAAGTATATGGCAATATAGTGGAAGTTTGCATTTTATGTATTTGGATGCAATTTGGTTTTGGACACATTTGTATATTAAAGTATTTTAGATATTTATCTGATCAGATATATGAAAATTCAGTTCATTCTGTTTTCATTATGTTAAAATATTGATCTCACTAAAGTTAAGGAGGACCAGTTGGAAATAGACATGTATTGATCACATTGCGTGTAATTTCCATGCTACGCATCCATGATTGATCTATGTCATTTAGCTATATTGGTATATGTAACCATTGATGGTTTAGTTACGCTATATGTGACGAAGGCCGCTTTGATCCCATGTTGATATGGTTAATGGAAGAGATTGTCCGGATATACCCTAAGGATTAAGATAGCAATTTATGAGCTCACTAAGGTTAACACAATTATAAGGTTACATATATGGTCCAGTAGGAGATTGTTGGAATTATTCAATAATTAAGGGGCCACACATGTAAAATTAATTGTGTTTGGACTATCTAAATAATTAAGCCAAATTAAAGTGGTCTATTTGAAAATTGGCTTAAGGGTATAATTGTCATGGAATTAATGTGTAGATACCGGAGATAATTCTAATTTGATGAGGGGTCAAATTAGAAATATCAAAACACACAAATATATACATATATATATATATATATATATATATATATATATATATATATATATATATATATATATATATATATATGTGTGTGTGTGTGTGTGTGTGTGTGTGTGTGTGTATTCATTAGGGTTATGGTCCCCAACATATACGGCCACCAAAAGAGGGGTTTTCTCTTTTTCTCTTCTGCATCCCCATCAACGGAAAGAGAGGGACAAAGGATTCGGATTCACCTTTGTCATTAAGGGTCGTATCATGTTGGAAGATCGAACCCCATAAAAGGACGACCGCTTCAAGATCCATCAAGCCTAGCAATGGATTCAGGTACGCTTCCGCATTTAGTTTTGTTCTCCATCTCATGAATCGACAGGGCACAATAAAATTCTAACATGCAACTCTAACTGGTACCTTCTAACTTATATATGTCAGCGTCATTCACCAACGATCACAATACTTTTACATTTCTTAAATTCTTGAGCCAAAGTTTTTTTTTCCTCCTTGATATTGAGAAATATGCGAGATAGACCCAAAAAAGTTTTTTTTTTTCCATTCTTTTTGAGAACCCCAAAAGGATATATCTTAGTGACAAGGAAATAAAGAACTTTTGGGTACTTTGAAGAACTTTTGGGTACTCTATTTATAAAAGAAAAAAAATTAGGCACTATTGACAAGTTGGCTCAACAATAATGATATTTTACAAAATGTCATTAAAAGAGATTTAAAGATTATAGTTCAAGGTGTGTAATGGGTCGGACATCCCAAAACCTGGATCGAACCGGACACGATCAAACCCAAATCAGGTTGGCTCAGACCCAGTCAACATGTTGTCATGACCCGATCCCAAATTGTTGGGTCAAATCGGATCATGTCCAGCCTGCACCGTTGTGAGACGGCGACAGTAAGCTGTATCCAATTGCAGTTAAACACAACAACACAATATATTTGTCACAACTTCTAAAATTACGAATATTAAAAACTTTGTCCAACAGAAAGATACATCTGATACATCTGATAATATAAAACTGTTTTAAATTCAAACATAATAACTAGAAAAGAAATGTCATCATCTAGAAAGTTGCCTCATCAGCCCCGAGATCAGTATCCTCCGATTGGAACTCTGGCAGCACAGCTGGATAAAGCTCAGGATCGTAATAGCTATTAATTAATAGCTCAGCTTCATCAATGGGACCAATTGGGGGTGGAGGATCCAGTCAGGAAAGGAGCAAAGTACAATTATAAAAATCTAACAATTCAAATAATAATGGATTAATTGCAAATCTTAACAGTTTGAAATATTTGAACAATAGTTTCCATGTAATTTTTCAACAATTAAAAACAATGTGATTTTGAATAGGTAATGTATATGACCGGTTTGGGTTGTACAATAGTATCCTAGCGATACGATACGGCTTATTCCCGTGTGTAAGATGGGTAAGCTTGCACAATTATACAATATGAAGGTATTGGTCATAAAACACTACACTACTCCCCCAATATCCCATAATCAATAACAGTCAATACTCTAGGAGAGAGTTCCGTGTAGCAATGTGGTTTAAGCATGCAAATTAATAATTACTAATTGAATTGCCAAATAAACATAACCGTACTTGCCTTGGTTTATGACTGGATTTGAAATCGGTACCGGGAAAGAAATCAGACTCGTCCTCGAAATCCTACAGTTGAGAAGTTCTGACTTAGAACCATCATCATTGAACCATATCTAGGTGTGCTAGTTACAATCTCTAAAATTGATCCTAGTCAAGTTTTATGTTATTCTATCGTAACACGTTTATCTATGCGATTTAAAATCATTAATTTAACGAAATAAAAGTCAAGTTAACATTTATTGGAAAAATTCGCATTTTTCGATTATTTGGCAAAACTTTGTATTTTGTAATATATCTAGAACTAGGTTTTTTTCTTTTAAATGAGAAAAACGTAAATTTGTTTAAATTACAAACTTGTAATTTTACTATCTATTTATTGTGAGAAAATCTTATAAATTTTTTATATCAAAAATAATATGCATTTAATATTTTACACGTCTACGACAAAACCAACAAAACCAGAAAAGAAAGTTAAAAAGCTACGCTACACAAATACATGGCCGCAGAAATAAAGATAAAAACTGGGCTTATGCCCTTACAAATTATTATATAAATTAATTAAATAAAATACTGGTGAACTCTGAACGCCGGGAAGCAGTCCATTCAGCAGGCCGAGGCCCTGCACCAAAATACTTTTGGCCAGTAACAAGCTCTAAATAATAATTTAATTATTACTTATAAAAATAGGCATCTCAGACTTGGTCAAAGTGTCATGTTGCATTCTAGCTTATGCCTCAACGTCTGGAAATTTCGGTTTCGTTTGCAATTCGCTAGGGCCCATGGACCGATATGGTCGTTGCCCAAAAGTGGTATCCGGAAGTCAACCAACCCAAAAACCGTCAAATTTCAAGAACTGAACTCGAGAAATAACCAAAAGGTTTTCAAAATATTTTAGAAAAATCGGGCAGCATCTCCTTTGTAATCGGGATAACCCAATAATGGGAAGATAACAACCAAAATATTCCAAACCAGGAATAACTTCAACACCAAAAATACATAACTGGGAAAATCAACCAAAATCCCTCTCAAAGCTATATATATATATATATATATATATATATATATATATATATATATATATATATATATATATATAAGAATGAATCAACAGAGCTTAAGCCACCTATACATGTGTTCCAAGAAACAACAGAACCCAAATCCGAGAATTCGAACTCATAATCTATCGAACTCGAAATCGGAAACCGATTTTCAGAACGGACTATTCCAAATCGAATTCGGAAATAATAGAACTAAATCCGAATAGGAATCAGAATACGAAACCCAAATTCACAGCAAAAATTCTGAATTTAAAATCGAAAAAACCCAACGAACAAATTTTGACTTAGAAATCAGAACTAAATATGCAACATTCGAATCCCATAGCGGGATCGAGACCGAGTCATCATCAACTCTACGGGAGGGACACAGGGGCACGAAAATATACCTCGGATGCTCGACTAGAGCTCTTAGATGCAATTTAGGAAAGAAATCGAAATCCCGCAAACTCGAAATAATCCAGAAGACGCGGACAGCGGGTTGCGGCCACGAAAATAGCAGATCGAAACCCGTAAACACTGTGGACAGTGGGTCGGGGCAACGGACAGTCGCGGGGACAGGGACTCGGCCCGGAGGGGCGCGCGCAAGGGGCGATCAGCCGGTGGCCGGCGGTCGGACTGGCCGCGGGTGGCTCGGGGACAGCGGGTCGGGCCGGAGGGTCGAGATCGGCGCCGGGTTGGGACCGGCGACGAGGGCTGGCGCGGGAACGGCGGCGGGAGGCCGCTCGGGTCGGGGCTCGCCTGAGCTCGGTCGGTCGTCGAAAAAATTTTGGGGTTTTAGGGATTTGGAAGAATGGTTGAGGATGAAGGATGGAGAGTGGAGAAGAGGATGGGTTTTTATAGGGGTGAGGAGCTGGGGTTACGGGAAGGAAAGGGCGTGTCGGTTCGAAAGAGGGAAGGGCTCGATCGTTCGGGAATGGATCGGCTGAAGAGTAACGGAAGGGACGAAGAAATGGAAAAAAAAAGGTTCTGAAGAGGAAATAATAAAGACATTTCTTTTAAAAGAAATATAATATATATATATATATATATATATATATATATATATATATATATATATGTGATAACTAATATCTTTAAAAGATGAAAACTGATATTGGTTTCGGTTTCAAAGTTGGATCGAGACGGGTCCGGGATGGGTCAGGCCAAAAATCCATGAAATAATAAATAAAAAAATTATACGAATTTCCTATCAATTTAATAATGATTATAATAATAATTTAGCTAACAAAATTATCCAATTAATTAATCAAAATTTACGGGTTTCATAACCTTCCCTCCTTAGGAAATTTCGTCCTCGAAATTAAAAGATAGGGTTAGGAATTACCTCAGGTCTCAAATAGATACGGATACTGCTCCCGCATCTCAGCTTCTCGCTCCCAGGTAGACTCGTCTGGAGAGTTGTGTCGCCACATAACTCTGACTATGGACGTCACAGAGTTTCTGGTTTTCTTCTCTCCTCTGTCTAATATTGCCACTGGCTTCTCTAACACTGTGAGGCTGGGTCCAATCTCCAGCTCCGAATGGTCCAAGATGTGGCACGGATCCGGAATGTAGCGCCTGAGCTGTGAAACGTGGAAGACGTTGTGCACGCCCTCAAGATTAGCTGGTAGAGCTAATCGGTACGCTACTTCTCCGACTCGGCTCAAAACTTCGAATGGCCCGATGTACCTGGGGCTCAGCTTTCCTGCTCTGCCGAATCTGATAGTTCCTCAGGTAGGAGAAATCTTGACGAAGACACTATCTCCTGCTTTGAACTCCAGTGGTCGACGACTGCTATCAGCACAATGCTTCTGTCTGTCCTGAGCAATCCTGAGTTTATCTCTAATCACCTTTACCTTCTCTGCTGCATCGGTCACCATCTCAGGTCCAAGTAATACTATTTCTCCTACGTCGTCCCAAGCAAGTGGAGTACGGCAACGACGTCCATAGAGTGCATCGAACGGAGTCATACCGATGCTAGCTTGGTAGCTGATATTGTAGGAGAACTCTACCAAGTGCAAGTGGTCTTCCCAAGACCCTCCAAATTCCAAGATGCAGGATCTCAGCATGTCTTCTAGCGTCTGGATGGTTCTCTCCGATTGTCCGTCAGTCTAGGGATGGTAGGCGGTGCTGAACTTCAATTGTGTTCCCAGACTGTCATGTAAGCTTTTCCAGAAATGAGAGGTGAATCTGGTATCTCTGTCAGATACGATACTTACCGAAACTCCATGAATCCGGTAGATATGCTGCATGTACAGTGCTGCCAACTTCTCGGTGGATAGACCAACCTTGAAGGGGATAAAGTGAGCTGACTTCGTCAGTCGGTCCACAATAACCCAAATGGCGTCATTCCCTCCTTGGGATCGAGGCAGTCCTGACACAAAATCCATCGTTATGTGTTCCCATTTCCACTCCGGGATGTCTAGTGGCTGTAACAGTCCTGCTGGTCTCTGTCTGCTAGCTTTCACTTGTTAACAAATTAAGCATCTAGCCATGTACCTGGATACGTCCTTCTTCATTCCATACCACCATACTACAATACGTATATCCCGATACATTTTATTCGCTCCTGGATGTATGGAATACTGTGACTGGTGCGCTTCTTGCATCAGCTCATTCCTCACTTCGCCAGTTGGTACGCAAAGCCTTGTTCCATGCCTCAGTGCTCCATCGCTGGCGATTGAGAATCCTTCAAGTGTTCCTGCCAGCACTTGATCTCTGAGTTTGTAAAGCGTCTCGTCTTAGAATTGTGTCTCCTTGACTTTGTCCATCAGACTTGAACGTACTTGCAACTGCATCGTTGATGAACCATCTCCTGGTACAATGGCTTCTCTTTCCAGTTTTTTCATTTCCTCTTCAGGCAGTACAATCTCCAATCCAAGCTTCTCTATGTCTTTCAGCAAATGCCGCTCCTTGGTCAAAAACATTGCCATCGGTTATCGACTAAGTGCATCTGCAACAACATTAGCCTTACCCGGATGATACTGCAGGTCGATGTCGAAATCTTTCATCAGCTCCAGCCATCGTCTCTGTCGCATGTTCAGCTCCTTCTGAGTGAAAACATATTTAAGACTTTTGTGGTCTGTAAATATTTCCACTCTCTCTCCATAGAGGTAATGCTTCCACAACTTCAGTACAAATATAAATGCTGCAAGCTCCAAATCATGCGTGGGATAGTTCTTCTCATGAGTCCACAATTGCCTAGATGCGTAGGCAATTACTTTCCCGTATTGTTGAAGAATACAACCCAATCCTTTACCAGAAGCATCACTATAAATTGAGAAATCGCCGGTACCTGTGGGTAGCGCAAGTATCGGTGCCGTTGTAAGTCTCTTCTTCAGTTCCTCAAATGCTGACTGGAAAATTTTAGTCCACACAAATTCTTCGTTCTTCCTTGTGAGCTTCGTCATCGGCTCAGCAATCCTGGCGAAGTTATTCACAAATTTTCGGTAGTAGCCAGCTAAGCCCAAGAAACTTCTGATTTCAGCAACTGAACTTGGTGTACTCCACTTCTCAATAGCAGCTATCTTCTTTGGATCCATCAAAATTTCTTCGCCTGTGACAATATGGCCTAGAAAATCCACCTTGTCTAAGAAGAATTCACATTTAGATAGCTTACCTCAGGTGCTCTTCATGCTCTTCTTCGGTCTTCGAGTAGATCAGAATGTCATCGATGAAGACAACAACAAACTGATCCAGATATTCATGGAAGACCTTGTTCATGAGGTTCATGAATACCGCAGGGGCATTCTTCAATCCAAACGACATAACCAAAAATTCATACTGACCATATTTGGTGTTGAATGCCGTCTTTGGAATATCCTCCTTCCTGACCTTGATTTGATGGTAGCCAGATCGAAGGTCTATCTTCGAGAATACCTTAGCTCCACTTAGTTGATCAAACAAGTCATCGATCCGGGGCAGAGGGTACTTGTTCTTGATGGTGATGTTGTTCAGCGCCTGGTAGTCAATGCATATCCGCACAGTCCCATCCTTCTTGGGCACGAACAAGACAGGTGCTCCCCAGGGTGAGGCTCCATCTCTGATAAATCCAAGGGCCTTCAGCTCATTGATCTGGTCCTTCATTTCCTTGGCCTCCTTAGGGTTGACTCTGTAGCATCTCCGAGAAATAGGAAAAGAGCCGGGAACTAGATCGATGGTGAATTCCACATCTCGATCCGGAGACAATCCTGGAAGACTATCAGGGAAGACGTCCATGAATTCTGCTATGATAGGATGAGGAGGTCCAGGTTCTTCGGTGATAGAGGAGTAAGTAATACCCTCCATACCTTCCGGGGCTCGAGAGATTTCAAACTCTGGCTCTCCAGGTGGGCTGAAGACTACACATCCTCTGTGACAATCTATCAGCACATGCTGCTTACTTAACCAGTCCATTCCTAGGACTACATCATAGTTAGGTAAGGGCATCACAAGTAAGGGTGCTAAGAATTTGTGTCCTGAGATAGTTATAGGGCAGTTACAGGTCTCAGTGATGGGTATGGGTCCACCACCAGTCATAACTCTACATATCTTCTTGCTAAATCCCGTAAGTAGGTGGTGTGCAGAGATAAATTTTGTTGCTATAAAACTGTGTGATGCACCCGAGTCAAATAATGCTAAAGCAGGATGTGAATGCACATAAATGGAACCTGTGATGACATCAGCGGTGGGTTTTTGCTCTGGCTCTTGCTCATTTGATGTTAGGGCAAAAGCTCGCCCAGTCTTCTGTTGGTGTTGCCCAAACTGTTGTTGCTGAGTGGGTAGGGGAGCCTTCTGCTGTGTTGTTCCGGTCCGGTTGAATGTCGTGGGGCAGTACATCACTTGGTGGGTGCCAGACCCACAAACTAGGCAGTGCCCTAGTCTTTTTCTGCAGATGTTCGCCTGATGTCCTGGTCCCTTGCAGAAATTGCAGACAGGAATCTGCTTCTTAGGTGCTCAGTCATTGTTCCTCGCCTGATGGTGCTACTGCTGGTGGTGATGAGGCCTGTTGTTATTGTTGTGGTTGGGCCTCTTCTGGTTACTCTAGAAGGTGCTAGTTCCAGAATACTCCCTCTTTGATCGAGCAGGCTGACTCTTCTCTATATCCTGAGCTCGTATTAGGATCCTCTCGTAGGTCTTGACGCCGCCTGCGATCACAGGGGTACGAATTTCTTCTCTCAGTCCATATCTGAATCTTTCAGATACTACAATAAAAAACTCTTTTAATGAAAAAGCGTCATTAATGACAAACCATGACGCTTTTTTTTAAAGCAATCATTATGAAAACGGGTGTTATAATTATTTTTTAAAAGCGTTATAAAAACCGTCATGAATAGTTTCTATAAAAGCGTTATGAATAGTTAATATATAGTGCACAATTCAGAACAATTTTAAAACGTTATGAATAGATAATATGTATAGGCTCAATGCAGCACATTTATAACACTTTATACTATTCAAATTAGCATATTTATAATGCTCTATACTGTACAGTATATATTACATTCCAAAAACTTAACATTATATATCACCATCTTTATTACATTTCTCAAAATAGAGTACATATCAACATCTTCATTACATTGAATATCCAAATACATATATATATTTACAACTACCAAAATTGTCCACATCAAAACTTGGCCACATCAAAACTGTCCACAGAACATGTAGCAAAATCCTGAAAAAGATAAAAACAAAGTTCAATATATTTTACTTATTTGGGTAAAATCTATTGTAAGTTTAACTTATCCGTATCCGTGTTCGTATCCTGAGTCCGTATCGTGGCCTTATGGATGTTGATTGATAACGACAAATTTATAGAAACAAAGGAGAAAACCTCACCTGGATTGTGCTGTCCAAATAGAACCTGGGCAATTGCCAATCCGCCCGCCTCTCCAGGATACCCAGCCCACAAGATCGCCCCGATGGTCCGATCATCCTTCGCGAAGCTGACATCCACCGGACGTAGGTGCCACAGTTCACGTCCATTCCTGAAGAGAAAAAAAAATCCAAGGTTCTTGAAGCTCGACTAGAATTTAAATCAATCAGAGGATTATGAAACTCTCGATCAAATGACAGTCATATTTATTGTGCATTTGATAGACTCAAGTCGAACTGACTCAGCAATTTGTGTCGAGACTAACACTAATAATAGAGATGAAACGAAAATGACTTTGAGTAAGAATGAATCTGAAAGAAGTGTCACAACCAAAATCTATGGAATATGCGAGTCTGAACACGGATAAGGACATTAGGTTATTGGAAACAAATATATTCAAATAGGTACATAAGTAGTCACCTATATTGCATGAATATGGACACAGGTACGGGTGCGTAGACGAAACAATATAGAGTAGGGTCTTCCATTTTCCCATGTCGGTGCAAGCATAATGCATGTTTTCATGGGAACAAAAATGAGCGGCAAAACAACTTATATTACTTGTACACAATACAACATGAATATTATTTAAGGATTGACCCCTATAAGGTGACCAGCAGCATCATGCGTTACTAGAAGACATAATATTATTCATATTCTAAACTACCTGAAACACCATACTCATGAAGTAATTTGCAATCTACATTCACTATAACATCCTTGACCCTGCACGTTCTTTGCATTTCAGATGTACCGGCATTAGTTGGAAAACATAAGTCTCAATTATCACCTTCTGTAAGAACAATTGACATATGTGAAGTTAAGGGAAGGTAAATAAATGCACCTGCTTGGAATGACCTCAAAGTCAACTATGCGAGAATCATCAGTCTCGGGGTCGTTATGATACATGACCTTAAAGTTTAGGTGGTTATTGATGTAATATTTATCTTCTTTATTCTGGTAAAAAAGAATATTGACACAAAATATCAAGTTCACCTCAAGTAAGTTACCATAGAACATTAGAAAGCAACATATACAAACTTACACTAGCTAGCACATCTTTGTACCCAACACGGAAACCGTGTTCATAACTAGGAAATTGGCTTCCATCCCTTCTTTGTCTAGGGACCGCCACTGAAAGATTATCCAGGATCCTATTGGATGCACCAAAGAATTGTTAAGCATTAGACAGATATTAGAATATATACAAATGTATGTGTTTCTGTCAATGTTTAAATATGATAAAGCAGTCTTCTACAGGAGACCAAAAGTAGCTATGCTCGTGTCATCTAAATCAGACTTCACGAGGTATCAAAACATATTGGATATGCTAACAACGTGCAAAGTTGAGAAACAAAAGCTCATATAAGAATTGGTTGCTTCTTGCATATTGCAGAACGAACAGCCACTTATATGGACCAAACCTCTAGCTTAGCAATAAATTTACAAGGCAAAAAAACTAAAAACAAATATGATGTTATACTTACATATTAACTCGGTACTCGTCGTCAATCTTCTCTTTGAAATTTTTTGCTGTCTCTTGGCTGAGCTTCTTACGGCAAGCAACTTTGCATGACTCGTCCGTGTTCATCTTAAACTAAGATAGAAATCAAACATTTGTAAGATAAAAATGCATGTTAGATAATTAAAGTTCATAATCCAGCTGTACTACATGAAGTAGCATATATTTGATAAGAGTCAAGATACAAGAAACTAACTGTATAAAGAGAGTTCTCAATTCGATCACCACGAAGAACCTCTCCCAAATTCTCAGCACTGTTCTCAATCTTGGCGGGCTTACAATAGTCCAAGAAGTAATAATCATACGTGTAGTGCCCCGTCCCGCAAAGTCAATCGGAGGAATTGGAACGCCGACGGCGTTCGGACTTAGTCTTGCAACGGCTGCTCGAAGGCTAGCTCGTCCGAGGTGACTCCTCTCTCAGGTAGGGTAGTTTCGGTGAACTTGCCTCATCTTAGCCTTCACTTAATAACTCGCATGTTTTCAACTTGCACAGGTAGGCGAATCTAAAAGCTACGAATGTGCATAGCTAAGGAAATAATCCCAACGAGTCAGAATGTCTTAGAACATGAAAAATGGTCCCACGGCCTTCATAGAAGTCAGCTCAGCATGCTTTCAAATGACACTCGATTCTTCGATCCCGTGGCTTGGGAGAAGGAAGTTGGCTTAAGTTGCTAAGTTGTCCCGATACTTGAATTAGCCTAAGTCATAGGCGTCGCCTGCGTGAATGCTTGGTAAAGCATGCACGGTCCCGTCGTTTTGTCCCAACACTCGAATCAGCCTAAGTCATAGGCGTCGCCCGCGTGAATGCTTGAAAATGCATACACGGTCCCATCGTCAAAGGCTTGGCATAGCCTTCGCACGTCCCGCGAGTTAAGTCATCTTGTACGGCTTGTTGGCTTAAGTCTAGGCACCCGAGAACTTGGTTGTTTAAGTCGACCTCGTGCATAGCACGTTCCCTCGATGCGTAGCTCGGCGTAGCCCTTGCTCGTCGAGTCGTTGCCCGAATAAGTTAGACAAGTATTGTTCTGGGCTATCAAAGCCATTTCTAGCACTGTCCCGCTCTATCTGCGGTTGTCAAGTCGCATAGTCCCTTGAGAACAAGGCTCATCGTATAAAGTATATGACTTGAGCGATAGCTTCGCCTATAGAACCAGGTCTGTCTAAGGCACGAGCTACGGTGGAATTAGTAAAGAGTATGCCACGATCAAAGGAAGTCCACGCGACTGGTTGTCGCCGAGATCGGTCCCGCTACTTGGGAGTCTCGCTAAGTCTCGATAAGTCCCACGCACGAGATCGGTCCCGCTACTTGGGAGTCTCACTAAGTCTTGATAAGTCCCGTACACGAGATCGGTCCTGCTGCTTGGGAGTCTCGTTAAGTCTCGATAGAAAAAGAAAAATATGGTCAAGTTAAGGAAGGATTTTATAGATCGAGTTGAGTCTTGCATGGTCATTGGACAACTTGTCGACAAGGTGTAGTCTTCTCGAGTGATCGCCGGGGCACCGGGATCATGTCGGCCCGGGAGAAGCGAGACGGCTGAAGGTAGGATGCTGGATAACCGTATGGAAGACTTCGACGCCTCCGGGCTAGCTACCCGTGTAGGGACGAGCTGATATCCCCGAGCCAGGTTCATGATAGCTTGACATTGCTAGTGACCACTCATGTAGATGTGTCGACAAGAACGGCAATTCGCGTATTTGCCTTTGGATAGCGTCAAGTACTAGCACGGCGTCAGTCGAATCATGAGACAGTCTAGCACGACATGTATCAAGTCAGCAAGATGTAATCCCGTTAGTGCTAGCCTTGTATCAGCACAGAAGGAATGAGTTATAGCTTATGTCAGCAATACATGTGCTTCGGCACTAAGCAAGGCTTCCGCGTATCAAGTATTGGCTTTTGTGTATCAATATTGGCATTCGTGTATTGGCTTTCGTGTATCGGCATTGTTGGCCTAAGTTTGCATAAGTTAAGTCGAGTGCCATCACTTTAAGTCGAAAGGACCGTAATGTAAAAGTTGGCTAAGTGAAGGAGTCGTTAGGCACGACCTCATCTTGAAGCACGGACAAGTCTAGGCAAAATCTAAGGGCACGACCTGCACGAGTCGTATCCTTGACGTCGTTGGCACGAGAATTGGTCTAGAGGCACTTGGGTTTAAGTGAAAGTCTTGGCACGGCCGAGTTCGCGTAAGTTGCTCCTCGGCGAAGCACTGTCTTGAATAAGTTGAAGTCACGAATAGAATATGGCACGACCCTGCCGTCCCGAGTTGCAGTTCGGTCAAGTACAAAGCGATGAGGTACTGCCTCGATCGAAATACACGTTAACATGATAGCACGACTATGTCATCGCATAACGAGTTGGTTAGACGTCAAGTCTTAAAATTGATCCTAAGACAAGACTAGAAAGACAATCAAAAGGGATTTAAACTGCACAAAGTAAATGAACGTGTCGGTTATGTATGGGTGGACGAGGAGCTCACTCCACCAGTACAGTTGAGTAATGACACCCACACAGTGTTTCAAGTACAGGCACAGGTAGAAGCTCGTGGCGCGGAGCTCGCTTGGAAGCGTCGAGGCATGGAGTTCCTTGGCGAGTCGAAGCGTGCGGTCGCGTGAAGTCAAGAATTATACGGGACATAATGTATGGACATCGCCTTCCGAAGCTTCCGCTGGCTCAAGCATGTAATCGAGAGAAGAGAGAGAGAGCGGAGAGACTTGTAAAATGAGAGAAAAGTGAGCACGAGAGACTTGTAATTTGGCCTTGCGCCCACAAATGTAATCTTGTATTCAATATCAATAAAGAGCTTCTTTTGAATGACTTGTGTTCATGTGTGCTTGTTCTAAATTTCTGCTGCATGTTCAATGTTTCTGCTTGGGACTTTTGTGCGACGACCCCGTCGCCACCGATGTAATCGGTCGTTATGAAACTGCCTTGCACGAGTGCAATCTAGGCTCGTGCGGCATCACGCCTTAGCGAGGACGATCGCTCCTACGGGAACAGGGCGTGACAATACGGAAGTTGTGTCTTTGTGGATGAAAGTTTGTTTACTTTCTCCTGTAGCTCATCACCCTGACCAAAGAAAATACACAAAGAGCTAAAGTCATATTGAATATATTCCAAACTATGCAAATTCCATCTGAAACTCATCTTCTTCCATATATTCAAATAAAATTTTCAAGCTCTGCAGAGAAGGAAATTGCAGGTTGTAAGGATTTAATTACTATATGCAATGAGTTATTCACACAAAATAAAACAGGTATCAGTAAATATGAAGGGTTAACATTTGTGCAGATCAACTGTAAAAACCAAAGATGCCCCCCTGCAGCTGCATTAACAAAGACTCATCCATGTCCGACACCACGGGCCCGTACAGGGCGTTCCTCTGCAGCTGGAGCGACTCGAGTAGGAAGCCGAACACGCAGGCCGGCACAGGCCCGGGGAGCCAGTTCGCGCTTAGGTCGAGGTAGTTGAGCCCCGTCAGCCTGGGCAGGACCCCATCGATGCGGCCGATCAGGAGGTTCGACGAGTGGGAGAGGTAGCGCAGCGTGGCCGGCAGGGCCGGGATCTGGCCGGAGAGGTTGTTGTACTTCAGGTCGAGGCGGACGAGCGCGGACGAGTCCGGGAAGTACGGGATCCCGCCGAACAGAACCCTTCCGCCTGTCCGACGTTGTAGATCGCCACCACCACCGTATAGCCCAGCATCACGTGCGACACCACGCCGGACAGGAACGTCACGAACCTGCTCCCTATTTTTTGTCGGGAGGAAGAAGAAATTAAAAACCCTAGCCCTACACTACCAAACTTTGTCGATTTAGCGACGGCCAGATCCGTCGCCAGTCCGACGAAAATTTCTATTAGCGACCGATCACTGACGGGTTTTGGCCAAAAAAATCCTTCGGCAATCAGCTCGTCGCTAATAACGGTCCGTCGCTACGTAGTCGTCGAGCAACGGACTAGCGACGGCATGTCGACTTCACAATACGAAGCATTAGCGACTACTTTTCGACGGACTGTCGTCCATTTCAAGTATTAAATACTGAACTGTTTAGACAATAGCGACGTAAAGTTCCGTCGGTAAACCGTCGTAATAGCGGATCAGAGTGTATCGTTCCGTCGTTAATCCATCGATCGCCGTCGATAACAAAGGACGGATTAGCGACAGTTTGCTGACGGAAAATCCGTCGATCAGGTTCTGGAAATGGTAGGCATTTCCAGCACCATGGCGACGGATGAGTCGTCGCTATTCCGTCGATAACTGTCGCTAACAAAAGACGGTTTAGCGACGGAATACGGACGGATTATCCGTCGACCATGTTCTGGAAATTCTTGGTATTTCCAGAACAAGGGCGACGAAAAGGTCGTCGCTATTCTGTCAAACTATATACCATCAGAACTTTGCCGACGGATATTCCGTCGACCACCCGTCGCTACCTGGAAACATTTTCAAATCTCCAGTTAGCGACGAATTTGCCGTCGAACAGTAGTCGGAAACTGGTAATATCCGTCGCGCAACGGTCCAGATGAACTCACATAATGTAATACTAAAACATCATCTACTACTATATAAGATATAGTGATAGGTTGTCGTATCATCATTGCCGAGGGATGAAGATCGAAGGACAGTCAACTTTATCTACGGCTACATAGTTTCTGCCTCGCCAGTCGAATGGCTGCAGGGACTATGTCCTGATCACCATGTCGTACCGTAGACTAATGCAAAGGGAGCTGGAAATATCCGTCGCTAACCGGTCACTAGTCCGTCGGTAACTGAGAATTTTTTTGAAAAAAAATTACAGCACTTTTCCTGTTCACAAAAATATGCATAAACCAAACCAATATATAATACACACCAATTATCCAACAATCACATAGACCAAATATATAATGCACACCAATTATCCAAGAATCACATAGACCAAATATGCATATACGAATTTAATGCACACCAATTATCCAAGAATCATATAGACCAAACCAAATTAATATAAAATAGACATCAATTATCCTGAAGAGTAACCTAATATCCGTCGTTATAATTCGATTTATCTTCAAGTATGAGAACGGATGGCTCAGAACACAACCCAAGATTCATTCTAGCATATATTAGTGTGAATCATCTATGTTCTGTACATATGGTGTAGTATATGTTCTTATCGGATCTAGTATCTGAAGATTGTAACAGAATCAAGATGAACTCACATAATGTAATACTAAGACATCATCTACTACTATATAAGATATAGTGATAGGTTGTCGTATCATCATTGCCGAAGGATGAGGGTCGGAGGACAATCAACTTTATCTACGGCTACATAGTTTCTACTTCGCCAGTCGAATGGCTGCAGGAACTATGTCCTGATCACTATGTCGTACCGTAGATTAATGCAAATGGAGCTGGAACTGGAGCCAAAATACAGTACTACTTCACCATGTCGTACCATTTTACTCTCTCTCTCTCTCCTCCCCCCTCCCCCCTCCGGCGCTCTCACTCTCTCCGGTGCTCTCACACTACTAATTCCCATGTGTTTTAAGTGTGAGAACGGATGGCTCAGAACACAACCCAAAATTCATTCTAGCATACATTAGTGTGAATCATCTATATTCTGTATACATATCGTGTAGTATATGTTCTTATCGTATCTAGTATCTGAAGGATATAACAGAATCAAGATGAACTCACATAATGTAATACTAAGACATCATCTACTACTATATAAGATATAGTGATTGGTTGTCGTATTATCATTGCCGAGGGATGAGGGTCGGAGGACAGTCAACTTTATCTACGGCTACATAGTTTCTGCCTCGCCAGTCGAATGGCTGCAGGGACTATGTCCTGATCACCATGTCGTACCGTAGATTAATGCAAATGGAGCTGGAAATATCCGTCGCTAACCGGTCACTAGTCTGTCGCTAACTGAGATTGTCACATACACATATGTATATCACAGCTAGATGTATAGATATATATACATCTATATAGAAGCACACAACTGATAGAACTCGCACTGTCCTTGAGACAGTGAACATATACACCATGAATCCAAACCCCATATTCACATTTACTAATCTAAACACCACCAAACTAATAGATAACATCCAATATGGATAACACATTATTTAGCCAATATATAAACTCGGATGAATTTGAGAAGCAAAGCCCCCCGTCGCCCCCGACCAAAGTCCGCCGCCTAGTAGTTCGGTTGCATATATATATGAAGAGTGCTTATGGCTGTGCGTCGGTTGCATATACCCCCGACGCCCCCGCCCCAAGCCAGCCGCCCAGCCCCCGACGCCGCCGCCCCAAGCCCGCCGCCCAGCCCCTGACGCCCCAGCCCCAAGCCCGCCGCCCAGCCCCCGACGCCCCCGCTCCAAGCCAGCCGCCCAGCCCACGACTCCCCTGCCCCAAGCCCGCCGCCCAGCCCCCGACGCCCCCGTCCCAAGCCCACCGCCCAGCCCCCGATCCAAGCCAGCCGCCCAGCCCCCGACTCCCCAGCCCCAACCCCGCCGCCCAGCCCCCTGTTTGCAAAAACAAAAGTTGAAGAACTTTATTGATACAAACTTTGTAAAAGATTACAATTTGAATTCTGGGAATGGTACAACTTTAGGAATCCAATCTAGATGACGATTGCTTTATCCCTTGGACGATGTGAACTCTGAAGACGAAGCCTCTGAAGTTGAAGACAACTCTGGAATTGAAGGCAAAAAGCCTCGGAAGTTGAAGGCAAAAGCCTCGGAAGAACGCAGCAGCACTTGGGTAAGAACTCCTGAACTCTCTGATCTCTGATTATTGATTCGTGATCCCCCTGAATGAAGACTTGAAACTATATTTATAGAGTTCTGAGAAATAACTAACTTTTAGTTATTCTGGACTGCGCATGATGGATTGTGCAGCAATTGGTTTGCGCAGCAATAGACTGCGCAGGCAGTTGTTGGATCATGGGTTAACTGTCTTGGACACATGGCATCATTTGATTGAAATGCGCATGATCATGCATAGGCAGTTGCCACGAAATGAGCAATTGATGGCATGAATGCCACGTGTACTTTATCATTTGTACTGGTAGAGCGTGCACATTGAACTGCGCAGACTTTGGATTGCGCCAACTTGATTTGCGCAGGAAATGGATTGTGCTGCCAGCTGTCCTCGAACGCCATGCTCACGATTAAACGAACGACCGCCTCGATCTCCGTGCTGTCAGTTGTCAGAAGATTTGATTTGTGTCAGGTAATGATGGAGATTTGCCACGTCAGCCTGCGCAATTGAGAGTGTGCGCAATCGATCCTGCGCAATCTGAATGGTGCACAATCTGTTGTCTGCGCAAATCATCTGAAAGTTGTATTTCTTGATTTTTGGACTTTGTTGATGTGTGCCAGTTGATTTTTTTAGGACCTACAAGACCCCCTTCAAAGTTTTTGAAAGTTGAACTTTATTCAAAATTTTGAAATACTTTAAATTTTAAATTTTGAATCAATTTGCACATGATGTAAGCTGGCTGCGCAATCTGAGGGATTGTCCACAATTTTAGACGCAATCTAAGGCAGCCATTTCATTTTCGAAAACTATAAATAGCTCTCTTCTTCATTTCATTTCTTTACTTTGCCTCATTTGTGTTTGAGAGAAAGAAATTTCTGAACGAACTTCGACTTCCTTCTCCGACGATCTGCATGGCGCCCCGACGATCCTCCGCCGCCGCTAAGGGCAAAGCCCCGGCCAAATCATCAAACAGAGCTGCGCGACGAGCTTCTCGTTATGAATTCGCGCACCCTGCACTGTCAGGTAGAGAATTTTTTAATCAAAAACCCTTTTTAGGGTTTTGACCTCACTGTTCTTCGAAATCCATCTCTTTTTAGAGATGTGATCATACTGCGCCACCCTCTTTAGTGTTCTGGTTGCACAAATCAGTTAACTCTTCATTTTTATGAAGAGCGACTTTCTGCGCAATCGGTTGAACTGCGCTGGCAGATGTCAGTGCAGTCTGCTGATTTATGCGAGATTGTCAGCACAAACTGATGGCTGTTTGTTCGTACAGTCTGACGTTTGTGCAAACGGATGCTGCACAATCTGATGTTGCGCATTCTGATTTTGCGCAAACTGATGACAGAATCTTTGACTTGACTTGTACTGATTTTTATTTTCTCTGTTTGATGCAGTTAACGTGAGAGAAGTTCCATAATATGAAACTTTTGTGGGAACTCTTTCAGAGTCAGAGTATAAAGAGGATCTCTCCCATGTACATTATCCCCAGTATGATCTATCGACCTCCCGTCAGGCGATTCTGATATCTCAAGACAATGAGACTCTACTGTGTTTAATGAATGGACAACCCCTTGAATCAGCAGACGCTGTTATTCATAAGAAACTTTCATTCTTGTTTGGTGAGGCTTTTGAGAAAAGCTCTCAACCAAGGCCGAGGATGGAGGAAAGAATAGTCCATCAGGAAGATAGGTCATTCTTTATACCAGATATTGCCCGCTGCCTCCCTTTATCCCGGTATGCTCATGCGAGCTATCCGAGGAAGATGGAGTGGAACCTCACTCTTTTCCAAGACGCCCGTACAGGGAAAATTTTCGTGAAGAAGGGGTCAAATAAGAAGGATTTGTTCTACAGCTCCTCTGATCGATACAGTGTCCTGTTGAGAGGCTTGAGACCCGGTTACATTTCGCCAGAGAACTCCTCTTTGTTGATGCCTGTCAGAACACCGATATTTGTAAATGAATTTGCGAAAGCTGAAGGAAAGTACCCCGAACAGGATATCAGATTAACTGGATTGGTGAATCCAGATTACAAGAGATGGAATTGTATTGTAAATTGGATTCTGACAACATTTGAAGACAGACTTCAACAAATCAATTTGTACCAAGCAGTACACGCCACTGTTTATAGTTTTGCACCCAATTCACACCTGTTCTTGGCCTTGGCTAAAAGATACAATTATAGAACAGGAACTTTCATGACCCCTGGTGGAGAAATTGGGTTTACACTCCACGAGATGAAATATATCTCGTACTTGCCAATGCCAGACGCTCCAAATGAAGAGTTTGTTCCAACCAATGATGAGTTGGACAAACTTAGAAGGGAAAATGCAGCAATGGTAGCAGTATTCGAGGAACTGCTATGCCATTACAAGATTTGTTCCCTGTTTTACAAGAGTGCTACAGCAAACACCTGTTATTCTTCGAAATGGCTTCCCTATCTGTTTCTTAACCACATAGAAGAGAAGAAGACTAAGGAAAACGACAAATGCTATCCGAATTTCTTCAAACCTTTGAGCAATACAGAAGTTATGAAGCTGATGGAAGAGAGTGGTAATTTTGATAAACAAATGAAAGATGATTATCAATATCCTCCTTTAAAGAAAGGGGACACTCTGGAGAGTTATTTGAGAATGGGTTATAGACCCATGTCAAAAGAAGCCCAACTGGCAGGGTTTCTGACATATTGGCTCCGGCGGTTTGTGGTCCCAGGATCCAGTGCTGTAGACCGCTTTCATCGCGGCGTTCTTTTTGCCGCCGTCAAGTTAGTCTTTGGCTACAAGGTGGACCTGTTATCAGCAATGACTTGCAAATTAAATGCCAGTCTTCGTTTGTATGTCGATCTGATGCTGAAAGCAAAAGAAGAGAAAGAATTCCCTCGCCTAGAACTGCCATACACATATCTATTTGGATGGTTGCTTCTCCACTATCCCACTTTAATGGACCCCGGCATGGGACCGGTTGATGGCAGCTTTCTGCGAAGGTACTCTCATAGTAAATGGAAGTACACTTCTTTGAGCGAGTGTAGATATGTTCTAAATCTGAATAGAGGATGGAACTTTTGTTGTGCTCCTCTCCCTGCTGGACATGATCAGATGCCAACAAACATGGTGGACTCAAAGATACAACCTCTAAACCGTGCAGCCTTTGAATGGTTGAAGACAATTCGACCGTCTCATTTGGTATACCGGTTCGAAGAGGAATGTTACTTAGAACCATATCTCCCCAGCCGATTTGCTCGGCAGTTTGGATATGATCAATTCCATGTGGGGAATGCAATCACCTGCCTCCAAGGCAAGGGTTTTTTGATAGACGGGGCCCGAGCCTGGGCTTACTATAATGCCCGTGATACGAAGGCCATATTCTCGATGCCAGCAAATAGCACTCATGGTCCTCGGATGCTATTTACTTATTCAGTATTTTATACATCCGCGAACACTTTTGCTGAAAATTTTAATCTCGCAGATAGTTTCGCTTCTTCGACAAGATTGAAGAAAGGAAGAATTGCTCTGTCGCTCCCTGGAAATGATGAGGTGCACGAGCCAGCAGATGCACCTTTGGAAGTCTCAAAGGATATTATGTTCCCTCAAGAAGTAAATGCACCACTACGCGTCTCTCTAAAGGTGGGCAAATCTCCTGCAAAAAGAAAAAGAAGAGAAGATCCTCCTGCTCCAGCAGCAAAGAAGAAGTTGATCTTAGATCACTCTTCTGAAAAGATCACTACTCGATCTCAGTCTCGTCAACTAGTCGAGTCAGCTCAGCAAGGAGAGGCTTCAACACCCACCTCTATCCAGAAACAAGTTGAAACTATCAATATAGAGAGCTCTGAGAGGCCATTAAAAAGAAAGAAGCTGGTCCTCAGAAGAAATCGGGCCTTGTCTTCAATCGTGATGGATGCTGCAGCTGGATTAACTTTGCCATCTCCTACTCTTGTTTCAGAGCCTAGGAATAAAACTCCTAGTCCTGAACATAGAGAAGAGATCGAGCAAAGAACAAATCTTGCTCCGGGAACTGAGGCCGAAGAGCCTAGAAGAAGTACTATGGAGGAAGTGAGGGAAGAGCAGTTACAGATTGTTGAACTTCCGCCTACTCCTAGAACCCTTTGCGAAGAGGAAGATCGCGAAGTAATTGCAGATTTAGAAGATTGTAGCTACAGTCCTCTGGATGACTATGGTGACCAAGCCGCGACTACCAGCGAGAAGGCACCAGAAGAAGACGAGGATGAGGAGAGCTCTTCGTCTGAGAATGTTGATGACTATATGCAAGATCTTGAAGAAGATGATGAAGTGCACACATCTCCTGCTGCTGCCAATGATGTAAATGATGAGGATATTGAAATCCCAGAGAATGCTGCTGAGACCTTAAATCCTGAAAAGGATGTTGAGGCTCCAGAGAATGCTACTGACACCTTAAATCCTGAAAAGGATGTTGAGGTTCCAGAAAAAGTAATAGATGAAGAAACCCTGGAAGAAACTCCCGCTAATGATCCTCAAGGTAAAAAATGGAATTAGCAATCTCCTCTTGAATGAATTGATAGCTAACGTCTTTATTTGTATTTCTTGTAGATCATGAGACTGCTCTAGCACCTCCGACGTGCACGGACATAGTACCCATAACGACGGTGGTTATTAGTAGTAGTCATCATTTGTCTTGTGGTTCTGAGACGGGTAGTAGCCAAGCTGTTATAGCTGAAGTTACTTCTGCTCTGCCAGAGTCTACTCCTGCAGGGGATAAGCTCATTGTTGGATCGAACCAAGGTAAGACTGTCTTCATTTGATCTTTTTGGTTATTTAGCAAACGACTAGCAAAATAACAATTTTACTTTTGCAGAGGAGCAACCAGGAGGGGCGACTAGCTCCACATTGGCTCCATTATTTAAAGAACCTGCTATTCAGACACGAGATCCTGCTACCTCATCTTCAACAGGAGTAGCTGCAACTCCAGGCACTCTGGCAATTAATCAGCAAGTCGTCTAATCGTTTACCAGATGCTTCTTTGAATCGTTTACCTGCTATTCAGACACGAGATCCTTGCTTCAGGAGAAGGATGAGTACGATGCAACTCATGGTGCAGAGATTACCCGCCGGACTGTAAACATGCCCGTTTTTAATAAGGAAACCGGGATAGAAGAGGCTAGAAGGAGGGTGACATCCTCTCATGAAGAAGAGCTGCAGACTCTGAAGCAGCAGATCGACAATTTGATCATTCCTCCTTCTTAATAGAAATTTTTTGTATCTTTTGTCGTAGATGTGTTTTTGTAATGCCTCGTATTTTGATAAATAAAAGACATTTTGCTGTGGCTTCCTTATTTATTACATATCTTGTTCAGATATAAATAATAGAGATAGAAAATATATTCAGAGGTACAAGACATGACATATTTCTTGATGATTTGGTAGAAAATAATTATATTCATTATATCTGCTCAGAGGTAATATGGACGTGGCAGAATATAGTGAACATTATTATTTCAATTGACAACTTAATCGAAACGATAAGTTGCTGATATGGATGTGAAATGAACAGAAAAAACCGTCAAATGATAGAACGAACGGACAAACCGTCAAAATAAAAAATAACGAACGGATGAACCGTCAAGTGATGATGAATGAACGGGCGAAACGTCGGATGAATGTGAATGAATGAACAATCGGATGAATGTAGTAAACGGACGGACCGTCAAGTGAATTAAATGAACGGATGAACCGTCAAGGGAATGAAATGAACGGATGAACCGTCAGGTGATGATGATTGAACGGGCGAAACGTCGGATGAATGTGTCGCTTTGTTGTTTGAGAAATCTCTGTCTATAAATAGGACAGAAATCTGACAGGAATGAGCACTTTCACTTTTCAACATAAAAATGTCGTCTGAAGATGCACTCAAGAAGACTGAGCTCGCCTCGAAGGTTGAAGAACACGTTAAAGAACGTCCTGTCGATCCAATTCAGCCAAAGGAAGCAGAAGCAAGCGAAGGTTCGTCTGCACCTAAGCCACCGTGAGATATCCTGGATTTTCTGCTTGAACCAGGAAGAACCGAAGAAGAAGAAGCCATGAGACTGGCTGCCTGCAAGTTCCTCGTGGGTTCCAGCAAAGAGGTTCTCGGTTCTTTTGCTGACCGTGTTTTTGAAAAGGATGGTAGTGGTCCTCGTCCAAATGTAGAGAAGGATGATAGTGATCTTCCTTAATATCGTGTACTATCATTCATGATGAAATAAAATTTTATTTATGAACATGAACTTGTCTGATGACTTACAAGTATTTACATTTACACATAGTACTTTTTAAGGAATTTGCCATTGATAGGCATCATTGCAATTCGTCCATCCAGTTCTGAGAGTTGATACGCTCCATTTAAGAAGACTTTGCTCACAACGTATGGACCTTTCCACTTTGCGTCGAACTTGCCTTTGCTCATATGAGTTATAGTCATAGGACGTCTGACTGTTAAAACAAGTTCTCCTTGCTGAAAGGCTCTGACCTTCACTTTACGATTGAAAGTCTTCGAAATGCGGGCTTGATATAACTCAATATGTTGTTGAGCCATTAATCGCTTTTCGTCGAGCGCCTCCAATTCTTGAAGTCGAAGAAGATCGTTGTTCTCTGTAGTGAGTTCGTTAGCAATGGCAATCCTTAAAGAAGGAATTTGAAGTTCCAGAGGAAGAACAGCTTCACAGCCATATACCAAAGAGAAAGGTGTAAAACCCGTAGGATTGCGGACCGTAGTTCGGTAGGCCCATAGACATTCGCCAAGCTTTTTACACCAATTCCGTTTGTTAGTAGATACAAACTTTTTGAGAAGCTTGATAATAGTTTTGTTAAAGGCTTCGGCTAAACCATTAGCAGCAGGATTGTAGGCAGTCGAAGCGACATTATCAATTCGATAATCATCACAGAATCTGGTAAATTTCTGGCTGATGAATTACGGTCCGTTGTCATGAATAATTCGTCGAGGGACACCAAATCGATAGATGACATGATGTTTGACGAAGTTGATGACACTACTGGTCTTGACTTCAGCCAAGGGTATAGCTTCAACCCACTTAGAGAAGTAGTCTGTTATTGCTAAAATAAACCGATGTCCTCTAGAAGATGGAGGATTAATATGACCTATGACATCCATGCCCCAAGCTTCGAAAGGCCAAGAAGCGGCTGTCGGATGTAGAAATTCCGAAGGTTGATGAATGAAGTCTGCATGGATTTGACAGGCTCGACATTTTCTTGCATATTCGATGGCATCTGATACCATAGAGGGCCAGTAGTAACCCATTCTTCGGATACGATCCTGTAGTTTAGGATCGGGCTGATGTGCTCCGCAGACACCGTCGTGAGCTTCACGTAGTACTTGTTTTGCTTCCTCACCAGCTAAACAGCGTAGAAGAAGACCGTCATAAGTCCGTCGATAGAGAGTCTTAGTGGCTTGATTGTAGTAGAATCGTAGAGATCGTCGTCGAATACTTGTAGCCTCCTTAAGATCTTCGGGGAGTATGTCATAAACCACGAAGTCGATGAAAGGAGTTCTCCAATCTTCATTGATAACATTAATTTCAGCATAATTACTGAATTCGATGTTACGATTGTTTTCTACGCAAAATAATTCTCGATTAGAAATAACCACCACTTGTTGTCTTCGGATGGGGACAGCTAAGACTGATATAAGATTAGCTAAGGCATCTGCTTAAGTATTGCAAGCTCGGCGTACATATTCAATAAAGAAAGCTTTGGACGATGTAGCCATGTTGATTGCTGCCTCAAAGTAAGGTATCAGATCTTGATGATGGACTTTATAAGTTCCTCTAACCTGGTTGACAACCAGCTTAGAGTCGCCATAAACTTCGAGATATTCAATGTTCAATTGCTTGGCTAATTGAAGACCGATAAGTAGAGCATTATACTCTGCTACATTATTGGAACATGATTCATCTAGAGAGTAGGCTCTTTGGATAGTTAATCCGTCTGAAGAAACGAGAACAACTCCAACTCTTGCTACAATAGCACCATTGGGTCCAATTCTGGATGCTCCGTCAAAGAATAGACGCCAAGTTGGAAATTCTTCAGAGATCAAATTGACTTCCAACGTCTCGTCTGGAATTTTATCGTAAAGCTTGGATGTTTCCGGTACGGGATGAGCTGCCAAGAAATCTGCCTGTGCTTGACCTTTGACAGATTTTTGAGGAACATACACCATGTCATATTGGGCTAGAAGGATAGCCCATGTAGCAAGCCGAGAATTGAGTGTGCTAGCCTTCTTCATTAATACCCGAAGAGGATTGACTCGGGATATGACATGAATGGTTTGACCTATGATGTAATGTCTTGTCTTTTGAACGGCGAACATAAGGGCTAGACATTCTTTTTCAACCGGACTATAACGGTGTTCAGCACCAATCATAGTACGACTGAGATAGTAGATGGCCTGTTCGTGACCTTCTTTGTTCTTTTGGGCGAGTAAAGCACCCAACGAATGATCCATAGCACGGACATACATTAAGAATGGAATGCCTGAGATTGGTGGCACCAAAACTGGTGGGTTCATGAGATATCGTTTGATGTCGTCGAATGCTTGTTGACATTCTTCAGTCCAAATAAAAGATACACCCTTCTTCATTAGCTGAGTGAATGGTCTGCAGTGTCCAGACAAGTTCGAAATGAATCGCCTGATATACGCAAGTCGGCCTTGGAATCCTCGTAGCTCTTTTAAGTTGCGTGGAGGACGTATCTCTTGAATGGCTTTGATCTTCTCGGGATCCACGTGTATACCCTTAGAGGTAATAACGAAGCCGAGAAATTTACCACTAGAGACACCCAAGAATGACTTGGTGGGATTCATCTTGAGCGGATGTTGACGCATGAGATTGAAGATTGTTCTCAAATCTTGTATATGATCTTCTTTTAGACAACTTTTAACAGCTATATCATCAACATAACATTCGACTGTTTTACGAAAATGTTCTCTGAAAATGGTACTCATGGCCCGTTGGTAAGTTGCACCAGCGTTCTTGAGACCAAATGGCATCATTGTGTAGCAATAGACTCCCCGAGGAGTGCGGAAAGATGTGTGTTTTTCATCTTCGGGATTCATCTTGATCTGATTGTATCCAGAAAATCCATCCATAAAAGATATTCGCTCGAACCCACAGGTATTGTCAATCATGACGTCCGTAATAGGGAGAGGAAATTCATCTTTCGGACATGCTTCATTAAGATCTCGGAAGTCGATGCAGACTCGAACTTTGTCGATTTTCTTCAAGACTGGAACAACGTTGGCTACCCAATCAGGATATTGTTCTTCTCGAATAAAGCTGCAAGCAATAAGCTTCTTGACTTCATCATCGATTGCGTCCATCATTTCAGGCTTGAATCGCCTTTGCTGCTGTTTGACTGGTTTAGCATTAGGCAGAATGTTCAGTTTGTGAGTAGCAATTTTGGGGTCTAAACCTGGCATATCTTCGTAACTCCAAACAAAGACGTCAATATATTATTTGATGAGAAGAATCAACTCTTGCTTATCTGCTTCCGGAAGATTCTTGCTAATAAAGATTGGACGAGGCGACTCGCTTTCTCCTACATCGACTTGGACTAGTTGATCTTCAGTAAGAGGTTCTCTTTGTTCAAATCGGAGTACCCATTGATTATCCATCTATTGAGCCCAAGGATCTGTTTCAGGACTTTCTTCAATGTCCTCATCACATCCTTCCGGAAGTTCAGCAGAAACCATATTAGAAGATACAATTACACGATGGACTTCACCAATGCTAGTATCAGAATCCCATAATCTGGAATCACAAGAATTAGAACGTTCTTCGCTATTAGAATCAGAAACTGCTGGGGATAACATTGGAGGGAAAGCGCATCCGAGACCTCTTTTGGTCCTGTTGTAATACATTTCTGACTTTCCTTGTGGAACAGCGGTACGAAGAGGAGTCTTTCTTCCCTTACCGTAGTTGAGGCCACTTTTGAAGTCGTAACCCATCTTTTGGACGATGTCTTTTGATTGTTGACTGTAACGACGGAATTGAAGATGGCCCGTGTCGTTAACTTTGCTATCATCCGTGTAGCTAAATTTTTTTTCCGGTCTTTTACTAAAAAGTATTGGACGTTCACCTTTCTTGCGAGCAGGAACAATACGATATGAGTCTTTTGGATGTTCACATGAAACTTCTGTTTGAAGAGATTGTACGACTCCCATTGTAAATGACTGAAAGCTATCTAACATATCCAAATAGTATTTAGTATGATAAATAACATCAATATACTGGAAAGTAGATGCTTTTTCATTGCTATGTACATCTGTATTTACAGCAGGACCTTTAGCCTTAGCAGGCTTGGTCAGATTGATTACAAGAGGGGGAGAAGAAGAACGTGGAGGAGGCTTGTTTCGACGAAGGTCAATAACAAGTGGCTCAGAGGAGGTGAGCTCACTTTTTTCTTTGTTGTGAGTTAAATCAACAAAAAGAGGCCCAGAAGAAGCGAGCTACTTTTTGTCCTTATTACGACGTAAGTCGATAATAAGTGGCTCAGAAGAGGTGAGCTCCCTTTGATTTTGATCAGCATCAACTGATTTTTCTTGAACCGGCAAGTGAATAGCCAGTGGTTTAGAAGACTGAGGATGAGAAACACGTCCTTTGACAGATATGATGAGAGTATCATTGGGCATTGCTTTTTGATCCTCTTCAGTATCCATGGCCAATACCACTTTCATAAATTCCTCCTTGTACATACGAGCATCGTTGTAATACGCTTCAACGCCTTTGAAAGGATAAAGGTCTGCAACTTCCTTATGAACTTGTCCTTTATCATCAACATATTTAAAGCATTGATGAAGAGTTGATGGAACAACATTATGTTCATGGAGGAATGGTCTTCCCAGAAGAGCGTTGTAAGAACAACCATGATTGTCAATGATATAAAAGGTCTCCTTTGTGCGAAGATTGCCTATTTGGAGTTTTAGACGGATCTTGCCCAAAGGTTCACTCCTTCCTTGGTTAAATCCCATGATAGTGGTGATTGTGCTCGAAAGACTATGCACTGGTATCTTCAACGCATCTAGCATTGTCTTTGGCATGATGCTAAGTGCAGACCCTGGATCTATCAGGATACGATCGACCTTCATCGAATCGACATATCCTGTATAGTAGAGAGGACGATCATGTCTATTATCTTCCAGTAGCATATCATCCTGAGTGAAAATGATGTTTGGAATCAACTCCAGGACACTATGACAGTGACGGCAAGAGACTAGTTCTGATTCCGGCTTTTTGAGAAGAGTTAAGCAAGTTTCAGCCTGCATCAGAGCTTCACTTAAAGTTTCTCGAGTTTCTTTAGAAAGGCACAAGAGCTCGAAGATTTATAGCCTAGCCGGTGTATTGGCCAGTTGAGCCAATATATCAAAGTTATATGGCTTTTCAAGTCCTGTAGGAGATGATTTCTTCAGAGGTTTGTCAAAGCGGACTTGTTGCTTGCCTTTGTCAGCCGTCATTGGCTTAGGAGGAATAGGTACTACAACTGGTGAAGATGTAGAAGGGATCTCTTCAGTGGAAGCAGGTTGTGCTGGAGTAGGTTCAGAAGAAGAAGCAGGATTCTCTTGACCTTCAGAATGATCTTTCAAATAGGCTTTCCCTGATCTGGTGCCTAACAGAATCTCTTCGTCAACTATGGGATCAAAAGACACCATGTTGTAAGTCTTTGTTTTGCCTTTAGAACGAGCTTTCTTCTTAGAAGAAGAGGGCACTTCAAATTCCGGAGCAAGATCAGGATGGATCCACATAATTTCACCGTTGTCAAGAGACAAAGGAACAAGACCTTCATTTGGTGGAAGTGGGAGATTCTCAATCTCAAGAGTAGCTTTGAGAATTGGAATGATACCATGCTGTACCATCTGCGGAGAAAAGTCACCAAACTGGACTGAAACCATGTTAGCAGTAACAGTTTTCTCATCTTGCTGTAGAGTGACGACACCAGCATTAACAAGCTCCTGAATTTTGCCCTTAAGCACATAACATGCTCGAGTAGGATGTCCAATGAACCTGTGGTAGACACAATATTTAGGATTATCTGTCTTACTGACTTCATCAGGTTTCTTTGGATCTGGGAGTTGAATTTTATTGCTTTTGAGTAAACATTCAAAGATGCTTGCAGTGTCATTCTCGTCGAAGGAATATTCCACTTTCGGACGAGGTTCCCGCGGTGGAGGTGCAGAAGGAGTAGGAGTGGATATAGGCAGAGCCACATTGACAGCTAAAGATTCTTTATTCTTGTTCAAATTAATGTTTAAAGTCTCTTTTGCTTTGCGATTGTTCTGGCGATTGCCACCACCTGACGTCTGATGTTCATCTCGATCGGGGTTAGACATCTGTACCCCCAATTGTTTGAACTTCTCGGCACTCACTTCAGCAGCTTTGGCGTTGACAATGAATGAAGGCTAATCTTGGAATTGGGTAGATCCCGTCCACATACTGATAATAGGCAAAAGATTTGCCTTACAAGTATCAATAGTGACAGCAGCTGGAGTTCCGGGAGGCAGTTTCAAAGCTTCACGGCGGAACCGTTCGCTAAAGCCCTCAGCAGTTTCATTATGTTTCTGTTTGATTTTGTTGAGAGCCGACATAGTCATGTCATTAAATCCTTCATAGAACCGTTCTAGGAAGATTTGTTTGAGACCTGAAAAGGAAGTGATACAACCATCGGACAAACTTCTGTACCAGTCATATGCTACGTCGGCTAAACAACCGACGAACACTCTGGTAAGAAGAGCGTCATTTGGCTGAAGTTGAACGGTCATTACCTCAAAATGATTGATGAATTGACTAGGGGAAGTACTGCCATCGAACAAAGAGATTGTTGGGATTTTGTACTTCGGCGGGAACGGGACTTCCTTCCATTCAACTGGATAGGGCTGCTTGATCCCCAATCTTTGCAAGTTGTCTTTCTCTTTGAAAGCTTCGAACTGGGTTCTCAAGAGTTTGACAGCTTCATTGGCATCTTCTGATGACGAAGAAGGAGCAGGTTGAGTTAGAGTGGTAGGAGGAGGAACAGTATTGTAAGCACTACCCCCAGCTCCTGACTGACTAGGTGTAGTTTGAACTTGTACTTGTACAGGAGGCATTTGAGGAGATACTACCCCCAGCCCAGTATTGGCAGGTACCGAAGATGCTATGATCTCTGGACTAGTAGTAGGTGCAGTTGGTGGTGTAGCATGCTGTGCTACAATGATGGAATGCATACTAGCAACCATTTCAGCCATGGTTTTTAGTTTGTCTTCGAGTGCAGCAATTCGCTGTTCCTGATTTACAGAAGTTGAAGCATCTGGATCATCTGTGACAACATAAGCTGTCACTTCTCTTGGTACAGTGGAAGACACTGTTTGTTCAGAACTTTCGCTGTATGCATCATAGTCTGAAGAAGAATAACCTGAAGGGTTTTGAAGAAGATTCCTTTGACCGATTGTATCTCGGCTTCGAGAACGGGTATGTTGAAACACTCCTTCGGAAGATTCTTGGAGTAATTCTAAATACCGCTGGCTTGGCTTGCGAAGCCTGCCATGCTTAGAGCATCTTCTACCCCCAGTGTCTTGGGAAGTCATGTTGACAGAAGCATATAAGACTTCGTCTTCCTCTGACATAGGTTCAATTTTAGCAAAAGTCAGACGATCGAAAACAGATCGTTTTGTTGTTTGACAACAACATTGGATGATGACTTTGTGATTGCAATGATGATCAGATGGTTGAGATGGAGGTGTTGAGATATTGTCCCGTTTTTGTTTAAGATGTTCTCGAAGATCAGGAACAACAACAGGACGAGGAAAACTCTGAGGGATCTGTTCTTTGATGACATTCGAAACATGATTCCGATTCTTCAAATATTTAGTCCCTTGAGTATACAGGGAAGTGCTCACTTCATTGGCATAAGTGTCGGGATTTTTGACCTTGGAGATTTGTTTCTGATGATGTTTGATCTTCGGCGTTGGCTGTTTGCGTTTTACCGAAGTGGGTCTGTTGAGATAAGTTCGAAGATCAGCAAATTCACCCCCAGGGGTTTCTGTCTGAGACACTAACAGTTTTCCCTATCTGGAATGAGAAATCTTGAAAGTCGGGAGATCCTGGAATTCTGCTACCGGAGTAGGCAAAATACCCCTTTGATCAGTACAAGTTTTCTTGTTATAAAGGAAAGAAGAATCCTTATTTGAAAGAGTTCTAGTACTGATTGGTGCCAAGGCACATTCAGATGGATCTTCTTCAGTAAAGACTGAAGAAGATTGAGAAAAGACCAAAGGGCCTTTTCCTTTATTTTGAGATGAAGGGTTACCTAAAGAGCGTTTCCCTCTGTTGTCTTCCAAGTCATGGGACAAGGAAGTTTGAGAAAAGACCAACGGGCCTTTCCCTTTATTTTGAAGAGAAAGAGGAATAGCCAAATGACTACCCCCAGTGGATTACGCAGGAGCAAAGCATGTTTAGGAAGAGGAACAGAGCCTTTTCCCTTGTTGTGAGAAGAAGAGAGTTTAGCCAAAAGGCTGTCACTCTTGGATTGCGCAGGAATGCTTTGCGCATGAGTTGATGGTACACTGGTTCTGGCCACAGAGACTGTGGTTTGCGCATCAGGAGTTCTTGCCACAGAATGCTTAGGTTGCACTCTGGTTGCTGGAATATTAGTTTGCGCAGGAAGTTTAGCAGCCAATTGCGCCAGAGACATAAGAGTTTTGTACTTAGCCATGGCAGCATATGAAGTCTTTTGTGCACTGCCATAGCAGACTGTGCAGCAGTAGCAGAGACAGATTGTGCACTGGACTTGATGACAGAAGCTTTGGACTGCGCAGCAGACTTGCTGTCAGATTGCGCAGAAGACTTGCTGGCAACATTGACAGAATGTGCAGCAGTCTTTGGGACCCACTCTGGGCGCACTTTGCTTATGGCAGTAGTCGTTGCAGTGCGAGAAGTAGTTTTAGAGTTGATCATAGATTCGTAGGCTGTCTGGTTGATCTTCACAACCAGTGTCTTCTGCGTCTTTCGGATAGACGCCACGTCACATTGAGTTGTCACTTCCTCATCGGAGGAGAAAGTCGTCCCTAGCAGAGTCGTCATTTTGTTTGCAAAAACAAAAGTTGAAGAACTTTATTGATACAAACTTTGTAAAAGATTACAATTTGAATTCTGGGAATGGTACAACTTTAGGAATCCAATCTAGATGACGATTGCTTTATCCCTTGGACGATGTGAACTCTGAAGACGAAGCCTCTGAAGTTGAAGACAACTCTGGAATTGAAGGCAAAAAGCCTCGGAAGTTGAAGGCAAAAGCCTCGGAAGAATGCAGCAGCACTTAGGCAAGAACTCCTGAACTCTCTGATCTCTGATTATTGATTCGTGATCCCCCTGAATGAAGACTTGAAACTCTATTTATAGAGTTCTGAGAAATAACTAACTTTTAGTTATTCTGGACTGCGCATGATGGATTGTGCAGCAATTGGTTTGCGCAGCAATGGACTGCGCAGGCAGTTGTTGGATCATGGGTTAACTGTCTTGGACACATGGCATCATTTGATTGAAATGCGCATGATCATGCATAGGCAGTTGCTACGAAATGAGCAATTGATGGCATGAATGCCACGTGTACTTTATCATTTGTACTGGTAGAACGTGCACATTGAACTGCACAGACTTTGGATTGTGCCAACTTGATTTGTGCAGGAAATGGATTGCGCTGCCAGCTGTCCTCGAGCGCCGTGCTGCACGATTAAACGAACGGCCGCCTCGATCTCCGTGCTGTCAGTTGTCAGAAGATTTGATTTGTGTCAGGTAATGATGGAGATTTGCCATGTCAGCCTGCACAATTGAGAGTGTGCGCAATCGATCCTGCGCAATCTGAATGGTGCACAATCTGTTGTCTGCGCAAATCATCTGAAAGTTGTATTTCTTGATTTTTTGACTTTGTTGATGTGTGCCACTTGATTTTTTTAGGACCTACAAGACCCCCTTCAAAGTTTTCGAAAGTTGAACTTTATTCAAAATTTCGAAATACTTTGAATTTTGAATTTTGAATCAATTTGCACATGATGTAAGCTGGCTGCACAATCTGAGGGATTGTCCACAATTTTAGGCGTAATCTAAGGCAGCCGTTTCGTTTTCTAAAACTATAAATAGCTCTCTTCTTCATTTCATTTCTTTACTTTGCCTCCTTTGTGTTTGAGAGAAAGAAATTTCCGAATGAACTTCAACTTCCTTCTCCGATGATCTGTATGGCGCCCCGACGATCCTCCGTCGCCGCTAAGGGCAAAGCCCCGGCCGAATCATCAAACAGAGCTGCGCGACGAGCTTCTCGTCATGAATCCGCGTGACGAGCTTTTCGTACTTTGATAACGCTTAGGTATCAGGCGTCATCAATACGTCTTGTCGAGCGTTATTAATAGGCCTTTTTGTTGTAGTGCGATCAGCGGGGTCGGCAACTAAGTTCTTTGCAAAGCGACTAAGTTGACCAAACTCTGCCGCATATTCACCAACCGTCATGTTCCCTTGCTTCAAATTCTGAAATTGTCTTTCCATCTCCCGTAACTCTGATGTTGGAAAGAACTTCCTGCGAAATAACCTCTTGAAGGTGTTCCAGTCAAGCTGCATATCTTGGAGTCGGGGTTCATTCCGATACCAGGTGCTTGCTACATCCAGCAGTTGGAGTCCTACAACTTCAACTTGAAGGTCATCTGGAAGTCGAGCAACGCTAAGGAGACGCTCCATACTGTCGAGCCATTCATCGGCGTAGATGATTCCCTCGGTTCTTTTGAAAGATCGAGGGCCCAGCTTCTTGAATTTCTCAATATCGCTGACTTTAGCAGGCCTTGGTTCAGATTGGGCTGCTTCTTCTCTCTCAAGTGCAGCCATAGCCACATTGTGGGCATTCTCCATGCCTTCTCTCATAATTGCCGTCTGTTCGCGATGAGCTTCAGCTTGAGTTCTCTGTACCTCAAGCACTCCTCGTAGCAGGCCTATGAGGTCGGTAGGGTCCACGGGCACTGGTGGGGCAGCTGGATCGGGTACTACCGTAGGGGCTTGTTGTTCAGTCCGGAAAGATGTAGGATCTGTCACTTGAGTAGTAGTGTAAAATCCACGAGGTGCTGGTGTATTATGGGGATGATCGGTCAGTTGCCGAGGCGTAGGATCCGGACTTGGTTGAGGAGGTGGGGTGTGATCGGGTGATGACAACCCATCGCCAGCAGTGTTGGTCTTGTCTGTGGCCATATTCTGGAAGGTTTAGGATTGCAAAACATAAGCAAGGTAGCCTACCAGTCTATAACAAACAAAAATATTTATTTATAATATATTTTGGTCCTATGTTGTGACAAATTAATGTTCTCGTGTTCTAAATATTTCTAGATATGTTTACCTAAGTTGTTGATCAGACTTGCATGGACCACCACTAAAAATATGTCACGATCCGATCCCAAATTGTTGGGTCGAATAGGATCATGCCCAGCCTGTACCGTTGTGAGACGGCGGCAGTAAGCTATATCCAATTGCAGGTAATCACAACAACACAATATATTTGTCATAACTTCTAAAATTACGAATATTAAAAACTTTGTCCAACAGAAAGATACATCCGATACATCTGATAATATAAAACTGTCTTAAATTCAAACATAATAACTAGAAAAGAAATGTCATCATCTAGAAAGTTGGCTCATCAGCCCCGAGATCAGTATCCTCCGATTGGAACTCTGGCAGCACAGCTGGGTAAAGCTCAGGATCGTAATAGCTATTAATCAATAGCTCAGCTTCATCAATGGGACCTATTGGGGGTGGGGGATCCAGTCAGGAAAGGAGCAAAGTACAATTATGAAAATCTAACAATTCAAATAATAATAGATTAATTGTAAATCTTAACAGTTTGAAATATTTGAACAATAGTTTCATGTAATTTTTCAACAATTGAAAATAATATGATTTTGAATAGGTAATGTATATGACCGGCTTGGATTGTACAATAGTATCCTAACGATACGATACGGCTTATCCCCGTGTGTAAGACGGGTAAGCTCGCACAATTATGCAATATGAAGGTATTGGTCATAAAATACTACACTACTCCCCCAATATCCCACAATCAATAACAGTCAATACTCTAGGAGAGAGTTCCGTGTAGCAATATGGTTTAAGCATGCAAATTAATAATTACTAATTGAATTGCCAAATAAACATAACCGTACTTGCCTTGGTTTATGACTGGATTTGAAATCGGTACCGGGAAAGAAATCAGACTCGTCCTCGAAATTCTACAGTTGAGAAGTTCTGACTTAGAACCATCATCATTGAACCATATCTAGGTGTGCTAGTTACAATCTCTAAAATTGATCCTAGTCAAGTTTTATGTTATTCTATCATAACACGTTTATCGATGCGATTTAAAATCATTAATTTATCGAAATAAAAGTCAAGTTAACATTTATTGGAAAAATTTGCATTTTCCGATTATTTGGCAAAACTTTGTATTTTGTAATATATCTAAAACTAGGTTTTTCTTTTAAATGAGAAAAACGTGAATTTGTTTAAATTACAAACTTGTAATTTTACTATCTATTTATTGAGAAAAAATCTTATAAATTTTTTATATCAAAAATAATATGCATTTAATATTTTATACGTCTACGACAAAACCAACAAAACCAGAAAAGAAAGTTAAAAAGCTACGCTACACAAATACAGGGCCACAGAAATGAAGATAAAAACTGGGCTTATGCCCTTACAAATTATTACATAAATTATTTAAATAAAATACTGGTGAGCTCTGAACGCCGGGAAGCAGTCCATTCAGCAGGCCGAGGCCCTGCACCAAAATACTTTTGGCCAGTAACAAGCTCTAAACAATAATTTAATTATTACTTATAAAAATAGGCGTCTCAGACTTGGTCAAAGTGTCATGTTGCATTCTAGCTTATGCCTCAACGTCCGGAAATTTTAGTTTCGTTTGCATTTCGCTAGGGCCCATGGACCGATATGGTCGTCGGCCAAAAGTGGTATCCGAAAGTCAACCTACCCAAAAACCGTCAAATTTCAAGAACTGAACTCGAGAAATAACCAAAAGGTTTTCAAAATATTTTAGAAAAATCGGGCAGCATCTCCTTTGTAATCGGGATAACCCAATAATGGGAAGATAACAACCAAAATATTCCAAACCAGGAATAACTTCAACACCAAAAATACACAACTGAGAAAATCAACCAAAATCCCTCTCAAAGCCACACATATATATATATATTTATATATATATATATATATATATATATATATATATATATATATATATATATATATATATATACACACACAAGAATGAATCAATAGAGCTTAAGCCACCTATACATGTGTTCCAAGAAACAACAGAACCCAAATCCGAGAATCCGAACTCATAATCTATCGAACTCGAAATCGGAAACCGATTTTCAGAACGGACTATTCCAAATCGAAGTCGAAAATAACAGAACTAAATCCGAATAGGAATCGGAATACGAAACCCAAATTCACAACAAAAGTTCTGAATTTAAAATCAAAAAAACCCAACGAACAAATTCCGACTTAGAAATCAGAACTTAATATGCAACAATCGAATCCCATAGCGGGATCAAGACCGAGTCATCATCGACTCTACGGGAGGGACACAGGGGCACGAAAATATACCTCGGATGCTCGGCTAGAGCTCTCAGATGCAATTTAGGGAAGAAATCGAAATCCCGCGAACTCGGAATAATCCAGAACACGCGGACAGCGGGTTGCGTCCATGGAAAAAGCAGATCGGAACCCGCAAACACTGTGGACAGTTGGTCGGGGCACCGGACAGCTGCGGGGACAGGGACTCGGCCCGGAGGGGCGCGCGCAAGGGGCCATCGGCCGGTGGCCGACGGTCGGACTGGCCGCGGGTGGCTCGTGGACAGCGGCTCGGGCCGGAGGGTCGGGATCGGCGCCGGTTTGGGACCGACGACGAGGGCTGGCGCGGGAACGATGGCGGGAGGCCGCTCGGGTCGGGGCTCGCCTGAGCTAGGTCGGTCGCCGAAATTTTTTTACGGCTTTAGGGATTTGGGAGAATGGTTGAGGATTGTAAGCCCCTGTTTTTCAAATTTTAGTTAAATTAGTGTTAATTAATTTTTAGTGTCAATTTCGCCTTAAAATAATTATTTTGATTTTTAGGAATTTTTCTAGAATTTTTAAATGATTTTTAAATGAGTTTTATATATTAAAAATATCATTTTATAATTTATTTAAATGTTTTAATATCATTTTGCAATTATTAGAATTGTTTTAATACAGATTTATAATTATTTAAATTGTTATTATAGCAGTTTGCAATTTAGGAATTGTTTTAATTCTGTTATACAAATTAATTATTGCATCTACCTACTGGAGGGACCTAACCGTAATAACCTAAATCTAGGGGGACCTAAGTGCAAACTTCCTATTCCTACCCACCCCCCGACCGACGACCGACGATGGGCTGCCCCCGCCATTTTCTGCTGCCCCGACCGACCTAGGACCGCCTCAACACCCCGATAAAACTCCCCTCCCTCCCCCCCGACCAGACCCTAACCCTAAACTCTCCCCAAGACCACCACAACCGCCCCATCTTCCACTCTCACCCCCACCGAAACCCTAACTCTGACGATCCCCTACGCCGCCCCCACAGCGACCAACAGCCCCATCCACCACTACCATTCAGTTCGCCACGCCGAGCTGGGTCGATCGTCGCCCAAGCGCCACCGTCCCGACACCCCTAGCCGCCGTCTCCGCCTTCGAAAACTTTTCCCGAAGTCGGACACGTATGTAACATTGTTTTCTCGTGTCGTGCGTGTCTCGTGTTGAGTCTATATTGTTCGCCGTGTCCTGGCGAGCATGAGGGACAAACTGGACACGCGAGACTGAACTCGTACGTGTCGTGCTAGCCCAGACACGTTAATACCTGTGTCCCTAACTGTCAGGACACCGGGTCGAATTTTTTTTTATGTGTTAATTAAACAAAACCTAATAAAACTAACCTAAACCTAACCCCTAACACAGAGCTCGGGCTGACCCCCTGGCCAGCCCGACCCAACTCAAAACCCGACCCAAGTGGGCCGAGTTCGAGCCCCCCTTACCTACTGTTGTTTCTTTTCCTTTTCCTTTTCCTTTTCCTTTTCCTTTTTTTTTGTTTTATATATATAATTATATATATATGTATACATATATTTGTATATATATATATATATATATATATATATATATATATATATATATATATATATATATATATATATATATATGCTGTTTATATATATATATATATATATATATATATATATATATATATATATATATATATATATATATATAATATATATAATATATATATATATATATATAGATATATATATAATTATATATATAAAAAAAATATATATATATATATATATATATATATATATATAATATATATATATATATATATTATATATATATATATATATATATATATATATATATATATATATATATATTATATATATTATATATATATATATATATATATATATATATATATATATATATATATATATATTAATTATATATATATATATATATATATAATTATATATATATATATATATATATACATAAATATATATATATATATATATATATATATATATATATATATATATATATATATATATACATAAATATATATATATATATATATATATATATATATATATATATATATATATATATATATATATATATATATATATATACATAAAATAGTATGTATAATAATACATATATATATATATATATATATATATATATATATATGTATGTATTATTATACATACTATTTATGTATATATATATATATATATATATATATATATATATATATATATATATATATATATATATATATATATATATATATATATATATATTATATATATATATATATATATATATATATATATACTTCATTTTAGTACCTTATAAATATATATATATATGTATGTACGTATATATATGTATTTATGTACATATATGTATATATGTATATATTTTCTTGTATGTATATTTTCATAGTTAGTAAATATTATGTATATATATTTGTATTTATATACATATATGTATATATATATTTTCATGTGTATGTATATATTATTATGTATACACTTTATAATTAAATGTTTCCGTATATATATATATATATATATATATATATATATATATATATATATATATATATATATATATATATATATATATATACTTTATAAATTAAGTATTTTTCTTATAAATATACATATGTACTTTTAAACACATGTATGCATATTTTCACTATGCATAATTTTGCCTTATTAAAAATATTAATAATTATTTTGCACTTTTTACCAAATTGTATTTTAGTGTATTTAAATTACTGCAACCATTTGGTGTCCAAGCCTAGCATGGGTTTTTGGGCCCAAATGTGTTTTCACACATTCAAGACCTGTACAAGTCATATTGGACTTGATTCATGGCCTTGGGTCCTGTATTTGAACTTTGGTTCAAATTATATACATGGACAAAATACGCAGATAATTAATTATTTAATTTCAATTGTGTGCAATGATGTTTTTGATTTTCTAAAAATACTTAAAGTACCGTTAAAATTCTGGAAAAATAGTATTTAGATACTATGTTAATTTAGCTAATTTAGTATAATTTTTGTAGTATTTAATTTACAGTTTTGCCACTAGTTTGGCATATGAAACCAAAACTTATTTTCTGTATACTTAGGAAAACTGATTTTTATAAAATACTTGTACTGGTTAATAAATTCCAGAAAAATTATAATAAATTTCTATGATTAACAAGGATCACTTTGATACTTTACTTTAAGTAAAACTAGGCTTTTTGTCTAACTCTAAAATTGTTAGAACACAATGATCATTTGATTTATTTATTGATTAATTACGACTTGTAGCTTTTTGTGTTATTTTGAGTTTTAGCCGTGTTGAACCCCACCCCTCACTAGTGTAAAGACCCTAGAAAGTTAGTTAAAGTAGTGTGTCACCCCACATTGGTCTCCTATGCCAAAGTCATCATTTTTGGCTAGGTGCCCAGTCACAAGTCGTGTCGCACCAATTAGTGTCCTAGTATTTTAGCTTGGTGTAAAAGCTAAGTTTATGTATTTATTTCTACAGTGACGAGTTACCGGACATCCATAGCACTTTTATCGCAGCTTGTTTTGCTTTGCTTTGCTAGAGGCAAGTACTTTCTATGAACTTTACATATTGTTACATAAATGAACTGCAAATCCCACCATGTTAAATGCTGATCCTTGGGGTAGCAAGTTAAAATATCACATATTGTACTTTCCATTACTACCATGCTTAGAACAGTCTTGATGTTTCTCTCACATGATTAGAATATGGGTTATGGAAAAACTGATAGTAGTGTACGTGATCATGACCCCCCTATAGTAGCGAGCGAGGTCGCATTTTATATGCATACCTTGTCGCAGGCCATTATCCCGCATTTCTGTACGGATGTACACCTATGCTTGTTAACTTGTACGTATGTACATTTTATTTACATGTACCACAGTATATTGTACATCTATTGACCGATCACGTACTTGCTACAGTTTTAAATATTACATATACATCTGTCTCTATGACATATGTGTCCTTGCCATGATAGACTATGTGATGCCATACTTTCCAGTTATTCCTCCTATGTTCATTTCTATGTTTCATATGCTAGTTTGTTAGATTCAGTACTTGCTTCCGTCCTGACAGGATAACGTTGTAGGTGTCCTTACTGAGGAGGAGTTACACTGCGATACATATTATGGAGATACTGCCGAGGACCCGGCTTTGCCATACGAGGATGTTCCTGCGGGAAGACTCGTCTAGTTTGCTTAGCTGTTTGGGATATTTAGTGTAGTCATGTATTAGGCTACATATTTTGTAACTGGACATGTATCCAGTTTTACATTTCAGATCACTTGTACTTTGGACTTATTTCTATATGAGACGACTTTTGTGTTTGGAGCATTTATGATTCTTCTTCACTTATAGAACTGTTAGCACATTTAGTCTTATCATGTTGTCTTTAGAACAGCTTACTACGTTTTATCTCAACGTAGGCTGGACATGACTCGGCCTGGCCCAACAATTTGGGTAGCGGGTCGTGACAAGGATGAAGGATGGAGAGTGGAGAAGAGGATGGGTGTTTTGTTGGGGTGACGAGCTGGGGTTACGGGAAGGTAAGGGCGCGTCGGTTCGGAAGAGGGAAGGGCTCGATCGTTCGGGAATGGATCGGCTGAAGAGTAACGGAAGGGATGAAGAAATGAAAAAAAAAGGTTAGGAAGAGGAAATAATAAAGACATTTCTTTTAAAAGAAATATAATATATATATATATATATATATATATATATATATATATATATATATATATATATATATATATATGATAACTAATATCTTTAAAAGATGAAAACTGATATTGGTTTCGGTTTCAAAATTGGATCGAGACGGGTCCGGGACGGGTCAGGCCAAAAATCCACGAAATAATAATTTTTTTTAAACGACTTTCCTAAATTAACAATTTAATAATGATTATAATAATAATTTAGCTAACAAAATTATCCAATTAATTAACCAAAATTTACGGGTTTCACACATGTCGACCCGACCCGATCCACTACTGTAATGGGTCCAGGCTGGATTTGGTTTACAACGCGTAGGTCCGGACCGACCCAGACTCTCTACTGATCCCACTACTAAAATATGATCTATTAGCGACGTAATTTAGCGACGACATAAAATATCGTCGCTAAATATGGAATATAGCGACTCCTTTATATATACATTGTAAAACGTTGCTGACTTGCGACGTTCAGCGACAGGAGTTAAATTACGTCGCTGAATAGTGACGTGCAGCGACATATTATTAAAATATGTCGCCATCTATTAAAATTTGGCGACGGTTAGCGACGACATCTCTTGACGTCGCTAAAATTTTTACTTAGGGCACAGCGTTTCATTTTTTCCCCCTCACTCGAAAATTCCAATTTTCACTCGAGCTCCCCTTCCCCCCTCCCCCCCCCCCCCGGCGACCCCCCCCGGCAACTCCCTCCCCCTCCGGCGACCCCTACCCCTCCGACGACGCCCTCCCCCTCCGGCGACCCCTACCCCCCCGTCGAGCTCCTCCTCCTCGAGCTCAGGTAAACACTAACCTAATTAACTCCTTTCCCTCCTCCTCCTCCTCCTCCACCCCGCACACACCCACTGTCTGTGCGTGCGTGTTTTGGGTTTTATTTAGGTTTAATTTTGTTCAAACCCTTGGACACTGACACGACCCTTGGACATGTTTTGGACACTGACACTGTGTGTGCGTATTTTGGACACGGACACGACCCTTGGATACTGACACGATTATTGGACATGTTTTGGGTTTTATTTAGGTTTAATTTTGTTCAAACCCGATTCATATAATGGTTTTGATAGTTCACAATCGGACAATACTAAAGTTTTCAAGAGGAAGAAAAATGGAAAATAATGGTTTTGATGACATCTTATTTCCAAATAAATACCACACCAGAGCACAGTCACACTCTCAGAGTACTGTAGAATGTAATGTAGAGTCCAGGAATAGCTCGGGCTGCAATTTTGTTTAATCAATGTCACGCCCCAGAACCAGAATACTGGAGAGCGGGGGCAGACATAGCCAGCTACATATATTGAAGTGCAACCCACCTCGCTATACGGTCACGGCTGTCTAGATACATGAGGGTTTAACTACAAGCCAGCAGTCTCTTAAGGTCATGAACAAGCCTATTGTCTCAATCACAAGCAAGTAAGTAAATATTATAAGATGTATGATCATTAAATATACAATAATAAGGCGTCCTAAATATTACATATTCAGCTGATCATGAAGCTAGTCATTACAAAATGTTAGGACTAGCAAGAGTTTAGTCATACATGATCAACCCTAGGATCTGTCAATCATGTTACAGCCCGTAGGCAGACAGTAAGTAAGTACAATCGAGCTAAACAGGTGCTCGTCGGCTAAACGCCTCAAAAGAATATTTTTACAATAAAGTGGGAGATCAAAAATAAACCCACTCGTTGCCCTGGTTACGTCTAGTCGCCACCATCGGGCTGGAAGGTTGGTAGATCCTCTGGAGCTGCTCCAAAATCTGGCCATACAAAACCAGCTGGGTCAGATCCCAGAAAGAACAAGTGCCACAAATGAGACTTCACTTAGGAACTAAAACCAGCAATCAGCACAAGAGTTTAAAATAAATAGCAAAAACTGGAAGTAAGGAAAACAAATCAGGATGATATACGACGAGATAACCATGGAACTATTCAGATAACCAGGTTACAACCCATAAACAAAACAAGGACCGGGGTTGTAACCCTTCGTCTGAACAGAACTTGGAATTCTCAGCCATTTATCGGTAAAATAAATATAAGCATTTTGGTCATGCAATAATCTGGAACAAGATCAGGGCAAGGCTAGACAGGTTAGACTCCATCCAATCATTTTACGGCCAAGCAAGAATTACGGCTTGATACTTTAACTAACTAGGGTTGTCACAAACCAAATTACTAACAAGATGCAGTGAGATTATTCCACAGCCACAAGCCCTGCAGACCATCCAGGTTACCCAGATCGAAAATTAGGGGTTGAATTCAGGTGGGTACATCGTCCAGGAAATGCATGTACCCTTAGGTAGCTTGAAGGGTGCAACACATGACAGTGTGCTGGAAATGTGCCCTACACGACGGCATGCTACAAATCCCAGGAGCGCCCAGGTAACTGGTTTGCCTGTAGCTGGAAAATCTCATCATGACTACTGTATAATTCTAGTTATTAACCTTAGTCCAATTTAGTAGGTACTCCTGACCGTGGAACTCAGGAGTCCCTGTCCTAGACATGATGCAAAACAGGACTGGTTTATTTGTACAAGCACAATCGCCTACGGTGTCCAGGTAATTTATACAGATCATGTCATGTCAGGTAGCCGTTACAACAGCTGTTCAAAATAAATCATGTCAGGTGTACTTGTCAGGAGTGCGCCACGACGGACCACTATCATGTCATGTTCAATTATTATTTCCAAACATATTAAGTAAATTCGTGATTATCAAGTTCATGACAAAAGGCGTAAGGGTATAAAATGGGCGTAAAATATACAATAGGGGTTACAAGACATGGGCAAATAATAATAAAAGAATAGTACACAGGGCTATTGGAGAGCCATGCGGCTCAGGCATATGCGGCCAGGAATGATCTCATGCGGCTGGAAAGAGGACAATCCATGCGGCTGAATAGGGTCAGGCGCATGCGGCTAAAGGGAAAGGCTTATGCGGTTGAAGGGTATCAGTCTTATGCGGCTAGCGGTAAGGAAGGGACGGATGCGGCTCACGGGAAGCAAGTACATGCGGCTATGAGTGATAGGCGCGCATGCGACTGGCCGAAGAGTGGTTCCATACGGCTGGCTGGGTTCGGCCTTATGCGGCTAGCGGAATTCGGATTCATGCGGCTAGCGGAAGTCGGATTCATGCGGCTGACGGGACAGACGCCCATGCGGCTGCAGAAGCTATGGGTGCATGCGGCTAAATGGTTCAGGATCTCATGCGGCTGGAATAAGACTCAGCCTATACGGCCAAGAAGGAAGTAGACTTATGTGGTTCCTAGAAGTTCAGGCACATGCGTTCGACTCGAGTTCATGCGGCCAGAAGGACAAAGGTCTCATGCGGCTGGAAGAACACTTGCCGTATGAAATATTCATGCGGTCAAGTTAAGCATTGTTCTTCTTCTCCAAATTTTCGAGAAGAAGAACACCATGAAACCAAACACTCCAAGCTCCATAAAACCTTCATCCAGAGTCCAAATCTAAACTTTCATAGGTCAAAATGGGGTAGAACAAAATTCTCTACAACCTGGAGCCATCAAAACTTAGAAATAACAAGTTTAAGTAGATCAAAACTCAAAAAATTCGAAAATAATGTAAATATAGATCTACAAGAATCTAGCCATGGAAAGTGGAAATGCCAAGTACTAAAGTAAGTTAAAATGCTGTAAGGAAGAGAATGAAGCAATAAAATTGGAGTTCCTCCATGAAGCAAGTTGCACTTGCCTAGACCTCTCTCTCCCTCTCTGGTAGGTGAAGAAGTTATGGTGGAGGAGAAGAAGAGTAATGAGGAGAGAGAAAAAGAGAATGGATAGTAAATACTAAAGGTGGTGGTAGGTAGGCGGTTCACCTTTGGTTCATAATGAACCAAAGCAAACCGAGCCAAACCGGACCAACCCAAGAAATAAACCAAGCCATGAAGAAAAGCCAAGCAAGAAATCATACAATACGGAAATAATACGTACACGTATTCCAAAATACGTAATACGAACCACAGGCATTACAATCATGTATGCTCAAATATTCTTAGAGATCTCCAATTGGACTAGTGTTTTAGAAACGCCAATTTGATATAAAAAAGTCCATCCGGAATGTAATTTGCGTCTTGCATTTCACACATAATAGAACCCTGAATGAAACAATTAAGCAGTAGCTATGGATGAATGTCACATGTTGGAAATTCGTATCATGTATATAGGGTTGCTTATAATTTGGACACCTGGAATAGTCCCAAATGAATAGAGTGCATTATTCAAGTATAGTTTCCATTGTGGTTTGTGGGAGGAGAGCCATTTTTTTCTTGGAGCTCTCGTTGAACTAGCTTTGGCTGGTTTGAGCCAAAGTCATCCAGAGGTGTAAGTGAAGTGTAGTCTAGTCTAGTCTAGTGTGTTGTAGTGCCCCGAAATTCGTAATACGTATTTTATACGTGTTCGTATTTCTGACCCGTATTTCTCATTTTCTTTGATTAGTTAGTTGTGGTTTATTTTCATATTTAGCATTGTGGTTTAATTATCATTTATTGTTCATGGATTTATTTTGATTAAGTGGAGCTTGGTTTTATTCGGATAGGAGAATGATTGGGTTGGTTCGGCTTGGCTTGGTTTACTTGGTTCATCATGAACCAAGGTGAACCCCTACCTACCACCACCATCCTCATTTATTAACCCCATCCTCTTTCTCTCTCATCATTCACTCTTCTTCCACTACAAAATTGTTGTAAATTAGCGACTAATCTAGCGACTAACCAATTTCAATTGCTAGACTAGCGACTTATTATCGACGAAAAGTCTACTAATTTTTAGTTCAAATTACCGGGAGTCGCTTTTTGTTAGTAGAGTGTTGGGACGAATTAGTAACTTTACTAGCGACTGACTGTTTCCATCAATAACGACTCAAAGTTTCTGTCGCTAGGAAAAGTATAACACCATTTGCCAAAAACCCTTTTGGTTCCCCCCAAAATTTTTTGTTCTCTTTTCCCCCAAAAACTCTTCCCGCGATCCCAATCCCCTCCTCCTCTCGACGTTCCTCCTGATCTCCTAACTCGTCACGACCACCAAAAATCTCGCCTGAAGCCGTAGCCTCTCACTCTCTTCTACACCTCCTCTAAACAATATATTGACAATGTAAGGTTTTTTTGGTTCCCCAAATAATTTTTTTTCTTCAATCCCTAACCCTAATTCGCGTGAAGAATATTCCAAATATGGGAGATTTATTCTCCCGGAGAGGAGATGTAGTGTCCCAAAATTTGTGATACGTATTTTATACGTGCTCGTATTTCTGACCCGTAATTTTCTCTTTTCTTTGATTAGTTAGTTATGGTTTATTTTCATATTTAGTATTGTGGTTTAATTATCATTTATCGTTCATGGATTTATTTTAATTAAGTGGAGCTTGGTTTTATTCGGATAGGAGAAGGATTGGGTTGGTTCGGCTTGGCTTGGGTTACTTGGTTCATCATGAACCAAGGTGAACCCCTACCTACCACCACCATCCCCATTTATTAACCCCACCCTCTTTCTCTCTCATCATTCATTCTTCTTCTTCTTCACCGTTGCTCTCCACCTACCAAGAGGTTTAGGCAAGTGCAACTTGCTTCTTGAGGGATCCTGATTTTTATTGTTCCATTCTTTTATTTACATGATTATAAACCTCTTTAGAACTTGGAGTTTTTAATTTTGATGGATAGATTCTTCTAGATCTACATTTTTACTTTGAGTTCATGGAGTTTTCTTGGTTTTGATCTACTAAAACTTGTTATTTTCGAAAACTAATAGTTCCATGAGCAAGAGCACGAAATTTCGTGTGAATTTGGTTTTTGATTCACCTCATTTCGAGTTAAAATAAAGTTTTTATGGCCAAAACAAGTTTTCTGAATTTTCATGTCGGCTGAAGAATCTGATTCTGGCGTAAAATGAAAAATTACGCAGGGAGCTAGCGTAAAATCAAATTTTACGCAGGAAGGCTTGCGTAAAATGAAATTTTACGCAGGAATTGCGTAAATTACGCTGGAATGTATCCAGAATGTAATATTTTACGCAGGGAACCCTGGAATTGCGTAAATTACGCTGGAATGTATCCAGAATGTAATATTTTACGCAGAGAACCCTGGAATTGCATAAATTATGCTGGAATATATCCAGAATGTAATATTTTACGCAGGGAACCCTGAAATTGCGTAAATTACGCTGGAATGTATCCAGAATGTAATATTTTACGCAGGGAACCCTGGAATTGCGTAAATTACGCTGGATTGTATCCAGAATGTGAAATTTTATGCTGGAACCCTCCTCTTTTGCATATTTTACACAGAATTGAATTTTTGGCTTAAAAAGTGCACAGAATGACTGTTTTTTGCCAAGTTAAGCTATTTTCTAGCCAGAATTTCGAAAAACTCAAAACATGAAAGTTGTAGATCTTTTTCTTGGCTTCAAGAATATGTCATTAGTTATTTTATGCAGGTTTTTCTCATTCATGATAATATAAGAATAGAACACGATAGTGACCCGCCGTGGTGCACTCTTGACATGATAACTTGACCTGACAATTTGACATGATAACTTAACATGATAATTCTTGATAGTGGTCCGCCGTGGCGCACTCTTGACAAATAAGCCTGGCATAATATTTCTCGAACTACTGTTGCGACGGCTAGCTTGACATGACAAATATGAATGACCTGGACACCGTGAATGATTGTGCTTGTACAAATGAACCCGTCTTGTCTTGCATCATGTCTAGGACAGGGATCCCTGAGTACCACGGTCAGGGGTACCCACTAAAATCGACTAAGGTTAACAACTAGAATAATCCAGTAGTCATGAAGAGATTTCCCAGCTACAGGCAATCACGTTTCCTGGGCGTTCTAGGGATCTGTAGCCTGCCGTCGAGTAGGGCACATTTCCAGCACACTGATATGTGTTGCACCCTCTAAGTCACTTAAGGGTACATGCATTTCCTAGATGATGTACCCACCTGAATTCAACCCCTAATTTCTAACCTGGGTAACCTGGATGGTCTGCAGGGCTTGTGGCTGTGGAATATCTCATTGCATCTTGCTAGTAATTAGGTCTGTGGTAATCCTAGTTAGTTAAAGTAACAAACCGTACTTATTGCTTGGCCGTGATTGATTGAATGGAGTCTAACCCTGTCTATTCTTGCCTTGATTCCTGTACAAGATTGTTACATGACATGATTACTTGTGCTTGCTCTAACAATAACGATCGGGGGTCCAGTTCTATTCAGGCGAAGGGTTACAACTCCGGTCCTTGTTTGGTTTAAGGGTTGTAACCTGGCTCCCGGAGCAGTTCTGTGTCCTCTCTTCGTTTATTGTCTTATTGTACTCCATGACATGCTCGACATACTTTACCTTACGTCAAGATCGTAATTATTTATACTGGCCTTATTGATAAATGGTGGGGATACCAAGCTCCGTTCAGATGAAGAGTTACAACTCCGGTCCTTGTTTGGTTTACGGGTTGTAACTTGGTTATCGGAATAGTTCCATGGTTACCTCATCGTATATCACCTGTCATGCTTTTTTCTTAATTACTGTCTTTTATTTGTAATTATATTCTTATGCTAAATTGTTGGTTTTAGTTCCTAAGAGAAGCCTCCTTTGTGGCACTTGCTCTTTCTGGGGTCTGACCCAGCTGGTTTTGTATGGCCAGATATCGGAGCAGTCCCAGAGGATCTATCTAATTTCCAGCCAGATGGTGACCACCAGGCGTAACCCTGACAATGAGTGGGTTTCTTTTTGTCCTCCCACTTTATTGTAAAATTATTCTTTTGAGGCGTTTAGCCGACGAGCACGTGTTAGCTCGTATTGTATCTATATTTACTGTCTGCCTACGGGCTGTAGCATGATTGACATATCCTAGGGTTGATCATGTACGACCGAACTCTTGCTAGTCTTGACATTTTGTACGACTAGCTTCATGATCATCCAATATGTAATGTTGGGGACGCCTTACTATTGTATATTTGGTGGTCTTACATCTTGTAACATTTACTTACTTGCTTGTGATTGAGACAATAGGCTTGTTCTTGACCATAGAAGACTGATAGATTGTAGTTAAACCCTCATATATCTAGACAGCCGTGACCGTATAGTGAGGTGGATTCCATTTCATTATACGTAGCTGGCTATGTATGCCCCCGCTCTCCAGTATTCTGGTTCTGGGGCGTTACATGGTTTAAGTGGTGGCCCATGCAGGTCTTGTCAATCAAGATATGTGAGGGTTTATCGAATAGATGTCTCAATCAGTACTCGCCCTTGATCTCTGCTCGTATCCCCTTGATTCCTAAAATTCTTGTCCTGATCACATGCTTGTAAATCGTTAATCTGTCCTGGTCCTTCCTTATTGTTCCCATGTCATCTTCTTCAGCGGCATTGAACCTGGACCTGCCGATCAGCAAGGCGGATCACCTCCCGTGGACCAACAGCAACTAGAAGATCAGGCCCAGCACTCAGGAGCAGCATCCCGAGTCATGCCTACCGGGGATCCAGAGCCACCAGTTCAGCCAGTTCAGCCTGCAGAGCCTGATGATGGCACTTTGGTAGGTCTCATCAGGACCTTGTTAGCTTCCCAAGATCGTCAAGGTGATGCATTGCACCAGGCAGTAGAAGATGCTCTGAACAGAGGCGGTCATCCAAGGAACAGTACAGCGAACAGTTTCAAACGCCTGAACCCCCCATTCTTCGATGGCAGCGAAGATGCTATTGCTGCTGATGCATGGCTCCAGGATACTGAAGTCATTCTAGAGGCAGCCAGAACCCCGGAGGACGAGAAGGTGGCCGTGGTGCATCTACAGTTACTGGATCTTGCCCGCAGCTGGTGGGCAGCTCAGGCCGTTGGATTGGTGGCGCCTATTGCTTGGGCAGTATTCCATGAGAGATTCCAGACGAAGTACTTCGATGCGGTGGCTCGCTACGACCTACAGACCAGGTTCACCAATCTGAAGCAAGGAGGCAGAACGGTCGACGGGTATGCGGCCGAGTTTTCCAGGCTTAGTCGGTTTGCTCCCACTTTGGTGGCGACCGAGTTTGACAGAGCCCAGCGGTTCCAGCAAGGGCTCTATCTCAAGATTTTGTTGGCAGTGGAGCAGTTCGTACATCAGACTTTTGATGCAGTGTTGAGGGCAGCTAGGAGGCATGAGTATACCTCCCACAGGATCGTGGACAGGACCGGAGGTCGGAAGCGATCTCACGGCCAGATGACCCAGTCGACAGCACCAGCCCCGGCAGTCAGGGCTTTGACAATTGGAACTCCGAGGCAGGCAGCCTCAGTGACGTCGGTCACGTCCCCTCCGTAACAGAAGCTGAAGCAGTCTTCCGCAATGGGCTGCACTCATTGGGGAAGCCAGGACACGTTGTTTCGGAGTGTCGCAGAGCGCAGGGATTATGTTTGGCTTGTGGGGCACCAGACCATAAGAGAGGGTCCTGTCCGAATAGGGCCAGTTCATCATCGGCCCAGAATAATCCCTCGGTAAGGGGGCCAGCCCCAGTCCAGCAGCAGCAGCAGTACCAGCCTCCGAGGCCATTGCCGCCTCAGGCCCTAGCCTTCCAGCTACAGAGACCCCAGCAGTATGCCCAGGTCCAAGCTCAGATCCAGAATCGGCAGAGAGGTATATGTGTCCTATTGTCTTGCTTTCCACCGTCGTTATATGGGACACATGTCATGTTTCATGTATCCTAATTATAACGGTATATCCCGGGCCTGAGCCATGTCCTAGATCATTCGAAAACGGTTATTGGTACCAACCTTTTCGTATGAGGAGAGGCCCGTGTCCCTGTTTGACCAAAGAGAGAGACCTTAAGCGCAAGACTATCAGTTTAGTTCGTGTTGCTTGAGTTCATCGCTCTTTGGAAGAGTCAAACGTGGGAGTGTGAGGATGATATCCGATCACGTCATCCCAATCGGTTTGGCTCGTAAGGTGTAATATCTTCCTTATGCCTTGCACTTCGATTCCTTGCTTGCATGTATGATTGTATGATTTATTGGTAGCGTAGATTGCTTGCGATATTATAGCTGTCCCGACATCTCTAGCCTCTTGATTAAATTCCGAGGACGGAATTCTTTTAAGGTGGGTAGGATGTAGTGTCCCGAAATTCGTGATACGTATTTTATACGTGCTCGTATTTCTGACCCGTAATTTTCTTTTTTCTTTGATTAGTTAGTTATGGTTTATTTTTATATTTAGTATTGTGGTTTAATTGTCATTTATCGTTCATGGATTTATTTTAATTAAGTGGAGCTTGGTTTTATTCGGATAGGAGAAGGATTGGGTTGGTTCGGCTTGGCTTGGGTTACTTGGTTCATCATGAACCAAGGTGAACCCCTACCTACCACCACCATCCCCATTTATTAACCCCACCCTCTTTCTCTCTCATCATTCATTCTTCTTCTTCCTCACCGTTGCTCTCCACCTACCAAGAGGTTTAGGCAAGTGCAACTTGCTTATTGAGGGATCTTGATTTTTATTGTTTCATTCTTTTATTTACATGATTATAAACCTCTTTAGAACTTGGAGTTTTTAATTTTGATGGATAGATTCTTCTAGATCTACATTTTTACTTTGAGTTCATGGAGTTTTCTTGGTTTTGATCTACTAAAACTTATTATTTTCGAAAACTAATAGTTCCATGAGCAAGAGCACAAAATTTCGTATGAATTTGGTTTTTGATTCACCTCAGTTCGAGTTAAAATGAAGTTTTTATGGCCAAAATAAGTTTTCTGAATTTTTATGTCGGCTGAAGAATCTGATTCTGGCGTAAAATGAAAAATTACTAAGGGAGCTAGCGTAAAATCAAATTTTACGCAGGAAGGCTTGCGTAAAATGAAATTTTACACAGGAATTGCGTAAATTACGCTGGAATGTATCCATAATGTAATATTTTATGCAGGCAACCCTGGAATTGCGTAAATTATGCTGGAATGTATCCAGAATATAATATTTTACGCAGGGAACCCTGGATTTGCGTAAATTACGCTGGAATATATCCAGAATGTAATATTTTACGCAGGGAACCCTGAAATTGCGTAAATTACGCTGGAAAGTATCCAGAATGTAATATTTTACGCAGGGAACCCTGGAATTGCGTAAATTATGCTGGATTGTATCCAGAATGTGAAATTTTACGCTGGAACCTCCCCTTTTGCATATTTTACACAATTGAATTTTTGGCTTAAAAAGTGCACAGAATGACTGTTTTTGCCAAGTTAAGCTATTTTCTAGCCAGAATTTTGAAAAACTCAAAACATGAAAGTTGTAGATCTTTTTCTTGGCTTCAAGAATATGTCATTAGTTATTTTATGCAGGTTTTTCTCATTCATGATAATATAAGAATAGAACACGATAGTGACCCACCGTGGTGCACTCCTGACATGATAACTTGACCTGACAATTTGACATGATAACTTGACATGATAATTCTTGATAGTGGTCCGCCGTGGCGCACTCTTGACAAATAAGCCTGGCATGATATTTCTCGAACTGCTGTTGCGACGGCTAGCTTGACATGACAAATATGAATGACCTGGACACCGTGGATGATTGTGCTTGTACAAATGAACCCGTCTTGTCTTGCATCATGTCTAGGACAGGGATCCCTGAGTACCACGGTCAGGGGTACCCACTAAAATCGACTAAGGTTAACAACTAGAATAATCCAGTAGTCATGAAGAGATTTTCCAGCTACAGGCAATCCCGTTACCTGGGCGCTCTAGGGATCTATAGCCTGCCGTCGAGTAGGGCACATTTCCAGTACACTGTTATGTGTTGCACCCTCTGAGTCACTTAAAGGTACATGCGTTTCCTAGATGATGTACCCACCTGAATTTAACCCCTAATTTCTAACCTGGATAACCTGGATGGTCTGCAGGGCTTGTGGCTGTGGAATATCTCATTGCATCTTGCTAGTAATTAGGTCTGTGGTAATCCTAGTTAGTTAAAGTAACAAGCCGTACTTATTGCTTGGCCGTGGTTGATTGAATGGAGTCTAACCCTGTCTATTTTTGCCTTGATTCCTGTACAAGATTGTTACATGACATGATTACTTGTGCTTGCTCTAACAATAACGATCGGGGGTCCAGTTCTATTCAGGCGAAGGGTTACAACCTCGGTCCTTGTTTGGTTTAAGGGTTGTAACCTGGCTCCCGGAGCAGTTCTGTGTCCTCTCTTCATTTATTGTCTTGTTGTACTCCATGACATGCTCGACATACTTTACCTTACGTCAAGATCATGATTATTTATACTGGCCTTATTGATAAATGGTGGGGATACCAAGCTCCGTTCAGATGAAAAGTTACAACCCCGGTCCTTGTTTGGTTTACGGGTTGTAACTTGGTTATCGGAATAGTTCTATGGTTACCTCATCGTATCACCTGTCATACTTTTTCCTTAATTACTGTCTTTTATTTGTAATTATATTCTTATGCTAAATTGTTGGTTTTAGTTCCTAAGAGAAGCCTCCTTTGTGGCACTTGCTCTTCCTGGGGTCTGACCCAGCTGGTTTTGTATGGCCAGATATCGGAGCAGTCCCAGAGGATCTACCTAATTTCCAGCCAGATGGTGACCACCAGGCGTAACCCTGGCAATGAGTGGGTTTCTTTTTGTCCTCCCACTTTATTGTAAAATTATTCTTTTGAGGCGTTTAGCCGACGAGCATGTGTTAGCTCGTATTGCATCTATATTTACTGTCTGCCTACGGGCTGTAGCATGATTGACATATCCTAGGGTTGATCATGTACGACCGAACTCTTGCTAGTCTTGACATTTTGTACGACTAGCTTCATGATCATCCAATATGTAATGTTGGGGACGCCTTATTATTGTATATTTGATGGTCTTACATCTTGTAACATTTACTTACTTGCTTGTGATTGAGACAATAGGCTTGTTCTTGACCATAGAAGACTGATGGATTGTAGTTAAACCCTCATATATCTAGACAGTCGTGACCGTATAGTGAGGTGGATTCCATTTTATTATACGTAGCTGGCTATGTATGCCCCCGCTCTCCAGTATTCTGGTTCTGGGGCGTTACAGGAGAGGTCACTGATGCCAAGGCCATGAGGACCAAGCAATTATTCTTCTTCTTTTTTTCAAAAAAAATCCATTTATTTTGTACTTTGGCTACCAAAATTTTCCTAAATTCTACTTTTTTGCTTGTGTTGGGATTGAATTAAGGAAGGAAAGAGCAGTTCTTCTTATATGGACACCTTTAACATCGTATGCGAGGTGAAAGTTTATGTACCTTTAAAATGTTTTGGTCTTTTAGATGTTGATCATAATTTAGTTGATTTGAAGTTTGGGCACTCCCATGGTCATATTTTTAGGGGTTATGATCCATTTTTGCTTGGCTATTGTTTCCAGAACCTACTTGGTTTTGGTTATTGGTTACAGAAACTTCCTTTGAGTATCGGTTTCGGCAGTTTCAGGTGGGTTTTGAATTGGTCATTCTTGGACCCTCCAATTCCATCTCGAAACGGCCAACCGATGCGTGGAATCATTATCTTGGTTGCATATACATGGATACATATATGGATATAGACATAGATAATATAATTTGTATGGAATATAATTGTAAATTAGGTCATATATCATAAAAAGATTTCACTTCTTTTAATTTTTCTCTGGATTGATTTGGTTGGTTTAGGAGAGAAAAAAATTCCTCCAACTTTTCTTTCCTCCGCTTTTCCTTTCCATACTAACCATGCATCCTTTTATATGGAGGTATATGGAAATGTCGGATGTGGTGTGCACACTTGAAGAATTATGGGATGTCTTGGTAGATCTCCATCCCGAAAAATTACTAGGGTTCAACAATTAAAACTATGGAGGAAATATAGAAGACTTCAAGTTATTTCCAGAAAATTTTAAGCTCGAAAAGAAATACAATGTTGAAGGATTACTAGAGATGCAAACAAAGAAGAAACAAATTGGCTTACTACATGTTTTACTGATATCCTTTCTTCTGTATGATTGATTCAATTTATGTTGTCAATAGTTGGACCTGTCGGCAGTCCAGGGGAAAATGGAGAAACTACATTAGATGCTATTATGGACGGAGTAAGTTTCCACCATTCACTTGGACCTGCTTTCATATTGATTTGAAAAGATGTTTTCTCATACATGTATAGAAGATAATGAAATGACACATTTTTGGTCTAAGGATCCATAGACGACAATGGATGTTGGGGCTGTCCTGAGTTCTTTTTCCCTCTGTTATGCGTATTTATGTTTTGCATATGATGGACAAATAGCAGTCGGGACATCCACAGTATGGAATCCATAAACTGACTGATCTAGTTGAATGCACGCAGTAAATATGTTTCTTTGATGACCCTTTGTAGTGTCAAACATTGCAAGTATGGAATCCATAAACCGATTGCTAAATCTTGCTTTAGTTAGATTATTTTCTCATTTGGTGACTTGAGGATGTACTGACTTATATATTCCTCGTATAATTCTTCTCCCTTTGCAGTATATTCATCGAAAATGTGTCCAGAGATGGTGCAATGAGTCGGGTGACACTACATGTGAGATATGTCTTCAGGTGAGTTTTTTCTTTTTCTTGGACTCAGTGGTTTCTAGCCTAGGTATGTAATGCACATTTACTTATTCTAGCCTTCATTCTCCTTGTATTGGTCTTACTGGCCATTTGAGCCTGGTTATACTGCTCCTCCTCCCCTGTTATTTTGCCATGGGAGTATCCCCGTGAACTACAGGTACGTGTTCCTGTGTACAATGTGTATAAGTATCTAATTATGTAAGCAGTGTGTGCGTTCATGTACGTGCAGACAATCTATACTTGTATGTGTATACGTAACTAATTTTATGGATTGTACTTAAGTATGGGGTCATACATAGCGGCTTCAAGCTTACATATGAATCCTTTTGATAAGCAACTACATAAACATGCGGGTATATAACCAGCCAAGAATTGGACAATTAATTTGACTTACAAGGGAAGAAATCTTTATACCTTAGTAACATCTTAGTTAAGCCTATGATTGGAATGGTGAAATTACCAGTTGTTCAACTAGAGAGGCAAAGATATTTTGACTAAGCCATAGAAACACGTCTCTTGGATCCTTTATAATAATATGTAATGGAGTAAAATCTGCATAGTAGTTCATTCTTACAAGTAAATAATCAGATGCAAGGATTAATATACTTGTTCTATTGATGAATATCATATCTCCGTGATTATTTTTGTTTGCATCAATCTTAGTTTCATCTTAGTCTTTAGTTGATTTTTAATTCATTATAGGTTCTTGTCAGAAATGTTCCACCAGATCCCGACGAATCAGTTACAGAACATGTCAAACATTTCATGTCTGTAAATCATCATGATCACTATCTTTCACATCAGGTTTGGATCTGTAATAATCTTTTACCAAGTCCATTTTTATTGCTTTATTTTGTATTGATCATTTTTTTAATAAGTCTAGTTTCACATTTCACTAACAATTTGCAATTTGTACTTCATGTCTTAATTTATGATGTTTCTAGAATTACATATTTAATTAACAAAGACACAAATTCAAGGGATATTCTTCCTTCAGTATGAGTGCATAAAGGAATACTAATGGGAAATCATCTTGAAATGTTCTGTTAGAAGGCTATGCTAATGTTATGTTATGTTACTTGGGAAATGCATCAGTTTGCTTAAGCTGTAGGACTTATCTTTTATGGTGAAATGTCCCTTACCTTTTAGGCTTTTTGGAAAATGGTAAGTTTTAGAAACAAAGAAACTTTAGTTTCTATTGGTTCCTAGGAACCTAAGGAAACTAAATTTTAACTTAAAATGAAAGATAAGGGACACTTGCAGACTTGGAACTAGTATGTATGTCTAGACAAAGCTGCAGCCAGGGGCAGACAATTGTTTGGACGAGGGCGGCACCCCCCAGAAGTTTGGATTTCTTTTTTGAGATATGGATTGAATTACTAATTCTCTTCTTAGAAGACTGATTTGCCCACCCTGGTTTTGGTTATTCTGTTTATCAATTTTGAATTACCCATGCTAAATTTTTAAGAAGTTAGTTAAATAGAGAGAATCATGTATATCAATCGTGGACATCCATTTAGATATTTAAAAAAAATTATATCTTCACTTTCTTATTTCATTCATTGTTCCTAAACTGTCCATGGGAGTATCCCCATGAACTACATTATGGAATCCATAAACTGACTGATCCAGTTGAATGCACTCAGTAAATATGTTTCTTTGATGACCCTTTGTAGTGTCAAACATTGCAAGTATGGAATCCATAAACCGATTGCTAAATCTTGCTTCAGTTAGATTATTTTCTCATTTGGTGACTTGAGGATGTACTGACTTAGATATTCCTTATATAATTTTTCTCTCTTTGCAGTATGTTCATCAAAGAATATGTCCAGAGATGGTGCAATGAGTAGGGTGACACTACATGTGAGATATGTCTTCAGGTGAGTTTTTGTTTCTTTTTCTTGTACTCATTGGTTTCTAGCCTAGGTATGTAGCACATTTACTGATTCTAGCCTTCATTCTCCTTGTATCGGTATTTCCAGCCATTTGAGCCTGGTTATACTGCTCCTCCTCCCCTGTTATTTTTCCATAGGAGTATCCCTGTAAACTACAAGTACTTGTTCCTGTGTACAATGTGTATATGTATCTAATTATGTAAGCAGTGTGTGTGTTCACGTACGTACAGACAATCTGTACTTGTACGTGTATCGTCATCATTCATCTAGTAAAGTCTCATAATGATTCAAGTTTTCTACATGGACAGGTTCTGTAGGTCTCAGTTTCCTGCAGTTCTGCAATCTGAATAGCTTCAGGACAAAGTTTATCTTAGGATTTTCATTTTTCATGGGCTTACCTGTACCACAATACTTCAATGAGTACACTTTTGTTGCTGGCTATGGTCCAGTTCACACTGGAGCAAGATGGGTATGCAAAACATCCCGTCTATCTCTTGTTACATTGTTATGTTATGTACTAATAGTCTTATTCTCCTTGCAGTTCAATGATGTCGTCAATGTTATATTTTCTTCCGAACAATTTGTTGTGGGTTTTGTTGCTTTCTTCTTGGACAACACTCTCCATAGGCTCAACAACATAAGAAGGAAGGACAGTGGTTATCACTAGTGGGACATGTTTCGGTCTTTCAAGACTGACATCAGAAGTGAAGAGTTCTATTCCTTGTCGTTCAATCTGAACAAGTTCTTCCCATCAATGTGAGAGCAGATATCATAAAATCTAGAACTGTCTTGTACCCCCTCCAGAGTTCTTCAGGCTATCAATGTTTTGCTTTCTCCATCAGCGAAGGAGAAATGTTATTAACATATCCTAATGGGTTCAGCTAACATTTGTTTCATATGTTTACTTTTGTATATTTGATAGGTGATATGGACCAAAGTAGGCTGTTGTTCTTTAACCAATGATACACCTGTGCTTGTTTGTCATTCATCTCTAAATGTTTATGTACTTTGTGTATGTTATATTTTTGTTTATATCATTGGTAATTATTGTGGTGCTAAAAGTTGTTTGAATTGCATTTATGTGTGTTGTGGACTTGTTTAGGATGTGCATAGCATGATTCCTACAAATATGAAAAAAATAAATGATTCAGCTATAGAATAGCGACTAATCGGCAACTAAAAAACCCTGGAATAACAATAGAAGCAACTAACCAGCGACTACCCAACGACTAACCAGTGACTAAATAGGTCAGTCGCTAGATGTCAACTATAACCATTATAATCGTAAGTTCATCGTAATGTAGTCGCAAATTCGTCGCTGTGTCGGGGACTAAATCTTTAGTCGACAGTTAGTCGCTATTTTTAGTCGCTATTTCAGTCGCAAATTCGTCGCTGTAGCGACTAACTAGCGACTAAAATTGAACATCGACGTTGCTTTTAGCTACAAAATTTTTTAGTCGCCGGTTAGTCGTTAAATCGTTTTACCGACGAAAATGTCTATTTTAGCGACTGAAATTTTAATCGCTATTTAGCTATTTTTTTGTAGTGTTCTTCCTCACCGTTGCTCTCCACCTACCAAGAGGTTTAGGCAAGTGCAATCTTGCTTCTTGAGGGATCTTAATTTTTATTGTTCCATTCTCTTCTTTATATGATTATAAGCCTCTTTAGAACTTGGAGTTTTTAATTTTGATGGATAGATTCTTCTAGATCTACATTTTAACTTTAAGTTCATGGAGTTTTCTTGGTTTTGATCTACTAAAACTTGTTATTTTCGAAAACTAATAGTTCCATGAGCAAGAGCACGAAATTTCGTGTGAATTTGGTTTTTGATTCACCTCATTTCGAGTTAAAATGAAGTTTTTATGGCCAAAACAAGTTTTTCTGAATTTTCATGTCGGCTGAAGAATGTGGGCTGGCGTAAAATGAGATTTTACGCAGGAAGGCTAGCGTAAAATCAAAATTTACGAAGGAAGGCTTGCGTAAAATGAAATTTTACGCAGGGAACCCTGAAATTGCGTAATTTACGCTGGATTGTATCCAGAATGTAATATTTTACGCTAGGGAACCCTGAAATTGCGTAATTTACGCTGGATTGTATCCAGAATGTAATATTTTATGCTAGGGACCCTGGAATTGCGTAATTTACGCTGGATTGTATCCAGAATGTAATATTTTACGCTAGGGACCCTGGAATTGCGTAATTTACGCTGGATATCATCCAGAATGTAATATTTTACGCAGGGAACCCTGAAATTGCGTATTTTACGCTGAATGGTACCCAGAATGTAAAATTTTACGCTGGAACCGTCCCCTTTTACATATTTTACGCAGAATTGAATTTTCGGCATAAAAAGTGCACAGAATGACTGTTTTTGCCAAATTAAGCTATTTTCTAGCCATAATTTCGAAAAACTTAAAACATGAAAGTTTTAGATCTTTGTCTCGCCTTTCCGAATATCACTGGAGCACCTCATTTTAAGTTTATATGTGGAAGTTATGCCCCGTCTCCCTGAGCCGCATGATTCATCCACAACTCTTGCACCCGGTTTATATTTAGTTATTGCATACACGCTTATACCAGGTTAAATATTAATTTTAAATAATGACATGATATGATAGTGACCCGTCGTGGCGCACTCTTGACAGTGTATTTGAAATGATATATATCTCGAATGCTGTTGAAACGGCTAGCATGTCATGGCAGAATTGAATGGCCTGGACACCGTGGGTGAATGTGTTTGTACTAAATGAACCGATAATGTTTGCATCATGTCTAAGGCAGGGATCCCTGAGTACCACGGTCAGGAATACCTACAGTAATTGACTAAGGCTAATAAACTAGAATAATTCAGTAGACATGAAGAGATTCCCAGCTACAGGCAATCCCGTTATCTGGGCGCATTAAGTGGACTTGTAGCCTACCGACGAGTAGGGCACATTTCCAGCACACAGTTGCGTGTTGCATTCTCCATAAACGGACATTCGACCTGGATAACCGGATGGTCTGCAGGGCTTGTGGCTATTGGGATAATCTTATTGCATCTTGCTAGTAACTAGGCCTGTGATAACCCTAGTTAGTTAAAAGTATCAAGCCGTACTCTTGATTGGCCGTGATTGATTGGATGGAGTTTATCCCAGCTTAGTCTTGTCCCGATCCTGTACAAGATTGTGACACGACATGATTAGTGATGCTTGCCTTAACAATAACGATCGGGGGTCCAGTTCTGTTTAGGCGAAGGGTTACAACCCCGGTCCTTTCTTGGTTTAAGGGTTGTAACCTGGCTCCCGGAGCAGTTCTGTGTCATCTCTTCGTTATTGTCTTATTGTAATCCCATGCCACGCTCGTCATGTTTCACTTACTGTAACGACATGATTAATTATTTATACTGGCCTTAACAATAAAGATCAGGGGTCCAGTTCTGTTCAGGCGAGGGTTACAACTCCGGTCCTTGTTTGGTTTAAGGGTTGTAACCTGGCTCCCAGAGCAGTTCTGAGTCCTCTCTTCGTTTATTGACTTGTTACCTTACCAATAGTATTTGAGACGGGTCTCTATTCAGGTGAAGGGTTACAACTCTGGTCTTTGTTTGGTTTAAGGGTTGTGACCTGGCTACTTGAATAGTTTCCTCGTACTCAGTTTACTGCGGTTATCTCTATTATTATCAATTCTTTATTTAGCTATCTTTATTATTCTATTGTGATATGTTGATTTTAGTTTCTAAGCGAAGCCTCCTTTGTGGTACTTGATCTTTCTGGGGTCTGACCCAGCTGGTTTTGTATGGCCAGATATCGGAGCAGCTTCAGAGGATCCACCTATCTTTCAGCCAGATGGTGACCACCAGGCGTAACCCTGGCAGCGAGTGGGTTTCTTTTTGTCCTCTCACTTTATTGTAAAAATTATCCTTTGAGGCGTTTAGCCGGCGAGCATGTGTTAGCTCGTATTGCATCTTTACTCACTGTCTGCCTACGGGCTATAACATGATTGACAGATCCTAGGGTTAATCATGTATGACTGAACTCTTGCTAGTCTTGACATTTTGTACGACTAGCTTCATGATCATCCAATATGTAATGTATGGGACGCCTTGCTATTATATATTTGGTGCTCTGACATCTTGTAACTATTAAATACTTGCTTGTGATTGAGACAATAGGCTTGTTCATGACCATAGGAGAGTGATGGATTGTAGTTAAACCCTCATATATCTAGACAGCCGTGACCGTATAGCGAGGTGGGTTGCACTTCAATATACGTAGCTGGCTATGTACGCCCCCGTTCTCCAGTATTCTGGTTCTGGGGCGTTACATGTGTTGACTTTATTTTTATTATTATTATTATTATTATTATTATTATTATTATTATTATTATTAATGTGGTTGGCAATCAAAAGTAGCAATTAGCGGAGGTGGTCAGCAATATTGACTTTTTTGGTCGTCCCCTTTATCCGGTGAGCTAATTAAACTGATCACGTACGTTGTCCTTTGAAACGTATCCTCTAAAAAAATTGAAAATAATTGGTTTTGACCAAAACCCTAGCTAGTAAGTCTACTACTGATATCGTCGATACCAATACTCATAGGAATAGTCCGATACCGATTTCCAAACCTATATGTTGTTGCTCAAGCAGTTTATAACTACAAATGCGTAAGTGCAACATGAAAATCTGATATACAAAGGAGGTGCTGTCCAAATTTTAAAAAAATATAATGTGTATTTTTGTAATGATGTGTGTCTGTGTTTACAGTGTATGTGAAATGTAGTGTTCGGTTCACACACACTGTAAACATAGACACACAGCATAACAAAAATACACATTATATTTTTTTAAATTTTTTTTCAGTATTCTGCGACGAATAGCGACGTATAGTGACGGATAGCGACGGAAAGTGGACGTCGCTATACGTCGCAAATTAGCGGCGGTACGTCGCTGTACGTCGCCGCCTTGCTGACGTGGCAGGAATTGTCACGTCATCACGTCAATAGAACTAAACGTCGCTACAATGTCGCACTACGTCGCTAAGTTTGCGACGTAAAGTTCTCGTCGCTCTACGTCGCTAACTTTGTGACGAACTAGCGACAAGGGCGGGACGTCGCAAACAGCGACGTAGGGCGACGTATTGGCCATCTGCGACTAGTTAAAAAGCGACCTTCACTTTACGTCGCTAAATCCGTCGTCAATTACGATTAGCGACGTAATTTTCATTATTAGCGATGTATCATGACGTCGCTAATTTGCCTTATTTTAGTAGTGTCCAGGCTGGGTTTAGCTCCTGAGACCTGCAAGCCCGATCCGATTATAAGTCCGATAAATGTCCAATGCAGATGTAAATTTATGTGTACATTAAAAAAGTTGTAAAGGAGAGAGCGAGATTGAACCCAATATCTCCTAATATCCTATAACTTTTCTTGCTATCGACTAGTTACGCTTTATTTTGTGTTATGAATATAAATAAATGTTGTATGCATACTAAACTTTTTATATATATGGCCCTCAGGTGAATCTGGACCCACTTCAAATTTAGCCCGGGTCCGGTCAGGTCTGACCCCCATCGGTTCAAATATGGACCACATTGGCCCGGGTCGACCCGGCCCGACATATATCTTGATATTCTGCCTCCAAAGTCTACAACATAAAGAAAAAATAGAATCCCTTATGCAAAGAATTATTTTGGACTAATTAACATTCGACTATGAAGTTTATACCAAATTAAGAAGAAGTAAACCAAAAAAACTTAGGGTCAAAAATTTTCAATTGGACATGTCAGGATTTAAACCTATAAAATCCAATGTCGTAACACTAATTAGCCCCTTTTTTAGGTAGTTGCCCTTCACCTCTATAGATTTGAACTTTAGTCAACCTTAATAAAAAAAATATTCAAAATATACATTTTAATAATGATTTAACCTTTTAATTGTAATTTCTTATATCAAATGGTTACGAGTCTACACAAGTGTACAATCATGACACTGAAAGGCAACTCAGTTTAAATAGACGTGACACATTTTGTTTCTTCTAAATGCTTTTATCTTTTAATCATGATTATTTTTTATCCTCTATCAAAAAAGATCATTTAGGTTTTAACCGTGACACTTTTTATTTTGTAGAAGTACTCTTTTCATGATCATTCTTTATTCTCTTATATTTTTTTTCACTTGTACTTTTGTTATATAAACTAAAAAAATTGCTATCTTCACACTCCTTGATAAATCACCCCTACCTCCAACACGCATGAACATTATAATTTTTTAAATTCTTTAAAATTTATATTAATTAATAATGATAATAATATATTTAGAATTAATTTATCGTGAGACTTCTTTTAAAGACATATTTATGTATAAAATGTCCAACTCGTTTTACAATGTTTTTCTAAAGAAAATTGGTCAGGTATTTAAGTTTTTCTAAAGTATAACTAAATAAATAGACAATCCTTCATCATAATAATTGAATTTTTTTTTTTAATGGTATGACCTAATATTAAACAATGACAGGCTATTGTTTTGATATTTTAAAGGCTTGTGATAACGATCTCGCGGAAGTAGCTATTAAGCTATTCAAAATTAAATATATTTAGTTATTTATATATAAAAATATATATATATATTGTTTTGACTTTCTAAACGGCTATGTTCTTTGTTAGGCGAGCTGCCCCCTAGGCCCTACCATACTCGGTATTAATTAATCTTTCAATAAATAATTAATATTTCAATAAGCAACGCACATTTGAATTATAATTCATGTTCAATTTCATCCAAATGTCATTTTGGTGAAATAATATGTTTCTTCATCAAAATGCACATTAGCTTTGAATTTTTTTTTCAAACAAACGAATTTCTGTATAGAAAAAAAAAAAGTGTGACGTGCATGTAACTTTCACTAGTGTTAATTAAGGGAACAATGACTGAGCTACAATGTGAAATTATTATAATAATAATGATAATTATTATTATTATTACTACAAATTTAGTGGCAAAATGCTCAAAGAGGTAAATGCATGCATCTATCAAGTAGCGAACACTAATTTGATGGCTATCAAGAACCGATAAAACAAGAGAAGTACGTCCTTGACAACTATTTGTGGGCACATAATTTAGGAAATTTTCACCACGACCACCAATTGATTAACGACTAAAGTAGCAAATTTTCCGTGCCACGTGAATATTGACATGAGATGTTAGCTTTCTACGTGTCAATAGAAGTAGAAAAGCATTTGCTTATCAATGATATCATTCATAAGAGAATATTTTGGTGTTATCCCCCTCTCCTTTCCTTATTTTTTTTTTCTTCTTGTTTTTTGTGTTATACAAGTAAATACTAGTCTAGTACTTCCAAAGTATTCCTAAAAACTGTTCCTCCTTATATATCAGCTAATATCATATATTAAATAATATTATTCTAGTATTTTAATTGTCCTATTTATTAGCAAAAAATTTAAAGTGTTTCTACAAATTATTCCTCCTTATATATCAACTGATATGACATATTAAATAATATTATTCTAATATTTCAATTGTACTATTTATCACAAAAATGACTAATTTTAACCAAAAAAATATCATTTAATTTTTAATATTAATATTAATATTAATATTAATATTAATTTTATGGCAAATTTAATAAAAAAATTTATGGGCAATTTATTAATCCAGTCGTATAATAAAATTTGCTTAAAAAAAATAGAAAATAGTCGTGTTAAGATGACAAAAATTATCATTGCTCACAATGATATCTATTGAGATTATAGCTTAAAGCAAGATTGGATAGTTTTTTCATCGATTCGTTTCGAAAAATGTGTTGCTGGAAACACGGTATGATCCGAACTGGAGTTGGCCCATGGACTGGGTCCATATGCAATAAAAAAAAATTCTCATGTAACACCTGAACTAATCTCAATTATTTACACCTCATGATCCCACCGCATATCCAATGTGGAACTAATTAAATTATCAACTCCATTGTTACCCCTTTGATCGCTCAACCGGAAACGAGATACAATCCAACATATATATCACCTTCCTTCACATAACAAACATTGATGCGCTAATGGAAGAACTCGGACAAGCACGCTGCTCCTGCCACGTCCGATGTAAGCGTGCGCCAACAAATCACAACTTTGTACTCTTTATCAGATCTGAAGATTTTATTTTTAATTGTAATAGAAATAATTGTTGATTATGGAATTTAAAACTAACCCAATAGTAAAATCTCTCACCACACATATTGCTTGACCTAACACATTAATATGTGTACACTTCAATAAAAAAAAAAAGAATATTTAGTAATAGGTTATCACCTAATAGTTGATATTCGAATTTGAGTTTCTAGATTGTCCAACGTTAATGTTTGAGTCTTCAGATCACTGTTCACGTAGGCTAGTGAACAATAATTTAAAAATTCAAACACGAATATTGGACAATTTGGAGACCCAAACCATAATATTAACTATTATTTGAGACCATATTACTAAATAAATCTAAAAAAAATTTAGTAATAGGTGTTAGAAATTTATTGTGCCCTGTCGATTCATGAGATGAAGAACATAAATTAAATTGCGGAAGCGTACCTGAATCCATTGCTAGGCTTGATGGATCTTGAAGCGATCGTCTTTTTATTGGGTTCGATCTTCCAACTTGCTACGACCCTTAATGACAAAGGTGAATCCGAATCATTTGTCCCTCTCTTTCTGTTGATAGGGATGCAGAAGAGAAAAAGAGAAAACTTCTCTTTGGTGGCCGTATAAGTTGGGGACCATAACCCTAATGAAAACATATATTTATTTGTTGTGATATTTCTAGTTTGGCCCCTCATCAAATTAGAATTATCTCCGGTATCTACACATTAATTCCATGACAATTATACCCTTAAACCTATTTCCAAATATACCACTTTAATTTGGCTTAATTATTTAGATAGCCTAAACACAATTAATTTTACATGTGTGGCCCCTTAATTATTGAATAATTTTAACAGTCTTCCACTGGACCACATATGTAACCTTATAATTGTGTTAACCTTAGTGAGCTCATAAATTGATATCTTAATCCTTAGGGTATATCCGGACAATCTCCTCCATTAACCATATCAACATAGGATCAAAGCGGCATTTGTCACATATAGCGTAACTAAACCATCAATGGTCACATATACCAATATAGCTAAACGACATAGATCAATCATAGATGCGTAGCATGGAAATTACACGCAATGTGATCAATACATGTCTATTTCTAACTGGTCCTCCTTAACTTTAATGAGATCAATAATTTAACATAATGAAAACAAAATGAACTGAATTTTTATATATCTGATCAGATAAATATCCAAAATACTTTAATACATAAATGTGTCCAAAACCAAATAGCACCCAAATACATAAAATACAAACTCCCACTATATTGTCATATACTTGATTGAGATAACATCCATATGAGCAGTATGCTCATGAAAGACCCTGGGTGATAGTGCTTTTGTGAACGGATCCGCTAAAATGGAGTTTGTCATAATGTGCTATATGGACACTTTAACCATTCTGAATTCTTTCCTTCACAATTAGAAACTTTATGTCAATATCCTTGACTTATATAAGTTTCTGTTGTTATTGAAATACAGTACTGCTAATTTATTTTCACACCATAATTTATTTGGTCTTTCAACACCGTACTGCAGGCGCAGCCTTGTGACAAAATTTTGCAACCAGATTTCCTGAATAGATGCCCCCACAGCATGTTATAAATCTTGCTGCCATGGTGGAAAAAATTATGAGTGCATGTTTGACACTCATCAAAAATATATCTCCATTAGTCAGCATAACCTGATGTGGATCTCCTGCTGTGTTGGCATCCAGCAAAATCGAAGTCGGAATACCTTATGATCTCCAGAATTATTCGATCTCCTACAAAGAGCATATAATTTCTTGTTCTTTATTAATTACTTAAGTACACTACCAAAATATGTCGATTTAGCGACGAATATAGTCCGTCGGCGTTAGCGACGGCTTTGTGGCAACTAGCCGACGGATTACGGACGACAAGCCGTTACATTTTTTATTTTATTTTTAGGGGGAGAAAAGGTCGCTCATCCGTCGCTAGGGCGTCGGAGATATAGCGACGGATATTCAGCCGTCGCTATGCAGTCGATTATTTGGCGGGAATTGTGGAGAGAATTGGCGGGACAATTCTTCGACTACGTAGCGACGGATATTCAGTCGGCAAGTATCAAAAAGAACGACTAATGGACGACGGATAAAAATCTGTCGCTAGTCCGTCGCTAAATATACGTTCCAGACTTAAATTGAAACGACGGAGAAAACTTTTCGCATTCTCCCCAAATTCACTCTCTCTCCTCTATCTCTCTCTCTCTCTCTCTCTCTCTCTCTCTCTCTCTCTCTCTCCCGCGGCTTCGGTGATCGGCGTCGGCGTCCTCTCCTCTCTCTCTCTTCCGAAGGTAATCCCCCATCTCTCTCTCTCTCGATCTCTCTCTCTTGGATAATTGGTGTGCATTATATATGTCACGACCCGGTCCCAATTTCTTGGGTCGAATCGGATCATGCCCAGCCTGCACAGTTGTTGAGACGGCGGCAGTAAGCTGTATCACTCATGCAGGTAAATAAACAACACAGTCTAATTGCCACAACTTTAATAATTCGAATAGTTTAAAACTTTTTACAATAAAATGAAAGATACATCTGAAATACATTATTTTTCACAAATATCATAAATTATAAAAGAAAAAGAAAATCTAGGCAACCAGCTCATCAGTCTCGAGATCGTCGTCCTCTAGTTGGGATCTCGGGAAAAATACCGCGGAACAAAGCATCATTAGTGATACCTAAAAATGTTGGGTCTCCAGTCAGGAGGGAGCAAAGTACAATTCATGCTAATTTGACAATTGAAATAATAATAGAATCATGCACTTTTAAACAATTTAGAAATAAATAGTTTTCTAACAGTAAAAACGTTGTGATGTGAATAGGCAATGAATATGACCGGCTTGGGTTGTACAGTGAATGATATGGCTTATCCCCGCGTGTATGAGGGGTAAGCTAATACAGTTGTTACAGTAATTTGGATGTGGTCATACACATTACACTACTCCCCCAGTCCCCAAACAGTTACAGTAGTTACAGTAGTTACAGTCAGTGCTCTCAGAGAGAGTTCCGTGTTGCATCGTGGTTTAAACTTGCATTAAAACGATTACTAAATAATTGTAAACTAACACAAACTGTACTTGCCTTGGTTTGACTGGATTTGAAGGGTTGAAGACTTCGAGATGGGATTTAGACTCGTCCTCAAAATCCTACATTCGAGAAGTTGACTCAGATTCCAGAGTTACCAAGCTAATTATGCTAGTTGCAATCTCTAATTGTGTCCTAATCAATTTTAAATCTTTATTTATTAAACACGAACAAAAATACGATTATCGGTGCGTTGTAATTAATAACGAGGGAAAGATCATTTAAACTTGTATTTTGGAAAAACTCGTCGTTACCAATTTAATTTGATTAAAACTTTGTATTTTCGTAATTATACATATAAAACTAAATTTCTTATTTAATGAGAAAAACATGATTGTTATTTAAATATTAAAAACTTGTAAATTTAAATGTGAGAAAAACTTTATTAATTTTCTATATCAAAATAATTATTTATTTGATTTACGCGTACGCTAAAATAACTCGCAAAACCAGAAAAATCAACAGAAAACCTACGCTACTAAATTACAGGTCACAGAGCCAAAAGACCAGCTGGACTTATGCCCATTACAATTTATTTACAAAAATTGAAATAAGACGAAACAGTTGTTAGTTCTAAAATCTTCCTACAATTTAATTATAAATAAATTAAATAATAAAAATAAATTAAATATTAACGAGTCTCAGATATTGGTCCAATCATCATATAGGCTAATGCCTCAACGTCCAGCGAAGCCCGTTTCGTTTGCACTTAGCCAGGGCCCATTGACCAATAATGTCGTCGCCCGAAATCCAAAATATTAATATTTTTCAAAAATCATTTAAAATCATTTTAAAATATAACTAAATTTTATGGAAATTTCGGCAGCATTTCCTCTAATTTTGGTCAACCCAAAAACTGGGAAAGTGCGCCATGATTTCCTACAAATAATCCCAAACCAGGGGAACCCAAATATATATATAAACACATCCATAAATCATTTCCGATATTTATTCGGAGAACCCGAACCAATTCAGAACTCCCAAAAACCACCCCAAAACATTTCCGAAAATTTCAGAATAATTCCAACCATTGGAAACTTTTCCGAAAGTTTCCCGGAAAATCCCTAAACATCAGAAATACTAAAACCGAAGAGCAAAACAGGTTCCGAAAATCTCCGGAGCCAAACACGTAATCGAAAAATCAAATTTTCGAAGAAATTCGCGGACCAAAATCATCATAGACTATGACAGGGGACGAACTACTGTGATTACCAGAGATTACCCAAGTTGACGGAATCCGAAGGGTTGCCTCGGACTCGGAACACGCCTCGCCGGAGTTCGGCTGCGTGTACAGCACCCGAGTTTGGAAAAAGACAACAGCGGGGTTCCGCGGAACAGCACCAGAGAACGGGAAAGATTCCAGAAGAGGGGTCAGAAACTCGAAGAAGCGTCGCGGAGCTCGGGAAGCTCTGGCCCGGAGGGACAGCGCCGAAAAAACCACGCAGAGGGTGGCCCTGGTCGGGATCGGCCTGGAGACTCGCGGGCGGAGCCGAGCAGGGGCACAGGAGGCCGGGCGCGGCCGGGGAGGTCGCCGGACAGGGCGCGGCCTGGGGCGGCACCTGGGCTGGCGGGGACCGGCGGCGAGGGGTGCGCCGGACTCGGGGTTGGCCGGGAGGAGGGCCGCGCAGGTCGGGGGAAATCGGTCGCCGGGTCGGGGAAACTCCGGTTAGGGCTAGGGATTAGGACAAGAAATTGGGAAAAGAAGAGGGTGATGGGGTTGGTGAAAGGAAAGGGGATTATATAGGAGATGAACGAAAGTTACCGGATCCAAAGGGGTGAACGGCCGGAAGAGGAAGGGTCGCCAGTTTCCGGGAGGTATGGGGTCGGCCAATCGAAAAGCTTCGGTTCTCAGTAGATGAGAACCCAACAGAGAATGAGAGTTATAACTCTCCCTAAAGTTAAAGAATGGTTTTTAGCTAATGGGTTAAAGGGCTACAACTATTTAGTTTGGGCCTAGAGTCATGGTCCAAGTTGATAACATAAACTTTAATGGGTTAAAAAATAGTTTATGGGTAGAAAGCTAAAGCTTTTAAATGGGTTTAAATCCAATGGACCAAATTTTCAGAGACTTGGGTTTCTAACAAATGGCTAAAAATGACAACTAATATAATTATTATAATTTAACATTTTACAAGTCTAAAAATATTTTATGGTTCCAGTTGGGTTCGGGTCTGGCTGACAAACAAAAGTCCAAAAATATATATTCTTGAAAAATAATAATTTTAATCTAACTAAAACATAATATTAATTAGAAAATTACATGTTTTGATAAAATTTCCAGATTTAATAATTTTTCTAAAAATGCAATTTCCTAAATTAACAACTAATAATTAATTATATTAGCTAATTAAATTATATAAATAGTTATCTGAAATTACGGGTTTCACAATATATTTGGTCTATGTGATTGTTGGATAATTGGTGTGCATTATATATTGGTTTGGTTTATGCATATTTTTGCGAACAGGGAAAGTGCTACAATTTTTTTTCAAAAAAATCTCATTTAGCGACGGACTAGTGACCGGTTGGCGACGAATATTTCCAGTTTTCGACTACTGTTCGACGGAATATCCGTCGCTAACTGGAGATTTGCAAATGTTTCCAGGTATCGACGGGTGGTCGACGGAATATCCGTCGGCAACTTTCTGGTGGTACATAGTTCGACGGACTGACGACGACTCATCCGTCGCCATGGTTCTGGAAATGCCAAGCATTTCCAGCATATGGTCGACGGATACTCCGTCAGTATTCCGTCGCTAATCCGTCCTTTGTTAGCGACGGCGATCGACGGAATAGCGACGAAACGATACACTCTGATACGCTATTACGACGGTTTACCGACGGACCACTATGTCGCTAGCCTCTACACAGTTCAGTATTTAATACCTGAAATGGACGAAAGACAGTCGAAAAGTCGTCGCTACTGCTTCGTATTATGAAGTCGAAAAGCCGTCGCTTGACGAATACTAAGCGACGGATCATTATTAGCGACGAGCTGATTGCCGACGGATTATTTTGGCCAAGATCCGTCAGTGATCGGTCGCTAACACAAATTGCCGACGAACGGGCGACGGATCGGGCCATCGCTAAATCGACATATTTTGGTAGTGGTAGTTTGGCTGCTACCCAATGATCCATCCATATTTGCTTAAATATCTGCCTAACATCATAATATGTACGCAATATTCTGACGTGTACATACTTGAGCATACATTAGACTTCCTATAACTGGTCATAAATGGAAAACTATTGTATTTCCTTAATTTTAAGGCTAATCTTAGGGCACTTGACAGAGACTGAACTTGTCTCCTTTAACGAAAGGGTTGTCACCTTGTTTGCATTCTTGCATGCCAAATCTTTTAAGCACTTTATTGATATAAATCTTTTGTGATAATCCAAGAATATTTCGAGATTGATCACGGTATATCTGGATTCCTAATATAAAAGAAACGACACCAAGATATTTCTTCTGAAAGTTATTTGGTAGAAATTTTTAGTGTCGTACAATATACCTATATCATTTTTGGCAAGCAGTATGTCATCAACATATATAACTAAAGAAAATTGCTTACTCCCAATGAACTTGTGATTTACACAATCTTTAATAGTGTTTATCTAAAAAACAAAACGAGATAATTACTGGTAAAATTTTAAGTACCTTCGACGAGAATCCTGCTTCAGTCCATGAATAGATTTTGTCAATTTGCAAACCATATTCTTTGGATCTTTCGACACAAAGTTTTCTGCATGCACCATAAATTGTTTCGTCGATGTTATCATTGAGAAACACAATTTTGACATCCATTTAATGTAACTCAAGATCAAAATGTGCAACAAGTGCTGTGATTGTTTTAAAAGAGTCTTTCAAAGATACCGAAGAGAAAGTCTCTTTAAAATTAATCGTTAACTTTTGAGTAAAGTCACTAGCTACAAGACGTACTTTATACCTCTCCACATTATCCTTTCGAATCTTTCTTGGTTTTAAATGTCCATTTTCAACCAATGAACTTCGTATCTTTTGGTAATGTGACAAGTTCCTAAACTTTATTGTCTTACACAGACTTATACTCCTTATTTATTTTCTCAATCCACTTTTAAGATTTGAAACTTTCTATGGTCTGACGGAAGATGATTGAATCATCTTCCAATATTCCATAGTTTTTCTCACGTTCCTAGAGAAATATGACAATATTATCCGAAATTATATTTCTCCTCTCTTATGAACCATCTTAACATTACCGGTTGTTGAGGTTGTTGAGTTTGTTCCTCAGAAATAATTACCTTATCTTGAATGGGGGTGCCACTACATTATCTTGTCAAGGTATCTCAACAACGTCTTGTAGAGGTAATTTGACATTGTCTTGTTGAGGCTCCGAATTCACTTCTTAAACATGACAACATGTATAGAATCCTGCACATCGTCAAAAGTGATAGTAGAAATCGTAATTGATTTCTTCTCAAAGACAACGATCCTGACTTTATTTCTCCCTCAAACTCAACATCCTAAAAAACGGTTACACTTCTCGTCTCAAAATTTTCTTTTGTGTGGGATCGTATAATTATTAACCCCTTGATTTGTCAGCATAGCCAATAAAGCAGCTGCTTACAATTGAACTTTGGTCTATATTTCCTTTACACATTAATATAGACATTAAATTCTATAGAGTCAATAAAATCCAAATCTCATCAGACACAAGTCGTTCAACTCTATTTCTAAAGATGTGACCTAATCGCTTATGTCATAATGAGGCTAAAAATATTTATTGTTAATTTTGTGTTTAGTACCACATGACTCCACTTGCAAGATTTCATTGTAAGATACAATAGTTTCAAGTGAATATAGGTTATCATAAATCTTAAGGGAACCGTTACCAATAATATTTGAAATTAAAGATAGACTAAATTTATTGTTTTCAAATGAACAATGGTAACCAGATTTGTCCATTAAGGAAACTGAAACTGAATTTCGTCTAAAGACGGTACAATAAAAGTGTCTATCAAATATAAATAATTATCACATTACCAAAAATAACCTAAAATGTCCTATTGCTTTCACTTCTACCGATTTACGGTCACCCACATAGATGTATCTTTCACCATCAATTGGCTTCGGTAGCTCAGACAACCTTGTCTATAAACACTAATGTGGGTAGTAGCACCAGAATTTAACCACCACGTGTATTTTTTTTAGGTACTAAATCTAAATTAACCTCAAAACAGACCAAATTTAAAAATGTACTTTTCTTTATACGCCATGCATGATACTTTGTACATTTCTTCCTTATGTGTCATGTCTTATCACAAAAGAACAACCCTTAGTTTTATATTGTTGTTTCTTTTGACCTGGACCCTTAGCAGCTACTGTATTCATTTCTTTTTGTCCTTAAAGTTTATCCCATTAAACATGAAAATTAAAATCTTATTGACAGATATTTTAACAACATTAACTGTAAAGAGATCAAAGCAACAAAAAACAAACATGCTCTAACAAATAACCAAAGCATAAAATATAGTCAAACAAATTCAAATAATGGTGAACCCCATCTCAAGATACCTAGTTCATCATTAATATCAAGTCTTTGGACTGTGATATTAACTGCAAGTGGTATTCTTGGTGTAATGATCAAACATTGACAATAAGTCATGTCAAATAATAAGCCTATCTTTGGATCGGGTTATTATTCACATGTAAACCGTATAATTGTCACACATTTATCACCACAAGTATGTGTGCAATTCGGCCAAGTATTAACCTTCCTTTGGGCCGGCTAATACTCGCATGAATTTACACACACAAACATCTAACATCCCTCATAGACTATCTACGCAAGAGAGGTCACTTTGGCGACATCTTGTTTCAATGGGTCTATTTAGAATATTAGACGACTATTGCTAGTCACAAAAGGCACCAAAAAAAATTTGAATGTTGACTAAATTTTACAAAATCGAATCATGTCCAAAATTTTATGTACATGCATAATTAAAATATTACAACTCAAATAAGATAATCATAAGCATGTGAATCTCTTTACATGATTCAAACAAATATTCTTAATTTGACTAAACTGAGCATTGTCAACATAATAAAATTCACGTAATATTTTACTGAAGATATGGACCAATAGATTGCTTCAAACAACCCATAAAGATTATATCAAAATTTATCTAATAAACATGTGAATCTTTCTGCATGACTTAAAATATTAATTCCATATCATCACATATCTTATATTTAAGCATGAACCGAGAGATCATTATTGTACATAAATTATGAATTCTATCAAGATTTTCTTAAATATGTCGATCAAATCAACGAAGGATTGGCAGCTGTAAGCCCCTGAATTTTGGGCTTATTTTATTTCAATTTTATAATTCAATTAGTTGTAATATATATATATATTATTATTTGATTTAATGCTCTTTACCGTGACTTGGATTTCTAGAGCATCAGGGATGCCAGTCTCTGGAAACTTTCTTCTTGAAGTTTGTAGTAGACGAGATTACCTTCACGTCGATATATCATGTCCCATCCAAACTCGTTCCCTTGTGCTCCTTTTGTATCGCGCAAGTTCGGGTCAATTTAGACCATTTAATTATTAATTGATTTCCCACTCTTTTCCTTGATCCTCATAAGCACGGTACCATGACTTTTAATTTAGGAGCACCAGACCAGTCATTTTCTCGGAACCTGTCACCCCCAATTTTTAGGAACAGGGGTATTTTTGTCATTTTGTACTTATGAATATTTTTTGAAATTTATTTTATTATTTATGATATTGTTTTGGGGTTATTTGAGTCGGGTTCAAATTTCAGCTCATTCCGACTTGTATCGGGGACCCGGGGTAGCTTAGACTCTGATCGGAACCCAACTGGAACCGACCAACTTGTCATGACCAAATCCAGATATTTATATTTGACTAATCCCATTTGATTTTAGTGGGATTAGGGATTAGAATTAGATTTAGAACTTGAAATTAGGAGTTTTCAAGTTACCATTTTGACCCCAACTCAAACCACTCATTTCTTTGACTTGGAGGGCATTTTGGTAAATTGCCAAATGCCTCCAACCCTCTAAGATGTGGCCCGCCATGTATGGAGTAGCACCCCCTCTCTCTTTCTTCACTCCTAAGTAACTCCTTCTCTTCATTTCATTTTCTTTCCAAAAGCTTCTTCTCCTCTCTCAAGCTACAATTAGGTATGCTTTTAAAACCTTCATTAATTCTCTTTTGCATTTATTTCCTTCACCATAATTGAGGAGGAGACCACCCTCTACATTTCGCCCATAGAATTTGTAGGTTTTCCTAGAAATCTAGTTTAAGGATTTGATTGGGGGTTTTCTTTTAGGAGGAGTATATATGTATATATATGTGTATATATATTTATATGTATTTGAGTGTGTGTAGAGAGTGGTGGTGGTATTGGTGTCATGAGAATGGTATTGGTGTCATGAGAATGGTGGTGGTGTCATGAGAGTGGTGGTGGTAGTGTGTGAGTGAGAAAGTGTATATGTGAGAGTGTGTGTGTGAGTGTATTTGAGAGTGTGTGTTTCTATATATATATTTATATGTGTATGTATTTACATATAGACATGTGTGAGTGTGTATGTATTTATATATATATATATATATATATATATATATATATAGAGGGAAGGAAGTAGTGAAAGAAGTAGAAGAAGATGAAGAGAATAAGCCACAGTAGCAGCAATAGCACTAGCATGAGCAACAGTAGTAGAAGGAGAATGAGGAGGAGAATGAGAAGGAGAATGATGTAGGAAGGAGAATGAGGAGGAGAATAGGGAGGAGAATAAGGAGGAGAATGAGAAGGAGAATGAAGGAAGAAGGAGAATGAGAAGGAGAATGAGGAGGAGAATGAGAAGGAGAAGGAGAAGGAGAATGAGGGAAAAAGGAGAATGAGAAGGAGAATGAGGGAAGAAGGGGAATGAGGAGGAGAATGAGAAGGAGGAGAATGAGGAGGAGAATATGGAGGAGAATGAGAAGGAGAACAAGGAGGAGAATGAGAATGAGGAGGAGAATGAGAAGGAGGAGAATGAGGAGGAGAATAGAGAGGAGAATGAGGAGGAGAATAAGGAGGAGAATGAGGAGGAGAATAAGGGGGAGAATGAGGAGGAGAATGAGAAGGAGGAGAATGAGGAGGAGAATAGGGAGGAGAATGAGGAGGAGAATAAGGAGGAGAATGAGAAGGAGAATAAGGAGGAGAATGAGGAGGAGAATGAGGAGCAGAATGAGGAGGAGAATAGGAAGAAGAATGAGGAGGAGAATGAGAAAGAGGAGAATGAGGAGGAGAATGAGGAGGAGAATATGGAGGAGAATGAGGAGGAGAATAAGGAGGAGAATGAGGAGGAGAATAGGGAGGAGAATGAGGAGAAGAATAAGGAGGAGAATGAGAAGGGTAAATGTAGGAAATAGGGTATTGATGAGATATTGAGTTTGACTTCTAAGATGGGGTTAGAAATAAGTTGTCTTGGTAGGTAATGACTATATGAGGGTAGTTTAGGCTAGTCTTGACCTCCGTTGACCAAGAGTTGACTTTTTGACCAAAAGTCAACTTTAAGTCAACACTTGACTTAGAATTGACCAAAACCAAACCAGAGTTGACCAGTTCACTGAAAATCAACTATTAGTCAACATTTGACTTGTTTGACCTAGGGTTGACTCAGTGTTGACCAGAGTTGACCAGAGTTAACTTTTTGACCAAAAGTCAACTGTAAGTCAACTTTGACCCAAATTGACCTAGTTTGACTTGGATTGACTTCATGTGACCTTGTTTGACCTTGGTTGTCCTAGTGTGACCTAGTTTAGCTTGATATAACTTAGTATGACCTAGAATTGACTAAGATTAACCTAAAGTGACTAGTTAAGCTAAGTTTGAGTAAACCTTAACTAGTTTGAAATTGGTTGACCTAACTTTGACTAGTTTGACCTAGTTTGACTTTTAAAATTGATCAGAGTTGACCAAGAGTTGACTTTTGACCAGATTGACCTAGAATCATGTAGTATGCATTGTATACTCTATTTTTACCATTGTGGATATATTGTGACCTGTTTTACTCTAAATAGGACTCTGTAACACCAGTTCGGACATCTATTCATATCAGTCATACAGGGTGACAGGCGAGTACATTCTCTGATAATATTTTTGTTTTATGATATCGTTTATGTTTCTTGTATTTAGTGTAGATACCCTTGTTCTCTTGACACATTGTTCACACGGATTGGTATTTCTCTGGATCCCGTCATGAGATGTTATTCCTCGCTTTCCTTGGTATATCTTATGCAAGTCTTCCTTGTTCCTTGTGCATTGTATAGACACGATTCCTGCGAAGGCTAGCTACCCTCTCGAAAAATCACGTGTCATGATGTGTCATGGTTGGATCCACTATACTAGCCGGGGACGGGGAGTATTAGTGTAGATGTGTGGTCATTATCTACCTTATTATTCTTGTAGATCTTGTGAGTGTTAATCATACACCCCACGTATGATTAACCAGGCCAGTAGACCTTGTGCAAGACCCAAGCCGGCCACATGTTGAAACTAGTACTCACACACTTAGATAGATGATTCTTGATTCTTGTACATGCCATGATCAGTTTTACTTGCCTTGTTCTAGCTCTAGATTTACAGCTTACCTTGCCATGATACTCACATGTACATTTCATGATTTCTTGTATATTCTCTCTATTTACTGCTACATTTTCAATATCGTCTAATTAGAACTGTTATTTGAGATTTGTGCTCGTTCCATCCTGACTGGATATGTTGACAAAATTTTAGGAATAGTTGTGCCCTCAGTATTGGACTTCATGATGTTGTTAGCTGAGGTGGATCTCACTATTCTTCTATGTGAGTTGCCTGGTAGTTATCCTTAGTTAGTCTTGTTGTTCCTTCTTTATTTTCCTGTCTTATGATCATTGTAGATTTTAGTTGTTCTAGTGATATTATAATTATTTCTTGTCTTATCTTTCTTAGTTTTCGTGATGTGACATGAGTACATTTCTAGTTATGGATCTTTAGATGTTGTAGTTAGTATAGTATACTTGACAGCGTTCTACCGCCGATACTGCGGCGTAGGCTGGGCGTGGCCCACGTATTCGTACCCGTATATCCAGGTGCGGGTCGTGACAGCAGCAAATCAATGCAATCATGACAAACCACAATACTTGGTCTGGAATAATTTTGTCATGCAGTCTTATTTTGACCCAAAATAAAATATATTCTTCATAAAACCAAATCAATAAATGATTTGTTTATATGAATCTTACTAGCTGACTTATACATAAAAATGGGACTTACCAACCAATCATCCATAAGCCTACTAAAATTTCTTATCTAAGCATCCTTATGGCATATATAAAAAAAAATCGTCCACATTATAACAGTAGGTGAAAAATCGTCCACATCCAATTAGAAAAATAATAATAGACATCATTATGGCATAAACAATTCCTCCATTAGTATTTTATTAAATGAAGAAGCAATTACTATATATATAATTATATATAGATAATTCTTGTGCAAGTAGCCAATGCTACAAGCACTGAATCCATTGCTATGGTGCCGCACTGAAGCACCAACTGAAAATTACACGAAAAAAAGAAGAAGAAGCGAACAATTAGTATTTGGATATTATAGTTAGGGTCTCACAAAATAGTTGATATTATAGTTTGGGTCTTCAAAATGTTCAATATTAGTATTTGGATCTTTAAAATTACGGTTTACTTAAGCTAGTGAACAGTAATTTTAAGAACCAAACACTAACATCGGACATTTTTAATACCCTAATTTTAACTATTATATGGACTCATGTTACTAAATATCCCTTGTTAGGCCAATAACCCTCTAGCCTAGTGGTAGTTGTAAGGCATGTGGTCCGAGTGTTCACGAGTTCGATTCCCGATAGGAGGGTTCGCCACAATTATTTTCTTTCAAAAAAAAAAAATCTCTTGTTAGAATCCAGCCACGACTTTGCAAAAGTCATGCTAGCTACCTATCTAATAGCATGTACATGATAAAAACTTCATTCTATATTCTACTATAATTTTATGAAAGTATTTCATTCGCTTCTTTTCTATGAAAGTTTCAATTTCTCATAATGTGTTATCAATTTTTGTCTAATTTTGCTGACGACGATCGAATCAACCTTCAATCAAAAAGATAAATTTTGATTACAATTAACTCTCTTTTTTCTTTTCCTCAAAACCATACACGTGGGTGAAATACTTATTGTGATTGACAATAGTTATTAGAAAAAATTTGAGTTGTCCCCCACTTGTTTTACAATAATTTAATGTGCACTCCACTGAATTACCATAATGAATAAAACCTCCAACTTTTAACGAAAATCTATCAATGATTAATAGTCAACTTCTTTTACCTCTCATTTAAGTGGGGTGCACCTTAAATTATGACAAAAAAAACTCTCAAATAAACGGGGTACAACTCAATTTTTTTTATGTAGGTCAAAGGAGTTGATGGTTAGTCATTGATGCGGGTTTTCATCAAAAATGAAGGATTTTATGCACTATGGTAATTAAGTATAGTGTACTTTATGGTAAAATAAGTGAGAGACAACTCAAAATTTGTCTAGGTATTAAACTAGGGACAATAACTGATGATATATGTCCTTAATTATGGGACAATCATCTATAGCCCAAGTGGCTTAGTAGATATCTGTTACATCTGTTTGGATCCGAATTGAAACATGAGCATATTATTTCTAGCATTTAATTAATTTTAGTATAAAAATTTCAAACCTTTACATCTAACAATATAAAAAATACCTTTAATTATTGTCATTTAAATGTGAATAATTAATAACTAAGAATCATAGTAATAAAAAAAACATGTGGATAAACATTAAACATGTTTGACTATGTTATGTTAATAAATTAAGAATGTGGCCATCCATGAATGGAGGAGAAAGAGGTAGTAAATGGAAGATGGAATGAACCATGTGGTCTAAGAGTGGCCATTTATAGTTGAGTTGATTGGCTTTAGAGTTTAGACACACTCCTTCCTTTTTTTTCTTTTTTTTTCTTTTTTTTTTGTGTCCATTTCTTGAGGCCGTCAGCTTGGGACCGTACGACCACCCAGCCATTTCATGTCCACGGAAGAGCTCGAATTTGAAACTTTTTCCAAGTGAGCCCCCTCACTAACCACTTGGGTTAGGAAGCTTGGACTTAGACACACTCCATCAATTCTCAAGGAAATGCTATGTGATGAGATAAAATGGCTCCCATAAATAAGCTAACATTGCCATTGCCATTGCCACATGCTTTCAACCTTTGCTAGACATGGAAATTATAATGTTAACCCAAAATTAAGCTTAGATTAATTATTATAAGGGTGGATATGTTACATCTTACATCCGCCACTTGTGCTTACCTTTTTGATAAGCTGTTAAATTTATTAGACTGTTTCTGTGAAAAGTAAGAGAAATGTTGTTTCCAAAAGATGTTGCACAGCGTTAATGTGTTGTGTTAGTGCCGAGGCACAATTTTCGATGGAAAATTCTGAAACAGAAACAATTGTAAAGACAACGTTTCAAATGCAACACCTTAAAAAAGATGTGCAACAGAGATCCTGGAGGATTCTGAATTACGAGGATCTAAAAAGATTCTACGTAATACACAAAAAATCTAAAGAGACTTTTGTGCAAGCGACTATCGGCAGTAGAGCTTCTAAAAAGAAGTTACTGTAAAAGGCAACAGCAGCGATGACAGGCGAAAATGAGATGCTGGGGTGAATAAACCACCGTTGCTCAAAGCTTTATTCGCCCCACACGAGCACGAACAGCTTCCAGGAACCAGCAAGTTCACGAAGAACTTCTGGAACGCTCGTAAGTCAATATTTGAGACTTGAACGGGCTTCCTGGACTTTACAGACTCCCTTAACTCTCTTCTTGGTGCATCTTTCAAAGGAGGCCAAGGGGCTCTATTTATAGAGTGGAGTTGAGACTTCACCTCTTCTCCTATCCGATGTGGGACTAAAATACCAATACTCAAAAATAGAGTATGATATTTTAGATCATCCCACAATCAGCATAGAAGTGTGCCAGTCCACGCCTACCTCCCGAACACTCCCGTGCAAGCACGAGACATCCTGGAGTCCGTGTCCGAGTCCGAGTCCGCACAACAAAAATTAACTTGCATCCTTGTTGGATTTAATCCTTTTTCCTTCTAGGAAAATACTTCCACATGGCACAAACTTGTGCCCCACTACACCTCATGTGCACACGTCAACACAAGCAATGCATTATATTGAGATACTCACCATTTGGTGTAGCCGATGTGGGACTATCTTTTCTAGTCCAAAGGCAAAAACACCAACAATCCCCCACATATCTCAATATATGGGTTGAGCGTTCCCCACAGTGACTGCCCATCATGCATTAGGAGAGATGTCGCTACGACTTGAATCTTCCCGCATAGGTTAAATAACAGCATGATACAAGAATGGACTAAGCCTTGAATTCTGCACCATAACTGCAATTCTTCCTACTCACATAATGACATCAACTGTGCTTCTGGCTGCACATTGAAGGCCCTGTGCCAGCCTAATTTCAATGTATAATTTTGGGCGTCTACAAGTTTACCCTCAAGAAATGGCCTGATATCTCTTTCCATACACTATAGGTGAGTTCTTTATTAAAGAGATATGGCATGAAGCCTTGCGCTTCCTTGCGGTGCTACGCCGCTATGACATGGCCTAAAGCCGAGGCATTACCCCTAACTGGAAACCTCATCGTAGTGTCATACTACTGTAGCATGAGGTCACAGGCCCCTTTGTAGTGCCAAACTACCCAGCATGAAGCCTAAGGCTTCCTTGCGGTGTTACGTCGCAACGACATGGCTTGCAATGCCGAGGCTTTATCCCTACCTGGGTACCTCATCGTGGTGTCGTGCCACTGTAACATGGGGCCATCCTCCCCTTTGTAGTGCTGTCTACAACTCTTTAATTACGTCATACAGCATTAGGCTACCTGCCTATTTGCGGTGCTACGCCGCTATGACTTGGCTTGCAAAGCCGAGGCATTACCCCTACCTGGGAACCTCATGATGGAGTCACCCCACTGTAGCATGGAGTTTCACTCCTTGTAGTGCTGCTCTACCGTGCTTCCTGTAAAGCACACCAGGCATTCACTCTGCCTGAGAACTCATTAAGGCGTTTAAGCCAACCTTCCACATGATCTGTTTTTTCTACAGAAAATACATAGTAGACAACAGTGGTTATGGGTCTGTATCCCTTCCATGTTTCAGAGAACAAGTACCCACTGTTACCTGATAGTTTCCCAGTCAGTGATCCTCCTTTGAACCAAAAGTTAGATGCCTAGTAGATTTCTCTTTGAACTAATAGCATAAAACTTTATGATAGGATTACAAAGACACACTATCAGAATGCCTTCAAGCCCATTTTACAAGCTGTGTCATCGACCAGCTGGCGCTTGAGGCCCTTGGTGAACGGATCCGCCAGGTTCTCCTGACTCCGAACATCAATCACTGCAATAACACCTCTCTTGATAAGATCATGTACTGCTCTGTGCTTCAACCGCACCGTTCTCTTCTTTCCGTTGAAGAGTTCATTTGATGCCACTGCTGCTACCGCCTGGTTGTCACAGTATATCGGTATTGCCGGTATCTGAGCCCCAACCACCGGAAGATCATACATGAGCTCCCGAAGCCACTCTGCTTCATCTGCAGCAGCATCTAATACAAAGAATTCAGATTCCATGGAGGAGCGAGATAACATAGTCTGCTTCTTCGACTTCCACAATATAGCAGCTCCGCCCATGGCGAATACGAATCCACCTGTGGAGTACTCGCTCTCCATATCTGAACACCAGCTAGCATCACTGAAGCCTTCCACTACTGACGGATCTTCGCTGCAGAAAAGTGCATATGTCTGAGTTTTCTTGAGATATCTCATAACACGCTTCACAACTTTTCAGTGCTCAACGCCTGGATTACTAGTGAACCGACTCAGCATTCCCACGGCAAAAGCTACGTCAGGCCTTGTGGCAGTAGTAGCGTACATCAAGCTTCCGATGACGCTAGCGTACTCCAACTGCCTGACTCTTTCCCTCGAGTTTGGCTCCAGCTTCTGGTCACTCTGGTACGGTGTATCGATTATAGGAAGATCTTGATACCCGTAGCGAGTGAGCATCTTCTCAATATAATGAGATTGTGACAGCGCTATTCCAGTGCCTGTCCGGATGATCTTGAGCCCCAAGATTACGTCGGCATCCCCCAAGTCCTTCATACTGAACTTGGTCGAGAGGAATTTCTTTGTCTCTGTGACGCAGCTTAAATTCGTACCTAGGATTAGCATGTCGTCCACGTAAAGACATACGATTACACCTCTTCCGTCAGCAAATTTCGTATAGACACACTTGTCTGTTTTACTGACCCTGTAGCCATTTGACCTTATCACCTTGTCAAACTTCTCATGCCACATTTTGGGAGCTTGTTTCAAACCATACAGAGACTTCATCAACTTGCAGACTTTGTCTTTCAGACCTCTGACGATAAAACCTTCTGGTTGTTGCATGTAGATCTCTTCGGTCAGCTCGCCATTAAGGAATGTCGTTTTCACATCCATCTGATGTTTCACCAGCTTGTGTATTGCTGCTAGAGCAATTAACAATCTGATGGTTGTCATCCGAGCTACTAGAGCATAAGTGTCAAAGTAGTCGATCCCTTGCTTCTGAGCAAATCCCTTGGCCACTAGCCTGACCTTGAACTTGTCAATGGTTCCATCTGCTTTCATCTTCTTCTTGAAGATCCATTTGCATCTGATGGGTCTTACTCCTTCTGGCAGGTCAACCAATACCCATGTGTTGTTGGAGGTGATTGAGTCAATCTCGTTGTCTATCGCCTCCTTCCAGAATACAGCATCTCTGGTCTTCATCGCCTCATCATAGGTAAGCGGATCTGCTTCCACATGATAGGTGACAAAGTCATCTCCGAAGTCTTTCGGCCTCCTCGTTCGCTTAGTTGACGGCTCAGCGAGTTCTGGTTCAGCTGGTGTCTCCTTGACGACAGCTTCATCTTGGACTACTGGTTCATCAAAGACTTCTGTCTGCTTTGTACCCTCATCATTCTCCGGAAGATCCGCGAGAACAATATTCTTGTGTTTTGCAAACTTGTCTTCAAAGTATTCAGCATCGCAAGATTCGATGATATGGTTTGACTCGATATCAAGGAATCTCCGAGCATCACTCTTCTCGGCATACCCCAAGAAGATCGCCTTCGTAGTCCTTGTCTCCAGCTTCTGAATCTTCAGATCCGGGAGCTTCACATAAGCTAGACACCCCCACACTTGAATGACATTCAAGTTAGGTCTGACTTTGAACCAGAGTTCATGAGTAGTTATGTCGGAAGTTGTATATGGCACTCTGTTCAGAATGAACGTTACCGTTAGTGCAGCTTCTCCCCAGTAGCACTTTGGAAGACCCGCAGTCAACAGCATGGATTTCATCATCTCTGTCAACGTTCTGTTCTTCCTTTCTGCTACTCCGTTGGATTGAGGAGAGTACGGAGCCGTTGTCTCATTGATGATTCCATGTTCTTTGCAGAATGATAAGAATTCATGAGACCGATACTCCCCGCCTCGATCACTCCTTAACCTCTTGAGTTGTTGTCCAGTTTACCGCTCAGCCTCGGCCCTGAACTCCTTGAACTTCTCGAATGCTTCGTCTTTAGACTTGAGCAAGTAGACGAAAGCATACTTTGAGAAGTCATCGATGAAAGTAATGAAATACTTCATCCCGACCTTTGTAGAGAATTGTTTGAAGTCACAGATATCTGAGTGAACCAACTCCAGAAGATCTGTGCTTCGATGGACCCTGTGAAAGGGTTTCCTTGTGATCTTCGTCTGAGCACATACTTCGCATTTCTCTACCTTACCCCCGCACTTGGAGATAAGTCCTAGACTAGACATTTTGTTAATCCTTTTACAATGAACATGTCCTAGCCTATTATGCCACAACTCAAGAGAATAATCAGAAAAAGTGATTGCATTTATATTATCATGCTGGGTTACAACAAGCTGAATCTTGTACATTCCTTCAGTTTGGAAAGCTTTCCCGAAGAATGTACCCTTCTTGGACATCACCAACTGGCCAGCATTGATGCCCATCCTCAAGCCTGCGTTGTAGAGCAGATTTCCAGAGATCAGGTTCTTAGCAATTACTGGAACATGCTTCACACCTTGAAGCGTCAGAGTGTTCCCCGATGTGAGTTTCAGCTCCACCTCCCGATCCCCAGTACTTTCAGCTTGTGCCTGGTTTGCCATTATGACCTTCTCTGAAGTTGGCTCATAAGAGACGAACCAGTCTTTGTCTGAACAGACATGGCAGGTCGCACCAGTGTCTATCCACAGTCCAAGTCAGCCCCACAGTTGCAACCTACGCTATCATGGCAACTAGATTAGTAATCATAGAAACCTTACTAGGCTCACCTTGTTCTTTGGGCCTGGACTTGCATTCGGATTTGTAGTGGCCCTTCTTGCCACAATTGAAGCAAGTCACATGGGACTTAGACTTCTGCTGCTTGAAAGCAGGACCCTTCACTTTCAGATTCGTGAAGTCCTTCTTTTTGCGATGAGAAGCAGCCTGCTTCCCCTGGTACTCTCTGGTTTGGACCAGATTAGCCTTCGCCAGTTGCTTGGATAGAGTATCCATCTTCTGTTGAGAGCGCATCTCGTCCTCAACATGGATCTCTTACAAGAAATCTTCCAAGCTAATTTTTATCTTCTTTCGATGCATCCTTGCATAGAAGTTGCTCCATTCTGAAGGAAGTTTCGCGACGATCCCTCCAACGACAAACTTGTCGACGAGGGGCATGTTCTCGTCTTCTATTTTCTGACGCAACTTCAGAAACTCCTTCACTTGGGGCAGCATCGCCTTCTCGTCTTCGAAGGTCCACTTGTGGTATTTTTCTACCATGAAGATCTTGGACCGGTTCTCGTCATCTTCATAGAGCTTTCCCAAGGAGTCCCATATCTCTTTGGCAGATGTCTTCTTGGAGTAGGACTCTGCCAGAGAGTCTTCCATGGAATTGAGTATCAGTAGTTTGCATATACTGTTTTCTCTTTTCCACTTCGCTTGCTTGGTCGTAGCAGCGGCCACAGCCGCAGCAGATCCAGTGGTTGGAACGATCGGTTCTTCTTCTGACAGCACGTGATCAACATTCACGAGTTGAAGATTTAAAGTGACCTTTCGTCTCCATATCTGGAAGTGTTCGCCATCGAATTTCTCCAACTTGTTAAAGCCGGTATCGATGAGCGAAGCACGAGAGTTATCCATCTTCTCAATAAAGCTTTGAGATTGTTAGTGCCGAGGCACAATTTTCGATGGAAAATTCTGAAACAGAAACAATTGTAAAGACAACGTTTCAAATGCAACACCTTAAAGAAGATGTGCAACAGAGATCCTGGAAGATTCTGAATTACGAGGATCTAAAAAGATTCTACGTAATATACAAAAAATCTAAAGAGACTTTTGTGCAAGCGACTATCGGCAGTAGAGCTTCTAAAAAGAAGTTACTGTAAAAGGCAACAGCAGCGATGACAGGCGAAAATGAGATGCTGGGGTGAATAAACCACCGTTGCTCAAAGCTTTATTCGCCCCACACGAGCACGAACAGCTTCCAGGAACCAGCAAGTTCACGAAGAACTTCTGGAACGCTCGTAAGTCAATATTTGAGACTTGAACGGGCTTCCTGGACTTTACAGACTCCCTTAACTCTCTTCTTGGTGCATCTTTCAAAGGAGGCCAAGGGGCTCTATTTATAGAGTGGAGTTGAGACTTCACCTCTTCTCCTATCCGATGTGGAACTAAAATACCAATACTCAAAAATAGAGTTTGATATTTTAGATCATCCCACAATCAGCATAGAAGTGTGCCAGTCCACGCCTACCCCCCGAACACTCCCGTGCAAGCACGAGACATCCTGGAGTCCGTGTCCGAGTCCGAGTCCGCACAACAAAAATTAACTTGCATCCTTGTTGGATTTAATCTTTTTTCCTTCTAGGAAAATACTTCCACATGGCACAAACTTGTGCCCCACTACACCTCATGTGCACACCTCAACACAAGCAATGCATTATATTGAGATACTCACCATTAGGTGTAGCCGATGTGGGACTATCTTTTCTAGTCCAAAGGCAAAAACACCAACATGTTGTTTGGATGAAGGTTTCATATTTTTAAAAATCTACTTCTTATTATTTTTTCATGAAAAATAAATTCAGCATTCACATATCCACTTTTTGTTAGATTAGTAATATGAAGACAGAAAATTAAAAAAAAAATTCAATCTCATGTTTGGTTTAGGCATGACTCAGAATTTTAATTCGTTTAATTTTTCACAAATACTCTTTCATTAATTTTATGATGCTAATGTAACTTCAATTCAGTTGGTGTCGTTGAGTGTATTACCGTCAATTTTTTTTAATAATTAATGCATCCAACAAACATGTCCAGAAGAAGAAAAAAATCAAGGGAGCATGCATTAGGTTCTACCTCTCATTTTTCCTCCCAACATTACTTTCATGTTGCTAATGTAACTTAAATTCAGTTGGTGCCATTGAGGTATTACCGTCATTTTTTTTTTTCATAATTAACACATCCGACAAACATGTCTAGAAAAAAAAAAAATCAAGGGGAGCATTAGGTTTTACATGTGGAAAACTGAAACCTCCCATTTTTTTCCCAACGTCAATTTCATGACACTAATGTATCTTAAATTCAGTTGGTATCATTTGGGAGTATTACCGTCAATATTTTTTATAATTAACACATCCAACAAACATGTCCAGAAAAAAATCAAGGGGAGCATTAGGTTATTATACCTGTAGAAAACTGAAGCCTCCCATTTTCTCCCAATTTTCAATTATAAATTTACCAAACATAGATAAGGAACTCAAAACTCATTGCCAAGTCACCAAAACTTGAACCAAACAACAAATGTTCTTTTCCTTTTTCACTAATTTAATTTCACTTGTTTATGAAATCTGTAAAATGAGGATATAAATTAGTAAAAGAAAATTACAAAAAAAAAATTACTTGATGCTTATGTTGTTAGATGCAACCTTCGAATCAAGGGCGGACCCAAGTGAGGGGCTAGGGTGGGCGCCACGCACCCCAAAAGAAATTTTGATTTTTTTTTTCATATATAATTTCTTCTTTTGATAATTTTTTGTAAGTCAAGCTATATCTAGCCCACTCTATTCAACTCTAGTCCATCTCAACTCAGGTTTCTGGTTCCGTTCTTGCTCGGAACGATACCTAAACATGTTCTAATTAATTTCAACAATTTTTGATAAATTTCAACAACACTAAACATATGGTAATAGAAACGAGGAAGCATGCAACCTTTAACGTACGACAAAACTGTTTATAAATTTCAACACAACACTAAACATGTTATAATTTTAAAAAAAAAAAAGAGTATGCAAACCTTCAAACAGTACGTACGACAATAACTTCTGATAAATTTCAACAAATCATAAAGATAAGGAGAGAAGAAACATTGAATCAGAGGGTAATGACAAACTATATATAATTTGCTCATATGCACGTTTAAGGATTGGCAATGCATGCCTTGGGCATGAATCTCATGGCTTTAGCAATTGCCAGTACATGCACAGTGATATTGGTCCACTAGAGCATGGACTCACTTGACCTAATCTAACCCTTTCGTGACAAACAGGGCCGGCATACGGAGTTGAGTTATCCTAATCGAAACTAAATTTGACTGTCCTTTGTATTTGACTCCAAAAGAAAATATTAAAAAAATTTATGGTGACTGGGGTTGGCAACGACGTCGAAGTGTCCGGTTCTGCTGGTGTCGTGGAGCTCGGATTCCGAATTCTCCTCCTTGAGCTACTCGAGCTCTTTTCGATGGGAACTCAAAATATGGACCTAGTGGATTGCTAGTTCAACTGAAATAGAGAATTTAGGATGGACTACGAAGGCTCAGTTGGCGGTTGGAAACATAGGAGTATTGAAAGGTTACCTTAATGGAAAGGTTGTCCAAATTCGATATCTTGTCCGACGTTCTGTTGAGCCGGCCCTACTGACAAAATATGTCAAAGGGTCACTATTTTGGAGAGGGACAGAAGGACTACTTTTCGCCAACCACTGCCAATTCATACAGTTTTTCTTCATAGTGATCGAGCACATATGCTTTTGCTCCATTAACAAATAATATCTACACTTTTTATGCCAAGGATATGTTTTATGAAAAAAAAATATAAATAAATTTACAGCCGCATGCAAGTACACAATATATATGCTCAGAATCTTTAACTTTCCAATAAGATAATGCTTGCACACCTAATTTCTTCCTCTTTTTCTTTTAGATTTATTTTGAATAGTTTTTAGTGTTAAATCTTCTCACAAAAATGCTGGCATTATTTTTTCCCGATCAAAGAATCTAGACTTTCCAACAAGACAATTAGGGGTGAGCATATAATGGTTGAAAACCGAAAACCGAACCGAACCGAACCGAAATATGACAAACGATTCGATTTTTCGATTATCGGTTCGATTTACGGTTTAAAAATTTAAAAATTTGAAATAATGGTTCGGTTTTCGGTTCTTCATCAGAAAAACCGAACCGAACCGAAAACCGATTTAGATTTAGTAATTTATCAAACTATCCACAATATACATATACTAATGTTTATTAACCCCTAACTGAGCGCACTCTCTTCTCCTATTCTATGTCGGTGCTTCTTTGAGCACTCTCTCTATCTACCATCAATCTATATATACTAATATCTTTCACTCTATGTAATATAACAATTCATAAATACAATAATGTCATATATTTTTTAAAAATTTGTTATTTAAATAGGCTCATTTTGCTAAAAACTTGAAGGCCATGCACATTGGCCCATGAAACCGAACCGACCGAAAACCGAACCGAATTAATTCGGTTCGGTTTTGTTCGGTTTTTATAAAAACGGTTCGATTTTCGGTTTTGAGAAATACGATTTACGGTTATTTCGGTTTTCACATATTCGGTTCGGTTTGAACCGAGCCGAACCGATGCTCACCCCTAAAGACAATGCTTATTATTTTTGTATATCTTATATGTAAGTTATAACCAACAGTTAAAAGAATAAATAGAAAGTGAAGTTCCCCTTACAAGGACAAATAGGAATGAGAAATTTGATATGGGTCCTTGTAATCTAAAGTAAGTTGATAAGCATCCTTATAAGTCGATTCCGGCAGACACAGGAGTTTGGTTGTTCAAAGTAAGCTTAGTTTTGGTTGCCATTGACGTTTGTTGTGGACTGGTTCTGAAGGTCACCTGCGATTTCGATTTCTTACATATCATATTGCATCTGAGAGGTTGTTCTGTAGGGATTGTTCAAATTTGAAGTCTATTTAGACTTATCTCTGGGTCGACCATGGTCATTGTCAAATTCGTATTTTGTCAAATGTATTTCTTGCAGCCCTAGGCATGATAAATTAGGGTTTTGAACCTAAAAAGTGCAGAAACAAATTCAATTGTCTAAAGGCAAGTTATTATATAGACTCTCCTTTGGATAAAAGCACAATTTGGGTTTGGTACCAAATCTTTATTTCAATTTTAATCAACTCTCCTAATACATTTGAAGGATGGATCATTATATAGTTAGGCAGCTAAAAAAGGGAGGAAAAAAACATAAATAAATATTTTTGATTAATTACAAATTATTGAAAGCAAAAAATAAATCACAATCCCTAATTATGCTGAAAAAATCATGATAAAACGTGATCGATAAGATCAAATTTTCAATTAAGATTTTACGAAAATTTGACAACTAGATCCTTCGAAGATGAGTTGGGAACTAGATCCTTACGAAAATTTGACAACTAGATCCTTCGAAGCACAGAACACCCAATAATTTCTTCCTATTTCTTGGTAATCGTATAAACAAATATATATAGAAGGTCCATTTGTCATACAGAAGGCTATCAAATTGATACAGTCTTATGTATTAAAGTTTAGCTCGAACATGCTCCCATCAAGTCAAACTTTAAATTCATCCATGCTCTCAACCCATTTCCACTCTAACTAGTATGTATACATTTAGGACAAGTTTGTTTTTCATTTGTAACAGAGTACATGTGCTTTTTTAAGACCGAAACAGCAAATAAAATTTGTTTGGTTATCGAATTAACGATCGAACAAATAAAATATATTATATGTTGGAGGAGATAAATTTTGAATTTGTAGAAATCATGTTAAAATATTGTTGATAGGAATCTTAACCGCGATCCCCTCCACACGCACCTTTTTCACTATAAAAAAGTTTGAAAATTTGGTACAAGTGGGCCAAAAAGGTCATTTTAGGCATAGCCCCCCACCCCAAAAGTCATAGAACCCACTAACAAAGTACAAATCATTTTCTTAACATCGGTAAGTTTAGCAATGAGTTAATGGCATTGGCGAATGATTAGGACTTCAAAAAATTAAGGGATTTTTTTTTTTTTTGACTTTCATCTCACTTACTTATATGTATTTGTACTTACATTCCACTTTTTAATTTTATTTGACTTATATTTTCACTTTTTATCACTAAAAATATTTTTCGTGACAAAATTTATATTTTTATAACAAAATAAATACTTTTCGTGACAAAATTATAATGTAAGTCTAAAAAAATTAAAAAGTGGAATGTAAGTACAAATTCATATTAGCAAGTGGGATGAAAGTCAAAAATTTCCAAAAATTAATCTCTCATCCCTATAGTCTATTTCTAAGGCCATCTCCACTGGGTGTTTCTACATCCCCTATTTCTATAGTAGAAATTGGTTTTAGAAAAGAAATTCTCCCAACTATAATTCATATTTCATTTTCCATCCTATACAGTAGTGCAGTAGGAAAAAGAATTTATATTAAAAAAAATTACATATAAAAACTTTATTAAAAAAATTCATGTCTCATAACAGTTAATATTGGGTCCTACCATTCTTTTATGAGTCCATTTTTGTTCACTCACCACACCAATGATATCAGGGCCGGCCCGGAGTATTTTAATGCCCAGGACAAAATCCAAAATGATGTCCCTCGTTCGAATATATTGAAAACAAAGTATTAATATTTTGGAGAAGATTCATTGTTTCATTATCATGAGTGCATTTTATATTTAGGGTATCGTTAAAGCATCGTTTCTCTTGAAAAAATAGTACCATAAAAATTTAAGTAGAAGTGTCTTGACAACGTTTAAACACAATATCATAAAATATTCTACAAAATCAATAAAAACTCCCAGACACAAACTCTTGCACCATTTTTCATACAATTGAATAATCAAACACCATAACTCATTCCAACTCAATTTCGGCTAAACAACATCTAAAAACTAGATCAATCTAAATATCAAATTGGCTTTTCCGCAATGGTTAACTCAGTGTTCTAAAAATCGGCCTAGGCGCTAGGCGCCCGCCCACCGCACCAAAAACCCCCTAGGCGGTGGGCTAGGCGGCTAGGCGGGCCCTAGGCGCCCCTAGGCGGCGGGTATTTTGAATTTTTTGATTTTTTTTTTTTGAATTTTTTTTGTTTATTCTTAGTTGTATTTTGTATATTTGTTTCGGTTTTAAGATAGTATTTGGATTTTAGAACATTGAAATTTCAAATTTCAAAATTTTAAAAATTTCAAAAAAAAAAAAAAAATTCTAGGCGGCGCCTAGGCGGGCTAGGCGCTAGGCGGACCTCCGCCGCACCGAGTCCGCCTAGCGATTTTTAGAACATTGGGTTAACTGGAACAATGAAAATGACATCTTTTTAGTGAACATGTCGTTTCCGCACATGATCCAAATCCAACAATCCTCAAATCAATCCAAATATCAAACTCAACAATCCCTAGACCATGTTATCACTAATATTTGTTAAAATCTACTACGTAATACAACATTCCAAAATATGTTAAGCAAAAATTCAAAATCAGTTTACTCAAAATTCCAAAATCAGTTTACTCAAAATTTAATAATTCATCGGTGCAACTCAAGATCGTTAAAGTTACTGTCGCTATTAGCATTACCAACAATCAAGTTCGTCATTAAAACTCGAATTTCAGACCTAAAGTTCATTATCTAAAAAAATTTCAATGAAACTTGCGTCATCGTTTCAGTGAGTAGTTGTTGTTTTAGCTGCAACTCACATCAATTCAACGATTTTAAAATCCTAATTCTTAACTTCAAATCCTTAAGTAGATTTTAAAATTATAGACAGTAGAAGAGGACATGAAGGATAAATTGAAAGAAAAATAGGAGCTTGAGATTCAATTATAAGTAGAAGAATGAAGGAAACGAGAATTAAAATTAACAATTTTCAGGAACACTTATCGTTGGCCATCAATTCACATCTGGAATTGGAAGACAAGAAGTTCTTCTCTGAAATCGGAAGGGACAAACTTTCACTACCGTAAAAGTATATATCATTTTTTTTTTCTTTTACCAACTCTTTTATTATATAGTAATACTATATAATATATATTACTAACTATTAAAAAAAAACTACTAACTATTAAAATTATTTGGGCCCCTTGGATCTTGGTGCCCCGGACCCATGCCCCGTTTGCCCCTCCCCCGGGCCGCCCCTGAATGATATGGAAACATGTGACAAATAAAACTACTTTACGAGTGATTTTGTACATTCGCTAAGAGCATCTCCAACCCTATTGGCTTATTTTGTGTTGTGAACCTTAGATGGCATGGGACACAAGAAAATGTCTTGTATATGTGGCAAGATTATATTCACAAATGACAATGAGTTTAAAAAGTCATCTCCAATGCAAAAGTATTGAGAAGACAATAAAATGTAATTTTTTACAACTTCTAAGACAACTTTTACTCTTTTATTTCTTTTTATAAATATTTTTATTCATAAATGATGATGTGGACATAAAGACATTGTGAAGTGCATTGTCTAGATCTAGACAACCAGCTTCACATTGTCATTGCCATGTCAACTCCACACTTTATTTCATATTTGCATTGGAGAAGTACTTTTGGAAAAAAAAAAATGGTTGTCATTCCTATGTGGCAACCATTTTTTTCAAACTCACAATAGGGTTGGAGATGCTCTAAAATATGTTTGTAGTTTTATTTGCCACATGTCTCCATAGGGGATGAACAAACACCACGGTATTAGTGGGTGAACAAAAATGGACTCATTCTTTTATCAGAAATTTTTATATAGGATAAAGAACTTTGGGATATTTCTAAAAAAAGAAGAAGTTTGGAATAATTGCGGAAAGGGAGAGGGGCGCCAAATGAATTGGCGCGTGGCAAGGGGCGCCAAGGGACTTGGCGCGCGTAGAGTAGGGGATCATAGATAAAAATAAAAGTTTGATATTTCCAAATCATCCATAATAAATTTCAAATACGATGTTAAATATATTAGATAACAAATAATTATTTTCTTATCATCCAAAATTTATTACATGATAGTTGTTATCTATATTAGATAACAAATAATTAAAATTATCTATATGAATGAAATATTTATAAAAATAAATTATCTTTTAGTTATATCATCAAAAATTTATTAGATAATAGTTAGACAAATATTATATTTTTTTATGATATAACTAAAAACTAATTTGTTATGATAAATATTTCCTTCATATAAATAATTTTAATAGAACAAATAGATAATTGAAACTCGTTGTTCATTTTTCTAAGAATGATATAAAAAAAAGAAACTCGTTGTTTCTTTAAATTAAAAATGAACAAGGACTCTCGTATAGATAAAATCTTATTAAATCCGTTATGAACAACGAGTTGTTTTTTTTTTTAAATGAACAAGAAGTTTTTTTTTTTAAATGAACAACCACTTTCTGTAAATGAACAATTCGTTAAAAATGAACGAGTTTTTTTTTGTTAATTTACGTTGTTCATAAATGAAACTCGTTAAAAATGGATTTTTTTTTTCAAAAAAAAATTATCTATATGAACGGAAATCATTTTCAAAAAAAAAAAATTTAACGGAATTTTTTTAATTAAATTACAGATTTTTTAAAAAAAATGAATAACGAGTTTCAATTAAAATCTGAAACTCCTTATTTTTTTTTTAATCTTTTTTAAATTTTTTAAGAATGATTTTTTGTTTTATTTTTGTTTTTCAGTTTTTTATTAATTTAAATTTGACAAACTCGTTGTTAATTAATTTAAATTTAATTGAAAATGAATACTAACAAATATTATCTAATAATTTTTGTTTATGATATAAATAAAAGATAATTTGTTTTTATAAATATTCCATTGATATAAATAATTTTAATTATCTGTTATCTAATATAGATAAAAACTATTGTTTAATAAATCTTGGATGATAAGAAAATAATTATTTGTTATCTAATATATTTAAAAACTTATTTGAAATTTATTATGGATAATTTGAAATTATAAATTACTCGAAACTTTTTTTACCTGGAATGGGATCCCGTTCTCCCTCCATTTCTATTAAATTCGAGGAATAATACGCTCTCGTGGCTCGATCAGCCGATCGATCTGCCATCCAGTCAGGGTCTTATATCTCTGTTCAGTAACCACAAGAGTCACTCGAGCTCGGTATAATTAAATATATATTTATCAATATAGTAACATGTGTCTTTATGGCACATCTTAACAAAATCCCAAATAAATTTTTATTCTAGTTGGCAAATTTTGTACATAGAAATTGCACCAAAAAAAACATTTAAATGGTTCTCAATTTTTATTATGCACGTCGCTGAATGTTCATACGATTTTTTAAATATGATAGAAATTTGGATAGAATTTGTTGGAAGATTTTTGTTTTAATTTCTGATGTAGAAATAGAAGGTATAGAAACATCCACTAGTGATGGCCCCGGAGAGAACACAGTAATCATGGGATTCATGTGTAGGGGTGAGCATTTTAAACTAAATCGAATTAGTCAAAACAAAATAAACTAGAATTATAAAAATTTAAAATTAAAATTGAACTAAAATTAGCCAAAATCAAAATCAAGCTCAATCGAATAAACTGAAATTACAAAAATTCAAAACCGAACCAAAATTAGCCAAGATCAAAACAGAGCCGAACGGAATAATCGATTCGGTTTATTTGAATTATTTACTTGTTCGGTTGGACTATTTTTATTGTTTAATAAATTTGGACCAAAGTTAGAATTGTGATTAAATTATATTAAAAATTATAATTATTATATACGCATTTGTTATATTTTAAAATTATGTTGAAAGTTTGACTAGTTATTAAATTATCAAAGTTGGATTTCAAAATACATATATAAATTTTTTGTTTTCAAAGTATACATATTTTAAATCATAAAATATTTATAGCATAGAATTAGGTATACTTGTATAATTTTATTAGTATTATTCGATTTTGAATTTTGAATTGAAACCGAAATCTAAAATTGAAATAGAAAGAGAATAATTATTTTAGTTTTTTAAAATTGAAATCGACCCCTTTTTTTTTTCAAACAGAATCGAATCAATTTAATTTTGATACAAAACCAAATAATCCTCACCACTATTTTTTTTTTTTAACTATATATAGATTTATACGCACACAATTTTTAGCTGGTTCCTCATCGGTTGAGCCGCAGTAGGCTAGGCTACTTTAACAATATATTTATAAGCATTTGTGAAGTCGGTTAAGCATCAAGTAATATAATATAAATACAAACAATGACATAATTAGTAGGTGCGAGAAGTAAAATTTTATTTTTAGGAAGGGAGAAAAAAGAGAAAAAGAAAGAAAAAGAAAGAAAAGGAGAGTTCCTTGTGGCCAACGCATCCTTGGCTTGGAATTAGGTTCGGAGTGGAAGACTTTAAGCGGATAAGAACGACCGAACTCATCAAACCTCCCACTACTTCCAACTCCCCCCCTCAATAATCTCTCTCTCTCTCAACACTCTCTCTCTTCCCCCACCCCCACCCCCACCCCGACCCTCTCTCTCTCTCTTTAGCAATCCATTCTCAAGCTGGCCATCGAACAGGAATCCCCATTCAAGGAGCTCAATCTCAAGAACAGAAGAATCATGGTGAGCATTTCTTAATTTCGTCTTATTATATAATATTATTGTTGTTGACGGTTGTGGTGGTACAGGGAGCCGGAGCGGCGGAGGAGAACGACAGCAGGTGGCCGCCGTGGCTGAAGCCGCTGCTGAAGACGGACTTCTTCGTGCAATGCAAGCACCACGCCGACTCGCACAAGAGCGAGTGCAACATGTACTGCCTCGACTGCGCCAATGGCGCCATGTGCTCGCTCTGCCTCGCCCACCACCGCGACCACCGCGCAATCCAGGTGCGCGACCGATCGAATCCTCCTCAAATTAGCATATATTTTTTTGGATTATTATTCCTGATTTGGACTCGTTTTGTTCCTTTGGGAATCTAGTTCTCCTTTCCTCTCCTTTTCTTCCAGAAGCATCTGATGCTCTGTTTTATTTCCAAACAGAGGCATTTTTCTAATTTTGCCAGAGATTACTTTTTTTGGGGTGACAGATACGGAGGTCATCTTACCATGATGTGATAAGGGTTTCCGAAATCCAGAAGGTGCTCGACATCACCGGCGTGCAGACCTACATTATCAACAGCGCCCGCGTCGTCTTCATCAACGAGCGCCCGCAGCCGAGGCCCGGCAAGGGGGTCACCAACACCTGCCAGGTCTGCGAGCGCAGCCTGCTCGATTCCTTCCGCTTCTGCTCCCTCGGCTGCAAGGTACTTACTATTACTCTGCTCTAATACCATGTTACTAATGTCACACGGTCTTCAAACTAACAACAAAAATAATGTATGATGTAGGAATGTTTGTTAACCATTGTTCTAAAAGCTTGGTCAAAAATAGCATGTGAAAACGGAAGTCTAGTTGTGGTTGAAATTAAACTCTGCTCTAGTATCACGTTAAGCTACATCAACACACGAAATCCGTAGAAAATCATGATTTATCGATACGCATAAACAACAATCTAGATGATGTGCATTTTCCATGCTGCTATGTATGAAATGTATATCCAGATTGCTGGGACGGAAGGGGTCAACAATAAGAAGAAGAAGCCGGCATCTCCGGCAACGCCAGCAGCATCGGACTCGGAAGGGTCCTACTCCAGCACCAGCCACGGCAGCGCGAAGAGCAACCTGATCCAGAGCTTCTCCCCTTCCACTCCACCGCCGACTGCGATCAACTACCGGAGCGCGAAGAGGAGGAAGGGCATTCCGCACAGGGCGCCGTTCGGAAGCCTGATCATCGAGTTCTGAGCACCCCCCAATATATCCATCCGTCGTCCCGCTATGGAAGTCTCTCCTTAAATCTTACAATGTGATATATATGTGAAGAAGAAGAAGAAGAAGAAGAACATTCCATTTCACTATGCGCTTCTTATGGGGAGGCCAGTGATTGGAACTCATCTCAGTCCAGTCCAGTCCAGTCCGGTTAGGCATATCATCATATAGTTTGTCATAGTTGTTGTTGTTCTTGTGTTAGCTTATAGATATAGAGAGGGATCATAAAAGTGGAGATGTATAATTACTGCTCCTTATACTAAGTTTTGTTTGAGTTGTTGTAGCCTGTTAAAAGAATGTACATATAGAGAAGAGAAGGGGGAGAGCTTGTTGTCATTTATGCTGACGAGGAGATTGTCTGTCTATATAGTTGTGGTGCAAATAAAATGCTCCTTGTCCTTTGCAGTAAAAATGTGTCGTCTGGACTCTGGAACAATGTTAAGATTATAACCAAATAGCCGTCTAAGTAAAATGAGTCAATTGTTAACCGTTGTATTCTGATCCAAAGTTGGTACTGAAGTTTGAATGCTTGGAGATCTGAATTGTACTGGAATTCTGGAATTTGATTTGGTCAAAGTTTCCGGAATCCACTGGACTGGTGAAGGTCCAGATGGGCGGCTGGCATTTGTGAGGGCGGCTACGTGGAGAGCTACATTTAGGGGTTGGGAAGTGAGCCTGAGGTGGCTTGTTGTTGTTGAAAGGGATGGACAGCAGCAACTTCAGTCGGTTGTGCTGGAGTTGGAGGTGGAGGTGGAGCCTAGATTTCGTTTCATGGGAAGTGAGGGTTTTTGCACATGTGAGTGAAAGCAGAGGTGGGTGACTCGACTCCCAAGTAGTTAAATAAGGGGAGATGCTTTGAGAGAGATCCCAAAGTTTTTTTTTTTTTTAAGTCGGTTTGATGTTGGGGAGGATTCTTCTGCTGGGTGGGGGGAGGACAGCCCTTGTCTATTGGGGGTAAATGCTCTTAAATTATTGGTCAGTTGTTTCTAGACGAGATGGGGACCCTACAATTTTAGGCAATGGCAATACCAAAAATTAAAAGTATTTATTTTACGATCTAATTCTAAAGTAACAATTTTTAATTGGATCGACCCCTCTTTTCTTATAGGATGAAAGAGAAAAAAATTCAATTAACAACCGTCACCTATACAATTATAGGAAGAGTGTAAGTCCAATGTTTGTAAACTTAGTATTTTTATAAATAAAGGATTATTAAGTTTTACATTCTCGTATAATATTAAAAAAATTTGTTTAATTTTTTATATTTGTTAGAATATAATTTGAGTCTCTTATTAATAGTTGATTTGGACTGATCATCCAAAATAAAATTTTAAATATAAATTTTGAATATTATACTAGTGTTCCAAGTCTCATGATAAAACAAAATTACACAATTATTGCTATGCAAAACTAAATAAGCCAAATCACACCAACTCTCACATTTTTATTTTGGATTTGGGTCTCTATTTTGGAACGATTAGCATAGTCAACCAATAGAAGGAGAGCCAATGAAGATCCAAACCTAAAATTTTAATATTATACGGAATCCTAAAACTAAACATTCCTAGATAAATAGTGATGGAGGAGAGAGAAATAACTCTATATGATATAAAATAAAAATAAAAACTGAAATAAAGTAAACTAAAAAAATGTTACAACAAACAATTGAATAAAGAACCTCTAGTACGTAAGTATAATATAATAACTACTATAACATAATTATTTTGTATTAAATGATGATCATATTACATATTAGTTCTATTTTAGATACAAAATTATTAATATATATTTGTGTTTAAATTATTTTTTTGGGTCCTCATATTTTATGGAGTCCTGAGCCGGACCAGGGCCCCCTCTCTCTCTCTTTCTCTCTCTCTCTCATGAATGTATGATTTTCTATTACTGCCAGTATTTTCGTGGGAATGTATTGTAGTTAACAATACTCGTGGGAAAAAAAGAAAAAAAGGAAAAAAAAACTTCGGCGGTGTGTCGAGCTCGGTGGTTGTCTGTATGTGGCAAACACAGCTTGCAGAGGCCTACCAAGGTTTGCATAAGAACGACGCGAACGAAGAATAATTAGGATAGCTCCAACAATACCAATCCTTTCTGACGTTGCTTGTAGGGCTGGCCCAGAGACTAGAAGAGCTGGACGGCCGTTCTAGACCTCCCAATAGGCAAGATTTTCAAACATGATCCAATATTACTTACTAGACCAGTCAGTTCGTGCAATGAGAATATCCAAACAGACTTTATACCCATTTAATTAGTATTCCGTAGTAATGACTTTAGTAGAAAGGCGGTCCAAAAAGAACCTACAACCATTTATACATAGTAAGTTTTAGTGACAAAAATGATAATAACATGAGTCGAACCATATATATCGAAAATGTATTAAGAGTTATTACCGCGAAACTAACTTTTTTTTTTTTTTTGCTTTTGTAAATATCTTTTATTAGTCTAACTTCTACTTTGTTCTTTTGTTTCAAATTTTTTTTTTTTATGTCTTGTTTGACTTCTTTTTTTTAAAAAATTCAGTAAAAGAGCAATTTACGTTAACTATTCCTATATTTTGAACTTATTACAGAGACCGCCCCTCTACAGGGGCGGATGATGTGCATCTCACTTGGGGCAGTGAAAAAATTAATTGAATATTTTTTTAGGAAGCAATAGTTGTGGACGGGTGTATTTAAGGGGAGATGGACCCCAAGTTAAAACAAATTGGAAAAAAGGAAGACAACAACTTATGCCTTATTGTGGATGAGTGAATTTCTGAAGTATTTAATTGTGAAATATAGGGTTGGCTCAATTGTGAAATATAATGCTTAATTGTATGAAAATAGTACTATTTAATATAATCTTATATTATTATACTAAAAAATAGAGGGCGTTGACCCTGAAACGTCCTTATGAGTTATGATTGCATCCCTAGTGGATTGTACTCATAGTTCCGACATTGCTCATATATTTTATATTTTTTATAGAAACTTATAACACTAACCATCCATATTTTAAAAATAAAATATAAAACAAAAAATGGTCCGTATATTTATTTTCGAAATAGGAGTGATCGATATAATTATAACAATCACCAAATAGGTGAGGTAAAAGTAGTTACTTATTTTTTTTATAATATTTTATTTATTAAACTAATTGATAAAACAACTTATCTGGAAGGGGAAACAAAAATTGTAAATTCGTTTATAAAAATTAGATATTTTCTTTTTTACTTGTTGAAAAGATCTCCACTTTTAAATTTCTTTCTAGGTTCCGAGAATTTTCGGAACGGACTTTGTTGCTTGTAAGAAGGGGTTTGTTTTCTTATGCTTTGCCCACACCTAGCCAACGGCCCCAGGGGGAGGCCGTTGAGAGCCCCTCCACTTGCCTAAGCCATGATGTCATTAGATTGCCAACTGAACCCTTCATGGACCGAATCCAAAACTCTCTTACTTCCACGCCTGTGGGCCCCACCCCGGAGAGGGTCGGTGGGCCGTTGACGTCGTCGGCTTTAGCCTGTTGGAGCTAGGGGTGAGCAATGGTTCGGTTCGGTTCAAAGTTCAAACCGAACAGTATATATAAAAACCAAAATAACCGTAAATCGTTTTTTTTTTCAAAACCGAAAATCGAACCGTTTTTATAAAAATCGAACAAAACTGAACCGAATTAATTCGATTTGGTTTTCGGTCGGTTCGATTCCATGGGCCAATGTGCCAGGCCTTCAAATTTTTAGCAAAATTAGCCTATTTAAATAACAACTTATTTTAAAAATATAGCATTATTGTATTTAGGAATTATTATATTACATAGTATGAAAAATATTAGTGTATATAGATTTAGGGTAGAGAGAGGGAGCTCTACCGACAGAGAGTAGGAGAAGAGAGTACGCTCAATTAGGAATTACAAAACATTAGTATATGTAGATCGAGGGTAATTTGATAGATTATTAAATCTAAATAGGTTCGGTTCGGTTATCCGAATCAAGAACCGAAAACCGAATCGTTATTCCGAACCGATAATCGAAAAATTGAACCGTTTGCCATATTTCGATTTGATCCGATTCAATTTTTGATTTTTCAACCGTTATATGCACACCTCCTAGTTGGAGCCACAATTTATAGCCTGTTTAGTTTGGATGCTAAAGAATTTGCCGATAGTGTTAAATACAACGAAACCAACGAAATACTGGAACTTTGTTGTATTTTTTCTCCCTTTCCCTGTGCAATGAAAGGGGAGGAGAGGAGGGGTGGGTGGGTGCACCTAAACTTGTGTGAAATGACAAAGGCATAGAGTGGGCATGGATGTGGAATTTGGGTTACAAGTGGTTACAAGTGACATCCCATCCAAGCTGGTTCTGTCACTCTCAACTTAGTTGACCCCTTGAAATTGATAGATTCATTCAATCCTCGGGGAAAAAAAAAGTGTGATCAAGGGATCGGAATCATCAATAGGAAGGCAAGTTACAATTTCTAGATTCTAGATTTAGAACGTAGGAGTATATTTAGTAGAATAGTAACGTTCAATTTAGAGTCACGATAATTTCGTCCCAGCTAATGAGGAGCTATATTCTGGTTTACAGAATTTCTATATTCAGAATGTAAAAACTGATTCAATTTGGAATCTCATTTTTTAGATTATAATTCTTATATTATTTTATGGAAAAAAACACACATGAATATCTATATCCATTTATCTTACTTGGGGAAAAAAAATAAGCTGATCCTCTCAACCTTTATGGACTTCCTCGACACACGAGCAACTTGTTGCCTTTTTGACAACCCTTCACGTATTTGTACCATTTTTTTTTATCCTTATCTGTATTTTTACTTATAGGACATAGATGAGTACGGTGTACCTAATTTAAAATTTACGTATCACGTGTTGGTATCGAGTCATTGTCCGTATTCATGCTTGCAAGAGCCAGGGATGAAAAAGTAACTGCAATCCAAATTAGTCCTAAACTGTTTGATAGACAAGTGGTTACTTTGTGTGCTAAATTGTGTAGCCCTTCATATTAGGGAAGCCATGAATCTTTGTAATGAGAAGATAAGTTCTTGACTTCCCTTTTTTTTTTTTTTTTTTTTTTTTCCTTTTTCAGGAAGTGGGGAAGGCTATTTTAGGTTGTGGTCAGTGGTGTCACCAGTGCTTTACTCTTTATTTGTTCAAGAATGGTAATGGTGAAGTTGGGGTTGGAGCACATAATTAAGTGATTTTGTTCATCGGTGAAGACGACAAGCAATGAAATCAGTATGTAATTTACTTGATAGCGACGAATATTAGTCCAACTTTTCATTTTCAAACGTATTGAATTAGATATTCACACTTGGAATCCAAAGAAACACTAACAAATTTGGACATTAGCAAAGTACTGCTGTTGCTCATTGTTCCTTAATCTGTATAAATTTTGTTGGTAGGTTATTACTATTAGTGGCTGTTTAGTTTTTATTTGTATTTGTATCTTTTTTTCCTCGCAAAGTTTTAGTTTTTATTGGTACTTAGTTATTGGAAATAAAAAATGACCTTATAAAAGCAATATGATTGTTACAACTCATCTTTTAAGATTCGTAATCCTTGTAATATATCTTCTTCATTTTTCCACGTTAATGAAAAGATTATAGAGAGTGGAGAATGAGAGAATCCATCCAACTATTACAAAGCTTGCTATTTCCGAACCACCTTAAGGCCTCGTTTGGTTCACGGAAAGGAAATCAATTCCCATGTATTTTTCATGGGGATGGGAAAGTAGAATTCCTATCAAATTTCTTTCCTATGTTTGGTTGGTGTAGGAAAGGAAAAAAAAAATATATCATTGTTCCAACAATATCCAATGTCAACATAATTATAATGAAGAGTTAATTGATAAAATAGGTAATAAATCAAGGCTACTTTTGTCATAATGTTTGGTAATTAATGCTGGAAAAGGAGGAGGAAAAATGAATCCCATGGGTCATGAGAGGAATCATTTTTTCTCCTATTTTTTCCCATGTCAGGAAAGTGTTTCCCAAATTTGTGGCTACCAAACAAAGGAAAGGAACAAGTTTCCTTTCCGCATTCCTTGAATCCGTGAACCAAACGAGGCCTAAGGGTGTGTTTGGTACGAGGAAAAAAATGAAAGGAAGAAAAATGGAGGAGAGGAAAGGGAAAGGGAAAGGAAAGATACATTTTCTCATGTTTAATATAAAAGGAAGAGTGGATGGAAGAAAAACTGGTGGGATTAGTTTTCTCTCATAACCTAAAAAAAATCAATCCGTCCAAATGTGGGAGAAAAAGTAGAAAAAAAAGAGGTGAATGTTCATCTTAATTTACAATTATAACATATAAGAATCATATTATTCTAAAATAGTTAAATTCAAATGGTAATAAATATTGTTAATTGAGGATATAATTGGTAAAGTCTATATTTTTAATTTTCCTTCCTTCCATTTTTCTTTTCGTACCAAACAAAGGAAAGTGAATCACTTCCTTTTCCTTCATTCTACTTTTATTTCCGTACCAAATAAAAGAAAATGTATCACTTCCATTTTACTTCCATCCTACCAAGCACAAAGGAAGAAAAAAAAATCTTTCTTTTTCATATCGATGGAAAGTGTATCTCTTTGTTTTTTCTTCCTTTCACTTTTCCATCCTTTCAACCAAACACAGCCTAAATCTTTGTTAGGATTTTGATCTTGAATTCAAAAATAAGTCAGAATTATCTTAAATCTTTGTTGGGATTCTGATTTTGAATTCAAAAAAATAGTCCCGCATCCATATGGCAACTCCAAGTGTATATTGCAATATGAGATTCTTCTTTTGTTGACTTGTACATATGGAGAGTGGTAGTTGGTGTGATTGTCACGGTGAGGTATTCTTCTAGAGGACAAGGATCATGACGTCACTCAAAAAATATGTATGATTTTTGTCACTGATTTTCTTTGTAATTTTTCTTATGAGTTAAGACTTGGACTTGGATGAAATGTGCAAAGTGACATTTCGACGTATCGGACGCGAGCGCTTTTTGCGCATCATTGCGTTCATTCTGCACGATTTTTGGGTGGGCACAACGTGGGCTTCCGTGCGCGAGTGCCGCACAGATTTTTGAGATTTGTAGGCATCCTAGACTTTTGCACGGAGCATGTTCATGCAAAAATTTGGACAACGTGCTAGATTACCGTACGAAGAGTCCTCACGCTAAAATCGTGCAATGCATCTATTTGAGTGGATAATCTGTTATAAGCGTCCCTATCCTCAGTGATTTGGAGATAATGGTTATTAGTCGTCCCTTATCTATGAAAATTATCTCCGGATTAAGTGGGTGGCGACTAATTAGGGTTTGACTCATGTCTTCTCTATATATATTCTCTTTTCCTTTTTTTTAGAGAGAGACATAAAATATATTGCTAGGAGAGGAGAGTTAGCAGCAGCCAAAGCAGATCCACTAAGTGTAGTCCATTCGTCCATTAGTCTAGTTCAAGATCCACAACGAGGGTGACAAGGCTCGTTCCAAATCAACGGAAATGGTCAAATCTTGTTTTGAGCAACGGTGATCTTCATCACCACAGCGGTTTGTCTTTTTCTTCGTCGTAATTCTAGTTCTATTTCTCGTTACAGCAACATTGGTTGCATAAGTTTTATTGCTATTTCTAGGCTTTCTATTTCCAAGAATTATAAATCTTTATTTCGATCTAAATTGTATATTGATCAGAACCAGTTTGCAGTCAGAATGCGTAGTTCTAGAGAGTTGCAATCATTTGTTCTTTCTTATTTTTTTTTTTTTTTTTCATACGTTTGTACGATCTTTTGTAATCTGACAATAACAATGTGTTCTATTGCTACTATCTTTAGTTCTTTATATATTCGTAAGTTTAATCCTAAGGTTAAGTAATGGTCATATACTGAGAAGGTTATAGTTTGAACAATTTGAGTAACCTTGTATACCTTGCCACTGTGACGAAAGTGCAATGCTAACTGTTGATGCTATTGGGAACTCTCTTTCTTTCAAACTATTGGTGGCTATTCAATATCTTTCTTTTGAGCACACAATGATCTATGAGACATCGTTTGGTTCGCGGAAAGAAAAGGAAAAGAAACCAATTGTTTTTTAAAATCATAGCTCATTATTATTTTTTTTTTCCAAATGAACATATTTAAATTCGAGAAAAGATCTTTCTGATTCTCGAATAATGAGGCGCAAGCAAAGAAAAGGATTAATCGAGAAAGATCTTTTGTTCACCGACTTGACTGAATCTTTCGGCTGGCCGCCTCACCACGGAGTGGGCGACCTAACGGTCGTCTTTGCTTTCTCGCAGCAAATCGATCACTTTCAGACGAGACAGAGAGAAGTCCGTTGGAAGAGTCGATTATCCCATTTTTGATCGAGACTATTGGACCAGATGATAATGGCCTTCTATGTCTTTATAGAAAAATGATGGTGTTTCTGGATTTGGACTCAGATCGTAATGTAGTCGTGTGCGTCGGTAATGTCTGAAAAATGAAAGGATAAATGAAGAGTTGGGGTGAGAAAGTAAATACATGAAATAGGTGGGAAAACTATTTTCTTTTCTTAATTTTTTTTCTTAAAAATTAAAAAAAAAATTTGTGTTCATTTTCTTTGGCATTCAAATATAAGTAGAGACATGACTAATTTTCTTTCTCAATGCCCCTATTACAAGTACCAAACTTGATCTAAGAAACCCTAAGACCTTTTATGTAAGAAAATTCCTATTTTATATATAGAAACATGAAACATCGGGGTGACCTCTAAGATGTGTCGGATTAATAAATAAACATGCATTTAGTCAAACACAATAAAAAAAAAAGGATTAGATATTTTGTAACTGGTATATGTTGCTTTCGTGCTTTGTTAAGAGGTCTTAACCACTCCTGTATATATATAATGTGGCACAAGAGAAAGAGATGGAAAGTGTGAAATATGACCCATCAATAATATATGGTCGCCAATTTGCTGTTGAAAGCAGCCCTAAAAAGCAGGGACAAATTACCTTAAAAGCAGGGTAATCAGAGAATTTCAAATTAACAATTAAAGCTAGGGGAAGACAGCGGCTTAATTAATTAAAACACCTCTGACTCTAACTAATCCCCTCCATATGGCACCTATGATTTAGTCTCTTCAACATAAAATAGAAATAGAAATAGAAATAAAAATTGGGTTGTGAAGAAGATTCATGTCCCCATGCCTTGCAACTAGGGGTGAGCAATGATTTGGTCGGTTCAAACCGAAACGAATATATAAAAAAATCGAAATAATCCTAAATCGTATTTCTCAAAATAAAAATAAAAACATGGTTGTAAGGAAGATTCATGTTCTCATGCCTTAGAGCATCTCCAACCTATTGTGAGTTTGAAAAAAATGGTTGCCACATAGGAATCACAAGCATTTTTTTCAAAAGTACTTCTTCAATGCAAATGTGAAATAAATTGTGAAGTTGACATGGCAAGGAGAATGTGAAGTTGGTTGTCTACTTTTGCATTGGAGAACATATTTTTATCTCATTGTCTTGTGTGAATATCATCTTGCCACATAGGAAAGACATTGTCTTATGTCTCATGCCACGTAGGATTCAAAACACAAAGCAAGACAATAGGGTTGGAGATGCTCTTACTGTGCGTGCGTGCACACGCATTATTTCTGTCGAACGACTAAAACCTGAGTTTATTATTGTTTACCACCAAAACTTGAACAGGGCTGGCCCGGAGGGTTGGGTTGCCCTATCCCGGAGGGTTGTCCCTAATAGAGGGGGGTTTTCCTAGCCCCAAGTCTTGTCTGACTTATCCCAGGACCGGCCCTGAACTTGAATGACGTTCACCATTCAACTCAAATAGTGGTTATGTGTCAACCTAAAATTAATTTTAATTTTGATTTAATATTTTTCATCTAATAATAATAATTTTACCGATTGACACGAGGTAGTTATTGAATGGATTTGTGAACATTACTTAAGTTGTGTGTGATGCATGATGTTAATCTTGAGCCCCGAAAACTTCTTTTAGGAGACCCTGAGGAACCTACTACTTGCTAGATGATTCTGTCGCACACAAAACCTTGGTTTTGTTTCTTTGGCAAAGTAAGAATGCGATTATCACCGATGGATACGTACCTGACCGATATATATATAACCGATCGTGTCCGACACGTCACACGTGCATTGATCAATGTCATTGACACAGGGAAGCAGTTGCATTACTCTCGAGATTAAAGTTTCAGGATTGTAGATTTATATTGTTCTATAACAGACAACCTTACAACATTTGAGATAAATATTGTTGAGAAGCTCTACAAAATTCATTTTTTGTTCTGTAGTCGTGAATATTTGTTTTGTACGTTTTTTTTTAAGTTATTTAAATTGGAATGATGTAATTAAATATGTATTCCAGATCAGTTTTGCTAATAGAAAAAGGAAAAATTGAATCTTCACATAGGCTAATTTGTATACAAAAGATAGAAGAATAATTTTATTTTATTTTTTTGGGGTGTCCTTTCTCCAAGTCGGACCGTGACTATATAAGCCACCCAGCCGTCCGAGGAGAGATTCGAACCCAAGGTCTGTGCTATGTAAGAACAATTTATATATAATCTCTTTTCTGTGACATATATTTTATATACTCATCCTACCAAAAAATAATATGTAACATAATGGACATGGCTATATTGGGCTAAGAAAATAATTTACTGTGCGCAATAGGCTTGGGCCTCGGCCCGGGCCGGTAACTTGGATCCAGTTAGGGTAGAATGTGGAATGGGCTTGGGCCTAGACCACAGCTCTGTTCATATTTGTTCTATGTTGAATTTCAGGTTCTCTGCTTTTATGAATAAAAGTGAACGATTTTATTTTTATATATGTTTTTTTTTTTTTTTTTTTTTTTTTTTTTTTTTTTTTTTTTTTTTTTTGTGAACAAAAATTGCACAACGTCTAAGTATAAAACAAGTTCTTCCCAGTAAGGCAGGGCTTGAGATTGCTTATTTGCCTACCTATGCTTATTTTCTGTAAAAATCACCAGGGAGAGGTATTTGATAACAACTGTTTCTACGGAAAATTTATTTTTGCAACAACTTTTGAAAGCATAGAAGGCTACTGCTAAGAGCAGCTTCTACGTCTTTTTTTGAAAAGCAATACCGAAGGGATGATAATGGGGGCATGGCCGGCCCAAAGGCCCGTCGGCTAGCCCAAAAAATTATCCGATCCGTCCTGACCCGATTGTGAAACGAGCAAGCTCGGTCCTTAGGCTCAATCGAGTACGAGTCATGGATACTAGTCGGCTCGACCAGACACCCGACTCATCTAAATCCATTTATTATATACCCTTACCTACCCAATATCAGGGCCGCCCCTGAGCTCATGGGGACCCCAAGACGAACTTTCAAAATAAGGTCCTCATAAATAATGTAAAAAAATTAATTTTTTTTTTTACAGCCAATGATTGAACTTAGAACCTTTAGTATACAAGTCTAAAATAATAACCACTACACCACAATAATTTTTTTACCTAAAAGATCCATGATACATACTAGTTCTATTTGAGATACAAAATTACTAACATATTTACTTTAAAACTAAAATTTTGGACCCCTGTCCTGGACAATAGCTCTTGCCGTCCTGGGCCAGGGCCAGCCCTACCCAATATTAATATCTATATTTCATAATTCCTAATCATTTTTAATACTGAGCCGGACATAAAGGCTACAATAACAATCATGATACAATCAGAAGTATATTTCATGGTTATAGTCATACAAATTTAGAAATAGAATCTCTTTATTGAAGAACAAACTAAGAAGAATAAGGTCAAACTTATAATTGTAATTTTTTTAGAAAATTAATATGTATAGGTGTGCACTTGTATTTTTATTTTTCCATACTTCGTTATCTTCGGCATATTCATGTAGCCCTATTTTTATACATTTTTGTGGTTCGATCCACTGATCTTCAGTCATCCAGCCATAGCTTTTATATCTCTCCCAACTGGCCACAAGGATCACTCGGATTCGACAACTATATTATTAATTTATTAGTGCAGTAGTAGTTTTAATACAAGTAGTGTCCAGTCATTACTCAAAATCAATTTTTTTTTTTTAACGAAATATTGAAGTCTACATGTAAATAGGGGATATCTTGGAGACAATTTTATATTATTTAATATTTATGGAATATTTCTTGCATGTAACACGAATGGGTCAGCCCAGAGTCCTATGGATAGAGTTAAGGCCTAGGTTCTAGAAGACTATGGCCGGGCCATGCCAAAATTATCGACCAAAAATACTTTCGGGTGTACTTTGGACCTCATCTGACCCGACCCGATTTGATCCGATCCATTATCAATAATGATAATGGCTAGAAATACCAAGTCAGTCTTTGTTTCGATGCTAATGCTAATATGATTGCATCCTATGTTGCACACATCACCTATTTTGATGTATCATAAACTGTGTCCGATATGTGTGTGACACGACCAGACCCAAACTTTTGGAATGCTCAAGTTTGTAGATTGCAACACCCCTAACTATTTGATCAAAGTAGATATGCTCATTTTTTTTATAAGCTAGTTGGATAAATTGTAAGCTTTCATAAGCTGTTTTTGCTTACCAAAACAAAACTAAGACATGTTTGGTATTATCGTTTTTTTTTTTAATTTACAATTCTAGTCATATAAAAGTTTAGTTAAAAGAGAAAGATTACACCGAAATAGATGGCAAACGGACAACAAGCTGCATCGTCAGTCCTTTTCGGATGGCAAAACCAATCCTCTTAAGCACTACATCCATAAACCTGGGAGACATGATATTATTGTGCATAACTTTTTGGACTCTCTTAAAAAGCTCCACATCATCTGGTGTTAGAAAACCAAACGTGTTAAATGCGAACGGGATGAAAACGTGTTGAATGTCGGTGCACGCTTTCTTGTGTTTGGACACTTTGGCTGAGGCCGCTTTGAGAGCAGCTTGTCCCACAGTAAAGCCTCCGCTCCCCAAGCCCACTAGTGAGAAAACTCCTGTTAGGTCCACACATGCATGTTCCCCCCTATCCACCCGTAAACCAGAACATCTGCTGGTCTGAGTGTCGATCTTCCCTCCTGCGGATCAGACAAGAAGTTCACAGGTGTCTCTTTTTTTGCATAAATTCCTGCACACCTAAGTACATCAAAAAGAACATCCCTGACAAGATCATGCCTGTATTTGAAATCTGGAAGCTCCTTACAATGAACTGCATGCTCTCCGAAGGTATCGAAACACACCTTACGGCACACTGGACATGGCTCATCCATTGAATACAGAGGAATCATGAGACGGTATTTGAGGATAGTGTGGTACTCCACTGGTGACAGGTGCCTTTTTCAAAAAGCAACAACAACTTCTAAAAATAAACTCCTCTCAGCTTTCAAAAGTTCGCAAGTAATTAAATTTAAGAGAAATTTGGTACCCCTACACCTGGAAGCATTATTATACAGGCTCTACCTCGAGTTTTATTTACTTTCAAGTTCCAACCCTTATTTTCATATATATACAACTACGTAAGCCCTTTTTTTTGTACACACAATATATACAACGAAGTTATAGACAAAAATGTCTTGAGTTTCGGAACAAAGAAACTTGCAAATAATCTGAAAGATCACGTGGAATACCCGGCTGATCCCTCTAATTTTTTTTTTTTTCAAACTTCTCTTTCAAAAAAAAAAAAAACGCCCTCCTATTATATCTTCTCATTCTCTTTGAGAGGTTGTTTCGATAGATATAACTCTTTGAAAATATAAAAGTGGCACTTGTAACATGTTGAGTTACGATGTACTTGCAGCAAGGACTTGTTTGGTTCGGAGAGGGTGTGCAAAAGTATGAAAATGGCACTTTCAAAAGGATGTAATGCAGTGCACTTTCCATGCATTTCACTTTCCAAAATACGTTTGAATACGTAGTGTTTTGTCCTCCCGCAAGTTATCACTTTCATCATGTGGTGTTTGGATGACCACTAGAAAGTGGCGTTAGAAACTTGGACATGGACTTTCTGTGTTTGGTTAACACATTGCAAGTGATATAATCACCATAATGAAGAATGGTATGGTTACCAACACTAGCAGATCTAATATTTTCACAACTGAAAAATAAAGGTTTGGCAACAGAGAAGAATATCCAAACCGAATAGGTTTGGCAAGAAAATGCCAAGAATTATATCCAACCGAATTGATTCATGGAAAAAAAATTTGTACAACAACAAAATGCCAAGAATTATATCTTTCTTGGAACAAAATTTTGTACAGCAACCCCATTTTCCAAGCCAATAAAATTTTGTACAACAAGATTTACATCCGACTGAATTAATGGAATAAATTTTTGTACAACAACAAAATGCCAAAAATTATATCTTTCCTGGAACCAAAATTTGTACAACAACCCAATTTTCCATGAAGCCAAAAAAATTTTGTACAGCAAGAATTATATCCAACCGAATTGATTCACATACATCTTTCCTGGAAATTATTTCCTAGGTAGCAAGTAGGCTATGTTTGATTGGACTTTTTTTCCATGGAAAATATTTCCATCACAAATTTTCCACCAATTGTAGTGTTTGATAGGTTAAATTTTCCATGGAATTATTTTCCAAAAAACTATCATTTTCCATATTTTCATCTAAAATGGTGGAAAATAAAACTTGTCCAACCCATAGGAAAATGTCATTTTCCATGGAAAATAGCTATTTTCCGTGGAAAATAATGGCAATCAAACACCTAAATTAAGTTTTCCATGGAAATTTTTTAAAATTCCATGAAAATTTTTTCCTAGGAAAATAATTCCATGGAATTAATTTCTTTTCCACATATTTTCAACCTTGCAATCAAACGCACCCTACATGAATTACATCTTTCCTGCAAATTTTGCAAGAAGCAACATTACAAGCTTCTTGGGCAGCAACATTATGTCTTTCCTGTAAATTACTTGCAAGAAGCAAACATATCATAGCAAACAACAGCTCACTCGCCATGTTTCCAAGAAAGAACTTGCCAACATCAAATTTTGAGACTAGGAAAACATGTCAGCATCAAGAGGAAGGGTAACAAAGCATAACCCCATGTATCATAAGAGGCAAGATTGAAACACAAGCTTCATAAATGCAGAAAAAATGAACTCAGAAAACTAAAACAGAAGCTTCAAAAGTGAATGTTAGTCCAAGCTAAACTTAAACAAAAGCTTCAAAATGCCAAATGGAGACTAGAAAAATTTCTGATACTCAAAATTATGAAGTAGAACAAAAAAATTTAAAATACAGAGGCTGGGACAGCATGATGGGCTCAGAGTTTGCCAAAAGTGTATACATATGTAGAGGCAACAGTATGTAGCCAATTGAAGACTAAATAGTCAACAGTATGGTATCGGTATTTGCCCAAAAACATACATCTATAGAGGCAGCAGTATATGTAGCAAAGTGAACATAATATTGAAACCAACTGCGACATACTCAAAAACTGAGACTCATAATTCATGCAGGCAACCAAAGCATAGGCCCCAAAAACTCATCATTGCCCCCAAAATATACTCAAAAACTGATACTCCCCAAAAACTCATCATTGCCCCCAAAAATATCATACACCAAAAGAATTTGGCATAAAACTGATACTCCTCAAAGATTTTGGCATAAAACTGATACTCATCCCATCACATATAAACTGATACTCAAAGAATTTGGCATAAAAATGATATAAACCATAGCCCATATAAGATATCAAAAACTCCACATTAGAAAACTGCATATTCCCAATTGATGAAAAATGCAAATACTGATACTCAAATTGATAATTGACAAACTGAGATACACAAAATGATAAATACATCAAACTGAACATTGCCTTCTCATCATAACCCATATAAGATATCAAAAAACGACACATTAGAAAACTGCATATTCCCAATTGATGAATAATGCAGATATTGATACTCAAAATGATAATTGGCAAAGTGAGATACTCAAAATGATAAATGCATCAAACTGAACATTCCCAATTGATGAAAAATGCAGACAAGGACTGTTTGGATAGCCCGAGGTGGCTTCAAAGTGGGTTCCAAAACCACTTTTTCTTGCAAGTGTTGGTTGAAACCGTGTTCTCATTCCCAAGTGATACAAAGCTGAGATACTCAAAATGACAATTGGCAAACTGAGATACTCAAAATGATAAATGCATAAAAAACTGGACATTCCCAAGTGATGCAAAACTGAGAAAACTGCAGCATTGAAAAAAGTGATAGGCAAACTGAGAAAACTGGACATTCCCAAGTATTAATGAAACTGCAGCATTCAAAAAGTGCACATTCCCAAGTGATGCAAAACTGCAGATGGTCTATTACTAAGAAGTGTTTGCCATAAAGATATCAAAGACAGGTATTACAGAACACTGAAATTGACTGCAAACTCGCTTGTACAAAGAAAAGCCTATAAAGAAATCCTAGGAAACAATCTAAGTACAATTGTTTAGTTTTGATTCTGGGGGGTGACGGTGGAGGCTCGGAAAAGTGCTATCAACTCTGCCTTACTCCGTGGACTATCTGACGCAGTCTCTAGATCTTGAAGAAATTACTTTCTTGAAGGTTGCCAGCCTTTTGCAGGGGTGTAGCACCCTGCTATTTATAATATAATGTATGTTGAGCCGCATAGATGGCCTGTGGCCGCGTGGCTGATTGGCACGCGAAGACCCGCTCTTTGGCTGCCATCTGTTGATTTGTTGAGATTTTGTTACAGCAAATCTGGGTAGTTTAGGACTTGGTCAGATTGCCACGCGTCCTGTTACAGGAATCACCTTTTTAGCCGCATATATCTCTCAGTTTTCGACCATGTGTGGCCGCATGAGCCTCATGCGGCTTAACTCGTAAACTTCCTTAGTCCAGACATAGTTTAACGATTTAAGCCGCCTAGGTTCTGTATTTTGGCCGCATAAAGCTCATGCGGCTTGGATCACAGTTACTCTTGGCTGCATGAAATTTGGAGACTTTGGGGCCGTATATGTCTGAGCCGCATAAGGTTCATGTGGCTTAGATGACACTCCTTCTGGCCGTATGAAGGCGTACGAATCCTGCTTTTGGGAGACGTCTCACGTCTTATCTTTTTGTCGAAGTGTCAGAGCTGTCATTTTTGTCAGTTTTGTCATGACTGGTCAACTTTACCAGACGAACTGCTCCTCTTGGCCGCATATCTTCCTTCTGCAGCTGGTTGTCGACGGGCCACATATGTCATTGAACCAGTCATACGGGTTTCCTTTATACGGACCTGTTTGGCCCAAAGTACCTATGCGGCAATTTGTAGTCAGCATGAACCCCATATTTTTCATGCTTCTACAAGACCCCCTTCAAAGTTTTCAAATTGCAAATTTAGAATACTTTGAATAAGAAGCATGAAAATATGTCAAACTGCAGGGAGTCTTCAAGTCGCAGAGAGATCTTGAGTCGCGGGAAAATACTGAGCCGCAGAACAAATCTTGAGCTGCAGGGACACTTCGAGCCGCAGAGAGCCTGCCAGCTGTCACTACTGTATTTAATTATCTTGATTCGGTTGTGGATCTCTTTTCAAGATAAAGCCGACAGTTACTAGGGATAAAGTCCCCAAACGTTAACATTTATCTTTAATGATCTCGAAAATAGAAGAGACGCTTGACGGTTATTAGGGATAAAGTCCCCAAACGTCGTCATTATCCTTAATGATTACGAGAATCGAAGAGGCACTTTTCAGCAACTCTATAAATAGGGGTTGGAGAGAGATTTTCCTCTTTCACCTTCTTTTCCTTCGACTTCATCATACTTTCTGCTATGGCTCTAAAAGCTTTCAAGTCGACTGGTGCGACGGCCAAAGGGAAGAGACTTGCTTCTCCGTCGAGAGCAGCAGACGCTCCTTCCATTCATCCCGACGTGCAACTCCCTCCCAAGAGTAAGGATGGTAGGCAGACGACGACTGAAATTTTGAATGGCCATAGCGCATATTTTATGCGCGGGCCTATCATGTACTGCCTCTGCTTTAAGCCTGGTCGATGCATGCCCTATCTCATTTGGACCACATGTGTTCTGTATGATATTGCCGCATGGACCGGGCCGCATAATCGCTGCTCATTTCGAACTTGACCCGCTAAGTGCCTCAATATTGATCTGTGTGAACATTTCATGACTGAGCCTCATAGGTGCCGCATGAGCACTTAATAATTGAGCCGCATGAACATGACTGAGCCGTATAAATGCTGCATGAGTACTTCATGAAGCCGGCCTCATGACTTTGGACTGCATGATTTCTGTTTTGGCTGGGCCGCATAACAGGCTAGACCGCATAATAGAGTTCTTTGTTTTCTTGGTGCTAAAATTTCTTTTTCCTATGTTTTTATATGGATCTGGCTAGCAAACTTTTCCAGGACCGGTGTCGACGATGGAGTGAAAATACAACATTCTGGCGCCTACATCAGACAGCTCAAAACTTTCCATGCTTCGGAAGAGTTTCTCCACGCCTTTTTGGCATACACATCAAACAACTCAGGACTCTTCATGCTTCGGAAGAGTTTTTTCCAGGTGGTAGGAAGGGCCTTTATACCTCGGAGAATTGGACGGTGGTCAGGCGTCGTTATGAACGTCCTGCCTTCACGGCTCTCCAAGTAGGCGAAACCACCATGAGGGACCATGTTTTGAAGGTATGGTCCTTCGGGGGAGCGGGGCTAAGGCATCCGCAATACGGAAGGGAGGATAGCATGCTATATTTTCCCTCCTCCAGGCAGCTCCTTGGGGATTCAACAGCTTTGTTTGCTTCTCAGCAGTAAAACATGACTTCCTTCAAGGGCCACGAAACTGCTTGAAGACGAAGTGCTGTCAAACCAAACTATGTATTGCCAGATTTTTCTTTCTTCGCTTTCTGCTGTCGATGTAGTCCTATGAATGTAATTGATCTTGAATAAGCAGAGTATGTTCACTCTATTATTTATTTGTGGTATTTTGTGGTACTTGTACTAGAGGGCCTAATACGACATTTGTGTTTGATAAAGAACATCCCACTGGGGGATTTTTGGTGGACCTATTGTCCATTTGTGCATCTAGAAATACGAACAAATAGATTTGAATGATATTTCGTAGACCTACTACTCTTTGGTACACTGGTGGTGCGAGTAATAGATTAGGATAATTTTTATGGACTTATTACCATTTTTGTGTACTGCGATGCGAGTATTGATAATAAGTGGGGAGAAAACCAACATATTTACTCAGAGGTAATGAGGACGTGGTCAATATGGGTCAAAACAAAGCCTTCATACTCAGAGGTAATGAGGACATGGTAGGAGTAGGCCAAATGGGGATACCCAGAACAACTCAGAGGTGTTATCAACGTGGAAGTTCTATGTATTGGGTGATTTGTTTGTGATGGACGAAAAAACAACTCAGAGGTAATATGGACATGGTTATTTTTTCCCGTTGGATAATTTTGTGAACCTATTACCCTTTTTGTGCACTGATGGTGCGAGCAATAGATTATGATAAGTTTTATAGACCTATTACCCTTCTGCGCACTGGTGGTGCGGGTAATAGATTTTCAGGTAAACTCTGGAGGAGAAAAGCATTTAATGTGGAGGTTCCTAGTTATGACTAGGAGATGAGATAGAGCAGTCAGAGAGTAAGTTCAGTGGTACCTAAGGGTACATAACTCAACAATCTAGGAGATTTGAGGTCAGAGTGTAAGTTCAGCAATATCAGAGGGTATATAACTCAACAATCTGGGTGATAGCTAGAAGATGTCTTTTAGATATTATATTTCTTGAGGAACTTACCGTTGATGGGCATCATGAGCAAGTCTCTATTCTGTTTTGCGAAACGGTACGCGCCGTTGGAGAATACGGTCTCGATGATGAACGGACCCTCCTACTTAGGCTGGAATTTGTCGGGGGTCTTGTGAGTAATGACCATTGGTCTGCGAATAGCCAAGACGAGATCGCCGACTTGAAATATTCTCTGTTTGACTTTCTTGTTGAAAGCCCGAGAGATGTGCGCTTGGTAGAGCTCTATGCTTTGTTGAGCTTGTAAACGCTTCTCATCTAATGCTTCCAACTCTTGTAACCTTGGGCGGTGGTTGTCGTCTGAGGTTAACCGGTAAGTAAGGGACACTCGAAGTGTGGGGATCTGAATCTCCAATGGGAGGACTGTCTCGCTCCCGTAAACCAAGGAGAACGGTGTATTTCCTGTAGCCGTCCGAATTGTGGTACGATACACCCATAAGCACTCGCCAAGCTTTTCATTCCAGTCGCATTTGTTTGCAGACACGAACTTTTTAAGGAGCATGATTATGGTTTTGTTGAAAGCCTCAGCCAGACTGTTGGCCGATGGGTTATACGCTGTCGAGGCCATGTTTTGAATCCGATTCTTATCACAAAATCGATAGAAAGCGTGGCTTACGAACTGCAGACCATTATCGTGAATAATCCTCCGGGGCAGTCCAAAACAGTAGATGACGTAATATTTTATGAAGCTAATCACGTTCGATGTCTTAATCTCTACCAACGGAACAGCTTCCGCCCATTTGGAGAAGTAATCGGTAATTGCAAGTATGAACCGATGCCCTCTAGATGACGGCGGGGTGATTGCCCAATGATGTCCATTCTTCATGCTTCAAATGGCTAAGAGGCCACAGTCGGGTGCAAGAATTCAGATGGCAGATGTATGAAATCTGCATGGATCTGACAGGCCTTATACTTCTTTGCATAATCAACTGCATATGCTACCATTGTGGGCCAGTAGTAACCCATCCGGCGGAGACGATCTTGCAATTTTGGGCCAGGTTTGTGAGCCCCACAAGTGCCGTCATGAGCTTCGCGTAAAGCTTCTTTGGCTTCTGCATTTGACAGGCATCTTAATAGTAACCCATCGTAGGATCGTCGATATAACATTTTTGTCTCTGTATCATAGAAGAATCTGAGGGAGCGTCTTCTGATTGAAGTTGCTTCCTTCACGTTCTCGGGCAGAATTCTATAGACTGCAAAGTCGATGAGCGGACATCTCTAGTCTTGTATGTCGTTGGTTATCTGGGCGGAGCAACTCGTACCCAGTTGAAGATTGTGCCTGGGACAGACCAGTTCATGGCCTATTATGTCGACTAGATGGTGAGTATCAATTGGAAGTGCCAAGGAAGCGGCGAGACCTGCTAGGGCATCGGCTTCGATATTTTGGAGCCTAGGAACATGTTCTATAAAGAATCATTCTAAGGTTGTAATGATGGCAATTGCTGTCTGATAGTAGGGAATCAGGTCCTCATTGCGAACCTCATATGAACTTTGGATCTGGTTAACAACCAACTGTGAGTCGTCATATGCTTCCAGGTATTTGATCTCCACTTCTTTTGCGAGTTGGAGTCCGATGACTAGAGCGTTATATTCGGCTACGTTGTTTGAACAAGGTTCTCTAAGAGAATATGCCCGATTAACCACCAACCTAGAAGGAGAAATTAATACTATCCCGACTCCAGCGACGATATCACCTTGTGGCCCTGTTCTTGAAGCACCGTCAAAGAACATCCGTCAAATGGCGTCATGCGAAGTCATGTTCGAGGCGACGACTTCGTCGAGAATTTTTTCATAGATTCTGGCCGTTTCTGAGCCTGGATAGGCTGCTAGGAAGTCGGCCAGGACTTGACCTTTGATAGCCTTCTGCGAAACAAAAACCATGTCGTATGGAGATAATAGTATTGCCCAGGTAGCTAGACGAGAACTGAGTGCACCGAGCTTGGTCATGAGAACCCTGAGAGGATTGATTCATGAAACAACATGGATGGTCTGCCCTGTCATATAGTGTCATATTTTCTGAATGGCGAACACTAGGGCAAGACACTCCTTCTCCACGGCGGTGTACCTATATTCTGGTCCTACCATCATCCGGCTGAGATAGTAAATGGCTTGTTCATGTCCTGCATCATTATTCTGTGCTAGCAGAGCACCGAGGGAGTGTTCCATCGCCCGTACATAGAGCAGGAAGAGCTTTCCGGCGACCGGGGCTACCAGAACTGACAGATTCGTCAGGTACTCCTTAATATCATCGAAGGCACGCTGACATTCCTCGTTCCATACGAAAGAGACACCTTTCCTCATGAGTTGAGTAAAGGATTGACATCGCCCTGAGAGATTAGATATAAACCTCCTGATGTAGGCTAGTCTTCCCTGAAGGCCGTGGAGTTCACGGAGGTTCCTCGGTGGACTCATCTCCAGGATTGCTTTTGTTTTGTCGGGATCTATGTGAATACCCCGAGAAGTGATGATAAAGTCCAAGAACTTTCCGCTGGATACCCCCAGAAAAGACTTGGTGGGATTCATCTTCAGGTTGTGCGCTCGTATGAGGTCGAACACTGTTCTCAAATCATGTAAGTGATTATTTTTTGAGCGGCTCTTGACGACGATGTCGTCAACGTAACACTCCACCATATTGTACAAATAATCTCTGAAGATGATACTCATAGCCCGTTGATATGTAGCACCGGCGTTCTTCAGGCCGAAGGGCATGACCGTATAACAATATACGCCGATCGGTGTTCGAAATGACGTATGCTTCTCGTCATCAGGAGATATCTTGATTTGATTGTATCCTGAAAAGCCATCCATAAAGGACATGTGCTCGAAGCCGCACATATTATCAATCATTATGTCGATGATCGGAAGAGGGAATTCGTCCTTAGGGCATGCCGCATTCAGATTGCGGAAATCGATACAAATTTGGATCTTTCCGTTCTTCTTGATGACTGGTACTATATTGGCTACCCAGTCTGGGTGCTGCTCTTCACGGATGAACCCGCTATCTATAAGCTTGTTTTACTTCCGCTTCAATAGAATTCATGATGTCTGGACGAAACTGCCGTTGCTGTTGTTTGACTGGTTTTGCATCTGGATTAATATTGAGCTTATGAAGTGCGATCTCGGGGTTTAGTCCTGGCATGTCTTCATAGCTCCAAGCAAAGACGTCAATGTATTATCTGACGAGTTGTAACAACGACTCCCGTTCGTCGTCTGTCAGGCTTTTACTGATGAAGATTGGCTTTGGAGAGGATTCATCGCCGAGGTTAAGTTGCATAACCTCGTCCTCAGTGGGAGAATCGCAAAGTTCAAAGCGTTTTTCCCATTGTGCGTCTAGTTGCTGGACCCATGGCTCCAACTCAAGTGGTTCAAGTAGATCTTCGTCTTCCTCCTCGACATCAGCGGATGTCAAGTTGACAGATAATGTCTGTCTAAATATGTCTCCAATACTGCTATCAGAGTCGTAAATGGGTGACTCGGACGAATGAGAGTGCCACTCGCATTCTTTATCAAAACTTTCGAACGTTGTTGGTGGTGTGACATACCCGAGGCCGCGTCTGGATTTGTAATAATGGTCCTACAGTTTCCCTGCCGGTGTTGACAGATGTAGAGGCAATCGCCGACCACTGCCATAATTTAGACCGGAGTAGCCTCCATGTCGTACCCCTACTTTTGCCTGAAGTACTTGGCTTGAGGACTATACAGGTAGAGCGGTAACCTTCCAGCGTTGGGTCCGAGATCGGACTCTTGTGGCGTGAAAGATTGGGGACCTTCTTTTCGGCCAAAGATGATCGTGTGATCCCATCATCTTCTGTCTGGGACCAGAAAGTAGGCACCTTTTACGGGAGCAAGTCGATTTAGGGTATGGACGGTTGTCATCCGTGTGTACAGGCTAACATCTAGACAGTCTCGTGCAGCATACATTAGATTAGGCTTATCATACTCAGAATAGTCTAACGGCAGCCTCTTATTGATGAAATAAGGGATCTTGTCCATAGGGATTACATCATCAGGAGTGGGGCTATCCACCTGTGTAACCAAGTATTTGGCGAGCTCTACGTCTTCTTCGGCTACCCTCTGCGAGCCTAGAGGTCGGGATGCTGTCTTGGACAGCTTGACCACCAAGGGTTCAGCGTGAGATATTGGCTTACCTGAGAGTGCTGGATCGACACTTGGTTGCCGGCTCGTCTTGGGAAGACGGATGACAATCGGTTCGGCAGGGGACTTTGTGTCTTCCGACTGCCTTTGAGTGGACTTTGGCAATCGGATCACCATCGGTATTACAAAGGGCCTTGCATCTTCTTATTACTTTTGATTGGATTTCGACAATCGGATCACCATCGACCCCGTGACAGGTTTTGGCTTCTGGCTCGATCTCTGGAGCCGTATGACCATCGGTTCTAACTGCGTAGGTGAGGCAGGAGAACCGCGAGCACCTCTTTATGCAAGGTTGCGACGATCGGTGCGACCTTGCCCGGTTTGTGAGCCTGGAGACGGATTCTCAAGGGTTCTTTCGGTCCTGTGATGACCTCCAGTTCGTCAGTTATATGTTTCCTAGATTCGTCATATAGACAAGCCTCTGAAGAGTAATAAGCTTCAACCCCTATGAAGGGATCGATGTCGGTGAATTCAGTTTTCACGGAACCGTGCTTACTGACATACTTGAAACACTGGTGAAGGGTGGATGGCACGATCATATAGTCATTTATCCACGGATGTCCCAGGAGGATGTTGTAGGAGGTGTCTGCATCTATGACGTAGCAGGTAACCTCCGTCTTCGGGTCGCCAATCTGACATTTCAATCGGATCTTTCCTAGGGGATAGCTCCTCCCCGAGTTAAAACCGCTAATAGCAGTGTTGGTCGTCGCTAGTCGGGGCATAGGGATGCCAAGAAGTTGGAGCAGTTCGGAATGATGCTTATTGACGAGCCAGGGTCGATATGCATCTGATCCACCTTGATGTCGCCTATGTATCCAGTGTAGTACAAGGGGCGATCATGCAAATTGGACTTGATCAACATGTCCCGTGGAGTTGTCACTCCCCGTTTCTGGAATACGTAAATTTTTGATTTTTTATGTATATGGTATCTGGCACCTGTATCTTTATTGCATTTATCCTGTATTTGTAACTGACCATGGCATGGAACAGTATCTCGTCGCGGATTAGTGTGCCACCCCTTGTCCTTGTCTGGTTGTAGGCGTGGTTCACTGTTTTGATGATAAGATTTCTGATCCGTGTTGTGGTTAGAATTTTATTTAATTAATTTAATTAGTTGTATCATGTAGCATTTAACATGTCATTAGTCATGTGGTTAAGAGCATGCTTAAGCTTAGGGTTTCTTTGAGTCAACCCAACCCCTATATATATTCTCTTCCACACTCTCTCTCCTCATTCACTCTTTCATTTATTTTTCTCAAGCAAACTTTTAGGCAAGTACATCTTGCACCAAATGGAGAGATTATTGCATTTTCATTTCTTGATTTTTCTTTGATATTATTTGTCTATATTGTTCTTCTCTTCATTCTCTACAAGTTTAGTTCTTGGAGTTTTTGATTTTAATGGCTAGTTTGGTGTAGATCTAAGTTTCTAGAACTAGGATTCTATGGGTTTCCATGGTTTTGATCTATCAAACTTGGTTGTTTTCGAAAACTAATGGTCCTATGTTGTAGAAAATTCAATTCTATCCAATTTTGACCTTTGAAAAGTTAGATTTCGACTTATTTTGAGGAAGTTATGACCAAAATAATATTTGAATATTTTCTATGTCATCAGTCCTGGTTTTGGCAGGAACGATGAATAGTGCTGCATAGTGCCCAGCCGCATAAGAATGTTGCATAGTGCTGCATAGTGCCGCATAGTGCCCAACCGCATAAGAATGCTGCATAGTGCCGCATAGTGCCCAGCCGCATAAGAATGCTGCATAGTGCTGTATAGTGCCCAGCCGCATAAGAATGCTGCATAGTGCTGCATAGTGCCGCATAGTGCCCAGCCGCATAAGAATGCTGCATAGTGCCGCATAGTGCCCAGTCGCATAAGAATGCTGCATAGTGTCGCATAGTGTCCAGCCGCATAAGAATGCTGCATAGTGCCGCATAGTACCCAGCCGCATAAGAATGCTACATAGTGCTGCATAGTGTCCAGCCGCATAAGAGTGCTGCATAGTGCCGCATAGTGTCCAGCCGCATAAGAATGCTGCATAGTGCCCAGCCGCATAAGAATGCTGCATAGTGCTGCATAGTGCCCAGCCGTATAAGAATGCTGCATAGTACCGCATAGTGCTGAATAGTGCCGCATAGTGCCTATTTTGGCTGTTTTTGGCTATTTTAAGTCCTATTTGGCTGAATTGTGGCCAGAATTTTTCCTAACTCCCAACATGAAAGTTGTAGATCTTTGTCTTGGCTTCAAGGACCTTCATGTCTCACTTTAACCAGAATTTATATGTGACTTTTATGTCACGAGGGGTCCACGCGACTTCCTGACTTGACCATGTTCCTGACCTGATTACCTGTATACGTGCTGGTACATGTTCTAAGTATGTATTGAGATACAATATTAGTATGCACTGCGGTGCCATTTAATGAGTGCACTGAGGTGTGACTCTACATGCTAAGTGATCATTCGTGTTATATGTCAATACATGTGTACCTTCCAGTAGGGGAGAGCATAATTCGGTTTTAAAACCGAAAACCGGACCGAACCGAACCGATATTGGCAATCGGTTCGGTTTTTTAAGTTTCGGGTCGGGTTTCGGGTCCAGGATAATGAGTATTCGGGTTTCGGGTCGGGTAACGGTTATTGGGTTCGGTTACCCGACCGAACCGAAAATCGAAATTTATTTTTTATTAAGAGTAAAATTACTAAAATACCCCTCTTAATTATATAAGGGCTCACTTTTAACCTGTGCCCTAAAATCTCTCTCTCTCTCCGTCTCTCGTCTCTCGTCTCTGGACTCTGGATCTGGAAAGATCCGCCGCCGCTGCTCTGAGCTCTCCTCTCCTGGAGAGAAGAGGACTCGAGTCGAGTCTCTCCTGCTCTGAGATCTGTCTTCTTCAGTTCAGTTCTGCCCTAAAATCTCTCTCTCTGAGTCTCTCGTGCTCTCTAGGGTTTTTCGTGCTCTCTCTCTAGGGTTTTTCGAGTTCCTAACCCTAGATCTGGGCCTCTGGGTCTCTCGACTCAAAGATCTAGCCGACTACCGAGTATTGGTAAGGAAAAATTGTAGTCTCTTAATTTTTTTTTTCCAGATGTTTGTTAGTATTATTTTCTTCTTTCTAATTATTTGGTTATTTTTCTTGCATGATTCACTGAAGTATTGAACTATGGAGATCTAACCTAGATCTGGGCCAACTGTGATCTGGTTTTGGTGGGTTCTTCTACATTCGGTGGAGATCTAACCTAGATCCAGAGCAACTGTGTCTGTGAGTGTGAGTAGATTCTTATTTAGATCGGTTGTTGACTTGTTGTTAATTTCAATTGATAATTCATAATTTGTTAATATTAGTAATCTGTTAAATTACAGTTTGTTATTATCAGGTTTGATATTTAGTCAATATTATCAGTTTGTTATTTCCAATTTGTTATTTCAGTTTTTGATTTCTCATGATAATTACAGATTGTTATTTAAGTTTGTTATGTAGTCATGATAATTTGTTAGTTTCTCATGATTTGTAGTTTGTAATTTGTTATTTCAGTTGATAATTCATAATTCAGTTGATAATTCATAATTCAGTTGATAATTCAGTTTGTAATTCAGTTGATAATTCATTATTTGTAGTTTGTAATTTGTTACTTCAGTTGATATTTCATAATTCAGTTGATAATTCAGTTTGTAATTTCAGTTGTTATTTCAGTTGATAATTCATTATTCAGTTTGTAATTTGTAATTTGTTAATGCAGTTGATAATTCATAATTTCGCATGATTAGTAATGTGTTATTTCAGTTGATAATTCATAATTTGTAGATTTCAGTTGAAAATTTCAGTTGATAATTCATAATTTGTTAATTTCAGTTGAAAATTTCAGTTGATATTTCATAATTTGTTAAAGATTGTTAGATTCATATTAGAGTTGATAATTACAGTTTTTCTCAGGATTGTTAGATTGATATTAGAGTTGACAATTCTCAGTTTTTCTCATAATTTGTTAAAGCACATCATATTCATTGAATAGGTAGCACCACGAATCCAATCAATGGCAAGCACATCATATTCATGCAATGTGCGTATTTCTTAATTTTGTTTTATTGAAATTTGTTATGCATATTTTATATATTCAAAGTACAAATTATTGTTTTAGATGGCGCAAGAAGGTGATAATCAACCGCCAACTAGCTCTCAAGCCACAAATGATCCTATATCCAATCAAAATTCAAGGCTTCGAGTTTCAAGAAAGCCTACAAAGGAAAGAGCTCCGCATTGGAAAGATTTTAAGAAATTTCTTGATGCGGAAGGTCGTCCAAAAGCAAGTTGCAATCATTGTGGAAAAGAGTATCATTGCCATAGTAAACTAAATGGGACTAGTAATATGAGAAATCACTGGAATGCATATCCACTAAATCCAAAGAATAATGATTCTAGTCAAACCATTCTCTACTTGCAATCAATGGCGAAGGGCAAGGACAAAATACTAACTAGCTGGAAATTTAACCAAGACGAGGTTAGGAAGGCCTTGACCAATATGATTATCGTTGATGAGCTTGCGTTTCGATTTGTGGAGTGTGAGGGCTTTAGACACTTCATGAATGTGGCGTGTCCTAGTTTTCGTATTCCGTCAAGATGGACCGTGGCTCGGGATTGTTATGAAATGTACTCTATTGAGAAGAGTAAGCTAAAAACATACTTTAAACAATCCAAGCAAATGGTTTGTCTCACGACGGATACTTGGACATCGTTGCAAAAAATCAACTATATGTGTCTTACGGCACATTACATCAATGAAGATTGGGAGTTGAAGAAGAAGATTATAAACTTTTGTCCAATTACAAGTCATAAAGGGGAAGCCATCGGAAAAGCGGTAGAGAAGTGCTTGCTAGAGTGGGGTATTGATCGAATATTTACTATTACGGTTGACAATGCGAGCTCCAATGATGTTGCTATTTCTTATTTAAGCAAAAAAATTCAGAATTGGGGAAATAGCATTCAACAATGCAAGTATTTACACATGCGATGCATTGCACACATCATTAATCTTGTTGTTGTTGACAGCTTGAAATTGATGTCTCCATCGGTTGCTCGTGTTCGAAATGCGGTAAGGTATGTGAGACATTCTCCAAGTCGCTTTCAAAAGTTCAAGGAGTGTGTTGAAGCCGAAAAGATACAAAGCAAAAAAATGTTGTGTCTTGATGTGAGCACTCGTTGGAACTCGACATTTTTGATGTTGGACACGGCCCAAAAGTTTGAAAGTGCCTTTGAGAGATTCGCCGGCCAAGATCCATGGTTCAAAGTAGAACTAACGGAGAATGGCGGATATCCTATTGAAGAAGATTGGGCCAATGCAAGGAGGTTGTGTACTTTCTTAGAACACTTCTACGAACTTACTTTGCGTATCTCGGGGTCCTTATATGTCACTTGCAATAATTTCTTTGACGAAATCACATCCATTGATATTCTCTTGCGCACATCAAAGGAGAGTGATGACTATGACTTGTCTCTCATGGCCGACAAAATGAGGGAGAAGTATCAAAAATATTGGGGTGACATTGAAAAAATGAATATGGTGATTTTTATTGCTCCAATTCTTGATCCACGTCATAAGTTGGAATATGTAGAATATGCTCTTGATCATCTATATGGTCCGGAGAAGAGCGATTCCATGAAGAAGAAAGTAAAAAGTGTTGCGTACTCTATGTTCAATGAGTACAAAAATATGACATCTTCACAAAGTGGTGGTAGTGGTACTACTATTAGTGAAAGAGTTGAACATTCTAGTGCAAATCAACCGTTGCAATTGAAGAAGTTCATGAAAGCCCAATTCAAGAAACATAAGATGGAATTGGGTGGTGGTGATGCTAAATCCGAGTTTGATCGATATCTAGATGAGAGCACCGTAGATGATGATGATGATGAGAGTGATGATTTTAATATTTTGGGATGGTGGAAGCTCAATTCTTCTCGTTTTCCGATCCTATCGAAGATGGCTAGGGATGTGTTGGCCGTTCCCATATCTACCATGGCATCCGAGTCCGCTTTTAGTACGGGTGGTCGTGTGCTTGATTCATATAGGAGCTCTTTGACTCCCAAAATTGTTCAAGCTCTTATTTGTTGTCAAGATTGGTTCCGGGGGCCTTCCGATCGACCTATAGTATCCATTATTGAAGAGGAGTTTGAAGACGTGTATAAAGTTGAGATGGGTAATTTTCAATTTACTTATTGCTTGCATTATTTTATATATTTTTCTGTGTGTTTTAACTTGTTGATTCATTTTTTCATTTAGATTTGGGTAAGTTGACAATGGAATCAACATCAACAAGCGAGGTTTGATTACTTATGCCTTTGAGTCTTCAACATTGGAGTAATATTTGGAAAATAGGAACACAAACTCTTTGTTGGAGATAATTTTATAATATTTTTGTAGCACAAAATATCTGTCATGTGCTATAGCAGCTATTACATTGACCCCTATGTTTTGGCTTTTGGGACTTGGGAGCTTTACTCATGAGTCATGAATCATGGCTTGGTTGATACTTGATCATTTACTGCTTTGGGTTACTCATTGACCCCTCTGTTGATCTGGATTTGGTTACCCCTCTGTTCTGTAACTTCTGTTGGCTTCTGGCTTTTGGTTACTTATTGACCCCTCTGTTCTGCTGGCTTTTGGCTTTTGGTTACTCATTTAATGCTTGGTTGATCAGTTAATGCTGGATTTGGTTACTCATTGGGTGTGGCTGTAAGTTACTCATTTAATGCTGGATTTGGTTACTCATTGACCCCTCTGTTCTGTTAAACTGGTTACTCATTTAATGCTTTTACTCATTGCTGGATTTTACTCTTTGGTTACTCATTGCTGGATTTTACTTACTCATGTCTGGGTTAATCATTTAATGCTGGATTTGGTTACTCATTGGGTGTGGCTGTAAGTTACTCATTTAATGCTGGATTTGGTTACTCATTGACCCCTCTGTTCTGTTGTGTGCTTTGGTTACTCATTTAATGCTTTTACTCATTGCTGGATTTTACTCTTTGGTAACTCATTGCCGGATTTTACTTACTCATGTCTGGGTTAATCATTTAATGCTGGATTTTACTCATGTCTGGATTTTACAGTTCTCATTTACTGCTGGAGTGTGCTGGATTTTACTCATTTACTGCAGCCATTTAACTGCTGATGGTGATGATGGAAATTGTATTTGTTGGCGTGGCGAGGCACTGCAGCCATTAACTGCCATTTGGCTTTATTGGCGAGGCACTGCAGCCATTTAACTGGTGTTTCTCCTGCAGCCATGGGCGAGGCCTTTATTTGCAGTCTTGCAGATGATGTTTTGGCTGCAACCGTTTAAGTATTATGAATTTTACTAATATATTTGTATGGCTGCAGTGAACTATTGTAATCAGATCAGATGGAAGCTTGCTGCCATGGGCGAGGCATTTATGAATTTTACTAATATATTTGTTAAGCTTTGGCGATGATGATTTGACTGCAGCCATTGGCGAGGCATTTATTTGCAGCCTATTGGCGAGGCATGTATTCTGAGCCATCTTTGTCCCCAATTTTCAGGCTGTGATTGTGTGATACTTGGTCCTTGGCGTTAAACTGCTGTTTGTCCTTTGATATCTGGCTTATTTGGCGTTAAAACTGCTGTTTGATGATGAAGATGATGGAACTTGGAAGCATGTGGACTATTGTATTTGTTGTTGATGGCATCCTGGCAGCTTGCAGCACACTGTAATCTGTATTGCTGTTTAATGATGATGATGATGGTGGAAGCATGCTGTCTTCCTTCTCTTGTTCAAGTATTTCCCTATTGTAATATGTGATTGTGAACTATTGTAATCAGATGGAAGCTTCAAGCTTGCTGTGCAGCACTTGTTCAAGTGTTCCACGATTGTAATATGTTGTATTTGTATTTGTTCAAGTGTTCAACTATGAATTAATCATTTAATTGTACATCATGTTGTTTTTTAAAATTATATATTATATTTATTTCGTATTTGATGGTGGCTTAAATTAGTCAAGGATTTTATTTCTTAATGGGCCGGCCCATTTGGGCCCAAGAAACCGAACCGAACCGAACCAAAAACCGAAATATTTGTTCGGTTCGGTTTTGGTCGGTTCTTTCACTTTCGATTCGGTCATCGGTCCATCAAAAACCGGTTCTCAATTTTTTCGGTTTTCCTAATTTCGGTTCGTTTCGAACCGAACCGACCCGATGCTCACCCCTACCTTCCAGCACAGTCATGGTAATTGGTCAGTAATAGTATCGTGGTATGTTGTTTATTGTTTGAAGCATTACACTAAGCATGGATCTAGATTGAGCCGATATGGATTCATACTTAGGGTACGCGTACTATGGTACGACATATAGGAGGATGACCATGTGACCACGACATGTAATTCCAACATCGAGATAGGGTTAATCTAAGCAACTTAAATTGGTAGAAGCATTGGGAGGGAACAGAATCTCGAGATCGTACGTCACCAGCCGCCCTGGGTCCCGTCTTGGCGCGTCGGGTTGGCTGCCTCGGATACTGTATAGTCATCCGCACTAGTGGAGTGCAGTATCTGATTTGTGACTGCCGAGCCAGCTCTTCCTATAGGAGAGCTGGAACCGTTACTGCTTATTCTAGTGCGGTGGCCTTTCGGGGGACCGGTGCATTTCGTGCTTGCTTGTATATAATGGTTTGGCTAGCCCTGCTGGAATGCGAAACGATCTGAGGATTCCTATATATATATATATTGTATTACTGGGATAACCCAGGCAAATCATAGAAAGCCGTAGGATTGATTGGCCGCTTGTAAGCTGACTTGTTTGTGATATGTTTTCTTCTGTTAGCTACCGAGGAACACGGACTATCGTGGTGCGTGGTCCAACCCATGTCCTTGTTTGGTTGTTGGGTTGGACTATTGTGCTGCGATAGGCTATGGACCAAAGTCGCGATCAGAAGCCCTTTTTACCTGCCCATGGTTATAGGATATATCTTATCTCGGCACGATATTGGCACCGTTTGTCCTTGTTTGGTTGTAAGGGTATCGTATTGTCTCGATGATATGGTATAAGCCTATAACTCATGAATCAGGTCTTATTTAACTCATTGGATTTATCTCACTCTTTTGTGCTCCCTTGTGGTACTTGCTATTCGGGGCCTGACCCCGCTGGTTTTGTTTGGCCAGATTTTGTAGCAGCTCCAGAGGATCCAGCCTTCCACCCAAACAATGGTGCACACCAGGAGTATGGGCGCCAGGGACCATGAGTAGGTTTCTTCTTCACCGCTCTGATATCTTCTATTTTGTACTTGGCGTTTAGCCACCGGCACTTGTTTAGCCGGCAGTTCTGGACACTATTTTCCTTTGTATAATTGTAATTAAATCAGACTGCAGCTGACTATAGTTATGTACTATTGACTCTCGGAACTAGCTTATCATTTTGTATAGCTAGACTCATGAATCATTTTGATGAAGCGTCGGGGACGCCTTACTGCTTTGTCTTATATGATCATTATTTACTGCTTCTTGTTTTGATTGATTGAGACATAGATGCTCTGTGGGACCATAGGAGACCTGATTGTAGCATGCACCCCCTAGTCTCTTGACAGCCACGATCGCCGTATGACGTTTATATACCTCATACGGTGTAGCTGGCCTAGTCCGTCTCAGTATTCCGGTACTGGGGCGTGACAGGAGTGAATATGATGTTGGGCATCGTACCTGTGCTATCGCTGCCCTGTAGATCTGCTGGCGGGTCTTCCCCTGGAGGCTTGACCTGAGCTAAGTAGGCATCAGCATTTTGGAGTGCTTCGCTTAATACGACACGAAGATCCTTGGAGAGCCTTAGAAGCTCGTATAACGATAACTTTGCTGGCGTATTAGCCAATTGTGCTAATATGTCAAAGTTGTAAGGTCTCTCCAGTCCCTGAGGCACATCATTACGGAGTGGCCTGTCGAAGCGGGTTTCCTTTGGCCTGGATTTATCCGCCAATGGAGGCTGAGATGGCCTTGGAATGTCAGAGGGAGACAATGTTGCTGGCTGAGGATCTTCGACTGAACTATCCCGTACGGGCTGGACTTGTGCTCCAGACCGGGTAACAATGGCTGCGGCTTCTTCAGCTTCGGCTGAAATTGTATGGCAGGCTCTAGACTTCCTGTCTTTTTTTTGTTGGTAGGAGATGACACCTCCTGGGTAACTTCGGGCACTAAGTCCGGATGCACCCACATGATTTCTTCTCGCGAGGTAGTGAGAGGTACTAATCCAGATGCCTGGCTCTGGATGGATGGAAGATTAATAACCTCCATCTTTGCCCGAGGGACAAGTATTACCCCGTCTGGAGTGCTTGTTGGAGGGAAGTCGCCAAACTGAATTGACACCATGTTCGCTGCCATGGTAACCTCTTCAAAGTCTATCGACAGAACTTTCGAGTCGATAAGACTCTGAATGTGTCATGCCCCGATTCCGTCGAATCGATAGTCGTCCCCCGGGCGTGATACCATGCGAACCTAATTTGCGATCGCACAAGGCCTAGTCATAAGGTAATCTGAGACACGAGATCTAAGAGAGTACGCAGACAAATTGATACACACAATAAGTAAAGGAAAATTGATTTTTATTGATAATGAACATCTTTTACAGACTCCGATACAAGACTCATTACCGTACGGGCTACAACATGACTCGATTACAAAAGAGTGCCGATGAGATAGTCGTTCCATACATTGCACACATCCCTCAATATACACAAGTACTCCATTGACCTGGATGGGAGGGATACTGAGTCATTTGCCTTGGACTGTCGAGAGCCTTCAAAAGTGGAGTCGCAGAGTAAGTCTTCGACGCACGGCCGAAGCTTCAAAAGTAACGAATGCCGTCGAGCTAGCTGGCGCGTCCTTCCTGGTTAGCGGGACCTGTAAAGAGCGAGGATCAGCACGAAACACATGTACTGGCGAATGGCTAATTAAATCCAAGCTCTGTATTTGATTCAAGAAGTTTCGTAAACATGTTAGCTAGCTATTTCAATGATCTTTCTAACCATCCTGTTCGATTTGCATGTTAACATGTTTTGAGGCAAGCATATGAACTTGTATATCATTAAGAAATTATCATGTTCATTCCGTGTCCCGTGCACCTGTTAAGCAGTGAAAGGGGTATAAAGGCCACTGGCAATGTCAAGCCATCGCGGACTATAGCATTTGGTTAGACGATGCCCCTTTCGCGTCGGGTAGCGAGCCCTGTGCGAAAGTGCCCGCATAACTCGTGCCGATGAAGGGTTGGCGCTGCTACACTCGTTCCTCCTGGGCCGAACCGGTCCCTTGGCCTAGGCAACCGTTCGAGAAAACTTCACCTTGTCGACAAGTTGTCCAATGACCGTTTTCTTTTAGACTTAATCGATTTTGCTTCCTTAGCCGTATCGTTGCGATAAACGTTAATTGATTCATTCATTGTTTGCATAGGCTAAGTGGATTTGTATAAGAAAGCGCGTTTTCCATTTTCAAAACCGGCAGTTTGATAGCAAGTGTTTCGTGAAGAATCGTGCCACGATTTCATTGATTCTACACTATTATGACAAGCATTCATTTACTTCATATATTGAGTTTTGAAGTAGAGGGACGAGACGAAGGAGGTCAGCCACTCGCCTTAGCCTTGCTTCAAGCGAGCGACTGGTTGGCTGCGCTGACGTCGCCTACGCGATCACCTGCAATCGCATAAACAATCGATTATAACACTGTATAATTCAAGGATATTCGATATGAATGCGAAGCTCAAAAACGCGTCACGAAAACTCATCGAAAATATCCACGAAAAATGCATTCACGAAAACCAAAGCCAAAGCCAAATCAAGTGCGGCATGAAAACCAGAGCAACGGAAGGTCTCTTCCGACTCAGCCGCAGAGCCAATCCTCGAGGCGCAACCCACTGAATATGGGATTTGGTTCCGAAGAAGCCATTCCATAACGTGGAATGGATCTTAATTCAACCGTTCCCGTTCGATCGACTCGGCCGATTGCGACCTATCGGTCCCGACCGAATCGATAGCGACAGTGTTCCTTTCTCGCGCACCCCGTGGACGGAGACGGGGCATGATGTAGGGACGGGGCACTACACCATAACCAACTAATAAAAAGTTTCGTCCTCGAAACTTAAAGATGGAACCTACCTCTACGAGAACAATGAAGGGAATTTATCCTTCATCTCCGATTCAAGCTCCCACGTCGACTCTTCGACCGAATGGTTCTTCCAGAGGACGCGGACGAGAGGGATCGCTCGATTTCGCAACAACTTATCCTTGCGTTCTAAGATTTGAACTGGCTCTTCAACGTAGGATAAGTCTGACTTTAACTCCAGCTGGCCAAAATCTACCACGTGGCTAGGGTCGTGCACGTACTTCCGCAACTGAGAGACGTTGTCACTCCCCGATCCTGGAATACGTATTTTAATACGTAAACCGATAATTTGTATTTATCTCGTATTTATACTATATTTATTATGCAGTATTTCTTCATGCATTTCCCAAAAATATTCGACAAAATATTATTTCCCAATTTATTTTCTGCATTTGGGCCTACAGTTTTGGCTCATTTGGGTAACCTATTCTTGGTTCACCAATGGTTCATCTTGAACCCTTTGGTTCATCATGAACCCATGGGTCCAAGATCTTTATATATAACTCATCTCCTTCTCTCTCCTCTCATTATTCCTCTCATTATTCCTCTCATTTATTTCCTCCACCAACCAAGGCAAGTGCCAACTTGCTCAAAAGATGGATTTATATTTTGTTAATAATTTCTTACAAAATTATTTGTCAAAACATGTTCTTCTCCTCAATCTATACTAGTTAATTAGAACTTGGAAATTTCCATTTTGAAGCTTTGATTTTTGTAGATCTAAGTTTTAATCATTTTTGGATTTTGCATGGTTTAATCTACTTTAGTTGGATTTTATGGGTTTTTGATGCTTCCATGTGGAAGAGCATTCAGTTTCACCCAAGTTGGAACCTTGGAAATCTGGATTTGGAGTTCGGATGGCCAAGTTATGATGCTTTGAAGCTTGGGTTCAGCCATGGTGTTCTTGCTGTTTGGAGAAGACAGTGAGCAGTGTGCTCCTGTTTGAGCACGCTTCCTGTTGGAAGCGTGTCTCTCCTTGAGTTTGCGTGACTTTTCACGCAGCTCTCTCCTTGAGTCTGCGTGACTTTTCACGCAGCTCTCTCTCCTTGAGTCTGCGTAACTTTTCACGCAGCTCTCTCCTTGAGCCTGTGTGACTTTTCACGCAGCTCTCTCTCCTTGAGCCTGCGTGACTTTTCACGCAGCTCTCTCCTTGAGCCTGCGTGACTTTTCACGCAGCTCTCCCCTTGAGCCTGCGTGACTTTTCACGTACGCTGCCTTGAGTGAGCCTGCGTGACTTTTCACCCCTTGAGCGTGCGTGCTTTTGTGCGTACGCTTTTGATATTTTATCAGATATTATATGACCATTTTATATCCTTACGCCTTTTGTCCCGAGCATGATATGAGCACTAATGTGACCCCGATGAATAAAGAGTTCCTACCTGATACATGTACCTGAATGTCCCAGTTCTTGTTCATGCTCGACAAATGAATCGTAACTCCACGTGGCGTATTTGCAATGATGCATTATACTAAGGAGGGTAGAACATGTTGACATACGGATTGACATGGATCCTCTTTGGGGTACTCGTACTTGAGTACGACTTTTAGGAGGATAATCATGCAGGCCACAGCATGTGAGTCCAAGATTTCACCTAGGGTTAAATTAGGCAACTAAATATACTAGATGCATGGGGAGGGAAAAATCCCGAGATCGTGTTACACCAGCCGCCTTGAGATATTGTCTCGACGTGCCGGCTGGTCTCCACGGATACTGTGTCATCTGCAACGAGTGGATGACTGTATCCGATTAATTCCTGCTATATATTATATGTTTTGGCAAGGTGGCCTTGCGAGGGACCTGTGCTCAATCATACCTGTCTACGCGAACCCCTGGGTTGGCTAGCCTTGCTGGAAAGATACGATCTGAGGATTTCTAAATAACATGATGCGAGGATAACCTCGTCCCACTAGAAACTCGTAGACTTGATTGGCCGTAAAAACGACTTGCTTGTGTCCTATTACCTTCCATGAATAATCGAGGGAAGCGGACTGTCATGGCACGTGATCCAACCCATGTTCTTGTTTGATTATTGAGTTGGTTATCGTACTATGACAGGCTGTGGACCGAAGTTATGAACGGAAGACTTATTCTGGTTGTGAAGTGCTACTTCTGTGAATGACTGAGGAACATGGTCTATCATGGTACATGATCCAACCCATGTTCTTGTTTGATTGTTGGGTTGGTTATTGTGATGCGATAGGCTATCGACCGAAGTCACGATCAGGAGGTTTTATTGTTTATACCTTTTAACTTATGTGAATGTTATAGAGTACGACACGTCCCGACTCCATGCGGCACCTTTTGTCCTTATTTGGTTGTAAGGGTGCCATATGGGTTCGAAGATGTTGCGCTACCCTATAATAGTAGCATAAGTATTACTATTATCAATCATTCTATTAACTGGGTTTTTAATCTTAACTCTTGTGCCCCTTTGACGGTACTTGCTATTCGGGGCTGACCCCGCTGGTTTTGTTTGGCCAGATTTCGTAGCAGAGCCAGAGGACACGATCTTCCTCCCTGACATCCATGGTGCATACTAGGAGCATGGCGGTTCGGGGACTCGAGTGGGTTTCTTCTCCACCACTCCTGCTTATACTTTTGCGGCGTTTAGCCACCGACACCTGTTAGCCGGATTACTTGATATTTTGTGTCAGTACATCATTGTAATTAAACAGACTGCAGCTGTGTATAATTTTGTACTCCTGACTCTCTGAGATAGCTAAATTATAAAGCTAGTCTCTCATGACCATTTTGATGAAGTGTCGGGGACGTCTTACTGCTTTATCTTTAATGTTCATTTAATTGCTGATGTGGTTTGAGTGATTGAGACATAGAACTCTGTGGGACCATAGGAGACTTGATTGTAGCATGTACCCCCTAGTCTCTCGACAGCCAGATCGCCGTATGACGTTACGTACCTCATATGGAGTAGCTGGCCTAGTCCGTCTCTGTATTTCGGTACTGGGGCGTGACAAGGTTTTAGTGGTGGCCCATGCAGGTCTGATTTTCAGACTTATGGGGTATTGCGAATTATTAGGAGTCTCAATCAAAACTTGTTCCCCTTGAAATTCTGTTTCGAATTCTCTGTCCTTGCCTTGATCTCTAACCTGACTTGCATTCTCGAAATCTTCCTCGTTCGGACTTGATAATCTTATATCTTTCTCTATAGGGGTGCTTCATTCTCAGTAGCGGGTGAGGCCCATGAGGAAGAGCAGCGAGAGCATGGCTCGACGGGGCACCAACAGGGAAGAGAACCTTCCCCAGGGCGGACACGAGCAGAAATGGAACCAGAGGCAGTGCAGCCGCAGGTTATTGAAACTCCTGCAGCACCAGCAGCAACGGCAGTACCAGATGCCGTAGCACTCCTGGAGATCATCCGGGGGTTTCTTGTCACTAACCAACAGCAACAGACTCAGCAGCAGGAGCAGAACGTGCTGCTGAACCAAGGGATTCAGTTAGCTCTCGAGAGGAGTGTCGGGGCTGACTCGGGGGCATCAGGAAGGTTTCGTCGCTTGAACCCGAGGTATTTTGATGGCACGGAGGATGCTATCACTGCGGATGCCTAGATTCAAGACATCGAAGCCATTCTTGTGGCAGCCAAGGTTCCAGATGATGAGAAGGTTGATCAGGTCAAATTGGTACTTCAGGATCTTGCCCGCGACTGGTGGGCATCAGAAGAAGTTGGTGTAAGACGCCCTGTTCGTTGGACCACCTTCAGTGAAAGATTCAAGGCCAAGTATTTTGGCGTAGTAGCTCGATATGAGCTCCAGCAGAAGTTTATTAGTCTCAAGCAAGCAGGCAAGACCGTAGATGGATATGCAGCAGAGTTATGCAGATTGTGCCGTTTCGTACCAGCAATGGTGGCAACGGAGCCAGAGAAAGCTATGAGGTTCCAGCAAGAACTTCATTTGGAACTACTGCAGCTTGTGGAAGGACACGACTACCAGACGTTTGACGCTGTTTTGACGGCCGCTCGGAGGCACGAGCTTACCCAGCAGAGGTTGGCATCGAGGACAGGAGGTCAGAAGAGATCTTGGAGGAGGAGCGATGCAGCGAACATCGGCACCAGCACCTGGTGTACGTATTCATGATGCAGGAGCACCGCGGAGGACGGCCGTGTCAACTAATACAGCGCCAGTTCGACATCAGCAGCCGAGGAACCAACAGCAGCGTCAGGGAGCACCCCAGGGCTGTACATTCTGTGGGAAGGCAGGGCACACGAGGGAGGTGTGTCGGTCAGCGAATGGCTTATGCTTGAGGTGTGGTAGTTCAGACCACCGTATCTCCACTTGTCCTGTGATACAGAGGCCAGGAGGGCCAGCTCAGCAGTTTCCAGCGTTGCCAGCTCCGGTGGCAACCCCGAGTGGAGGGCCAGTATTAGCAGTAAGGCCCCTAGCCCAGCGTCTACCAACGCAGGCTCAGATGTTTCGCCAAGCACAGGAAGCAGAAGGCCCTCAGAGGCAGCAACAGCATGGTCGAGGAAGGCCGCAACAAGGGGCTCCGCGGGGCCAGGCTCTCACATTGACCTTGGGAGAGGCTCTAGCGTCTAGCGACGTGGTGGCAGGTAAAATTCTCGTCACCTCATTTCCCGCTGTAGCATTATTTGATTCAGGCGCTACTCATTCTTTCATCTCTGCACAATATGCTACACGGATTGGATTAGAGTTTGAGGCATTGTCGGAGAGGATGGATATACTCACCGGCAATGGGCTCGTAGAAGTTAGCAGAGTGCGCTTTTCATGTCCGGTAGAGGTGTGTGGGCATTTACTGCCCGCATCATTGATTGAATTCCCTATGGGGAATTTTGATGTTGTTCTTGGCATGGACTGGTTGAGAGACAGTCATGCGACAATTGATTGTAGAGGAGGTAGGGTTATATTCAGCGTTCCTGGGATGGAACAGTTCATCTTTACTCGAACCTTGAAGAATCAGGCCGGAGGCGTCATCTCAGCAGCAGTGTCAGAGCCAGGACAGATTCCGAGAGTGGTCGAAGATTTTCTTGACGTCTTCCCTGATGAGCTCCCAGGGATACCCCCAGTCAGAGAGGTAGAATTTAGCATTGAGTTGAACCCTGGAACGAGGTGTAGCACCCAATTTTCTGAAATTGGGGATTTTTGAAAATTTATTATTTTTATTATTAATTAATAGTATTTTAGTCAGGATATGATTTTTGGTGATTATTAGTGTAGTTAAACCATTTCTAAAGTCATGCTAAGTCATGACTTATGACTTTGTGATTTTGGTTAGTATAACTTAGTGTAAACCCTAGTTTTCTCTAACCTAGAAGTTGCCATGACCATGAGAGCTTAGCCATAGGCTTAGAACACCAAATTAGGGCTTTTTAGCCTAAAGGGTATTTTGGTAATTTACTAGACTTTATTTGAGATTATGTGATTTTAATATTATTTTAATCATGGTTAAAGTCCCATGATTAGTCCCTAACCTATCCTACCCTAAACTAGAGGTTAGCCACTAATCTAGAAGCATTAGGATGAAGATTGGTCATGGGGTAAGTAAGTTAAATATCTAGTTTACCTTTATTTGATATTTTGCTTAAACCATGCAAAATATCTAACCCCTTTATGCAAAGTCCAAGCCTTAGCCTAGAAGAAAGCCAAGGACACCTCCCCTACCCCCCATGGCAGCCAAGGACCCCCCCTTGGCAGCCCACAATTCTATAAAATCCTATTGAATTAATTCATGAACAATTTACATGAAATTAATTCCTAGAAAATTTCCATTCCTTCAACCCTTCACAACTTGAGCTATTTTGATCCAAATTCACTCTAGTCTCTTGCATTGGGACCCTACAACATCTAGGGTGCTAAGAGGAACTAGCAATCAAGGATTTGGAGGCATTGGACATCATCAAGTGGAAGAACACACACCCCCATTTTCCTTGATTTTCATTGGATTTGCATCAATAGGTAAATATCCATAAACCATGTTAATATTGTGTTTTGTCTTCATATTTGCATGCATCTAGGTACTAGGGAACTGTAGGTCCAGTTTGGTGAAAATTAGAGTCAGTTTGGTGTCCGTATCGGACACGTATCCTAGACTAGGAAACCTTGTTTGTTGAAATGCCACTTAGGATTTGTTTCTGTTAAATTGTAAAACAAATTACACTTTTGTGAAGCCCTAGACTTGCTGATCACGAACCAACTTGACTGAGCATGTTTTCATGCTGTGTCCGTGTCCAAATTGGATACGAACCCACTGCACGAGCACGCGCGTGCGTGTCCTGCTACCCCACCCCTCGTACTCGCTGCACAGTGCACTAGGACACGAGATTTTTGACATAGGCACGGGGGCAATGTCTGCGAACATGCCCCCAAAATTTGGTGTCGCCTCGTGTCGTGTCGAGTGAGAAATCTCACTCGCACTGGACACGGGCTGTCAACGCACACGCGCGCGAGGGCAACTTCGAGCGTGTCGTGTCGTGCGGACACGACACTTGGGTGCCTCATGATGACACCATCGTGTAGCCCTTCATGTGGCGTACACGTGGACACGAGCACGTGGTGCTTCGTGTCCTGTGCCACGAGCACGAGGCTTGTGACAGCGTGCACGATGCTGTCGAAACTCGCGCGTATCAGTCGTGTTTTCACGACTGATACGGCTCTCGTGTCGACACTGTGAGACACGTGGACACGTAACAGAGTGTCCATCGTGTAGCCCTATATGTGGGCTACACGTGTGTGTGACCACGAGTGGTGTCGTGTCTCGTGGTGTGTCCACGAGACACGTGAACACGTGCACGACGCTGTGCACGCGTTGAGTGTCAGGAATTTACCCGTGTAGTGTTTTTGTGAGATTGGACACGTAAAACCGTGTCGTGGTGTCGTGTCAGGCACCTAGGACACTAGTGTATGTGTGGGGTGTTAATTACCAATCCATAGGATCGAGTCTTAGTTTGGTTTCGTGGGTGAAATCGGGTTTACCCTTGTTTACCTACACAGTCCATTAGTTTCCTGGTTTTGTATTATTTCCAGTTTTGTAAAATCGATTTTCAAATCGATTTTTAATATGATTTATACATTGTATAGGTGTATTTTAGTATATGTATATGTAGTATATATGTATGTGTGAGTGTGGGTGAGTTTTAGGGATATTTGGTAGTGTGTAGGTGTTGTTGTGTGTGTATATACATATATATGTATATATTTACTGTGTGTGTGTGTGTTGAGGGCTGGATTTTGGTTCCAGGAACCATCCCATTCCCTTCCTGTCCTGTCCAGCTCTCCTCTCCCTTACTGTTATGTCCTGTACTTCTCTCTTCACTCTCTCTCTCATTCTCTCTCTCTTAATCTAAGTCTCTCTCTCCTATCTATATATCTATAAGTAAAATATGTATATAGGTTGATATATATATATATATATATATATATATATATATATATATATATATATATATATATATATATATATATATATATATAGTGATATATATACATTGGTGTTAGGTCTCACTATGTCATACATAGTGTTATATGTATATATGTGTGAGTGTGGGTTTGTACTATATATGATATTCATATTTTGATATATGGGTAGCTAGTGTCTATCTATTTATATATATATATATATATATATATATATATATATATATATATATATATATATATATATATATATATATATATATATATATGTATAACTTGTTAAGGTATAGGTTTAGATGAAAACCTATAACCAATAACCCTATGACTAGCCTATGGCCAAGAGTATTAGCCTATGGCTTGGGACTAACCCTAATGGCCCAAAATCCAACTTGTTGACCCTTGTTGACTAAGGGTTGACCAAAGTCAACCTTTGGTCAAAGTTGACCTAGTTAACCTAGAATTGACTAGGAATGACCTAAAACAACTAGTTTAGCTAGTTTGACTAAAACCCTAACTAGTAGACGTAGTTTGACCTAGACTTGACCCAGATTGATCATGTTGACTAGTATTTGACTAGTTTGATTAGAAAGTTGACCAAGAGTTGACTTTTGATCAGATTGACCTAGAATCATGTAGTATGCATTGTATACTCTATTTTTACCATTGTGGATATGTTGTGACCTGTTTTACTCTAAATAGGACTCTGTGACACCAGTTCGGACATCTATTCATATCAGTCATACAGGGTGACAGGCGAGTACATTCTCTGATCTTTTCATGCTTGTTAGGACTTATATTCTTGCTTTAGATTACTTTACATGATGCTGTCACGTCATTATCACGGATTGGTACTATATGGATCTTGTTATGCGATGTTATCTCCCTCGGGATGCATCAGATACAGTTGTCATGTGCTTTTCACGAACATCTTGTATTTCATGTACACCGCTTTCATGTATACTCTTGTGCAATCTTGTACTCTCATGATCACGCGAGCAAACATGATAAAAACCTCTTGTACAAGGTAACGTAACTTGACTGGATCGTTGTGTATTGATTGGGGAGGGTGAGTAGGAAATGGTTATGTGATCAAAATCCCATCTTGTACAAACTCTTGTGAAATCTTGTGAAATCTTGTATATGTCCTAAGCCCGTTTATATAACCATATCATGCTCTAAATCACAGGTTACCTACAGTTCTTACTTATCATATATATAGATATTTTCAGTTATCAAATCTCTCTCGTTTTACATATATTCTTTACAGTTTATGTATCTTACTCTATGCATACTTTACATTTTCCAACCTGATATGAACTGCGTGAGATGTATTGTGCTCGTTTCTGTCCTGACTGGGCCTGTTGAAAATATTACAGATGATGATGGTGACTGTCCTACCTTCTATGGGACATATGAGGGTGACCTTCAGAAGCCTGAGGAGCATCTAGCTCAGTAGAGGGTGCTTAGTCTAGTCTAGTGTTTACAGTTTTCATTTTGTATCGGACTGTTCCGATTGTTAGTTGTGACTTAGTTATATTTCAGGTCTTGTACTTATTTGTGTTGGACATCTACTTTGTGTGGTGCGATAACTCTATATATATTCAGTTCTTCCTTTCATCTGATTCCATATCATGTTCTATCTTTCCTAGACTTGTGTTTGAGATATAGAGTTGAGATGTTATGTTATACCTCCGTACGGAGATGACAGGTTTATATATGTTGTTATTAGATGTTAGATGTTATAGATGACCTATACAGCATTCTACCGCCGACACTGCGACGTAGGCTGGACGTACCCACGTTCTCGTGCCCCTAATCAGGGTGTGGGTCGTGACACGAGGCCTATTGCAGACAGAGTTTACAGAATGTCGCCGTCAGAACAGGATAAGTTGTATCAAGATGAAGAAGAGTTGAAGTCTAAGGGATTCATCCGAGACAGTAAATCGCCCTGGGCCGTGCCAGTGATTCTAGTTCCCAAGAAGGATGGGTCGACGAGGATGTACATCGACTACCGCAAGCTGAATGCAGTAACAGTGAAGAATAGGTACCCACTACCAAGGATTGATGACCTGTTTGACCAGTTGAGCAACGCCAGCGTATTTTCCAAGATCGATCTTCGGTCAGGATACTATCAAGTAAGAGTCCGGGAGCAAGACATACCGAAGACAACATTCAGATCTAGATATGGGCATTATGAGTTTTTAGTAATGCCCTTTGGACTAACCAACGCCTCCGCAGTATTCATGGATTTAATGAACCGCATCTTTCTGCCGTATTTGGATAAATTTGTGGTGGTGTTCATAGATGATATCCTTGTCTATTCCAGCAGTGAAGAGGAGCATGAGAAACATCTTAGGACTGTCTTGCAGACATTGAGGGAGCATCAACTTTATGCGAAGCTCGACAAGTGTGAATTCTGGTTAGATCACATTTCATTCCTGGGGCATATAATTTCTGGGGCAGGAGTGTCAGTGGATCCGAAGAAGATTGAGGCCGTAGAGCATTGGCCAGTCCCGAGAATGGTTGCAGAAGTGCAAAGTTTCTTAGGATTAGCTGGTTACTACAGAAGGTTCATGGCGGACTTTGCCAAGATCTTTGCGCCCTTAACGCGTTTGACGCACAAGGACGTAGAGTTTGTTTGGTCAACTAGCTGTCAGGCATCATTTGAAGAATTGAAGAAGAGATTGATCTCAGCCCTGATCTTGACGCTTCCAGTAGGAGCGGGAGGCTTTACAGTATATTGTGACGCATCAGGGAAGGGTCTTGGATGTGTATTAATGCAGCACGGAAAGGTGATAGCATATGCGTCTCGGCAGCTTCGAGACCATGAGAAGAATTACCCGACTCACGATTTGGAGTTAGCAGCTGTGGTGTTTTCACTTAAGTTGTGGAGGCATTATTTATACGGAGATCGGGTAAAGATCTATACTGATCATAAGAGTTTGAAATACGTATTCGTGCAGCGAGATTTGAACATGAGGCAAAGAAGATGGTTAGAACTACTGAAGGATTTTGACTTAGATCTTCAGTATCATCCAGGCAAGGCGAATATAGTTACAGATGCACTGAGTAGGAGAGACAGTGCCTTTATCTTGACCTCGCAGAAGCATATTTTAGAAGACCTTCAGAGTATGGGAATCGAAGTAGTTTTGCCAAGGGATATAGGAAGAATGACCAGTATGCAGATTCAGTCAACCTTAGTAGAGAGAATAAGGGCAGCACAAGCAGGAGATCCACAGATTCAGAAGTTGCGGTCGGAGTGTGAATCAGGCCGTAGGAAGGAGTTAGTAATTCATGAAGATGGTACGCTCAGGTTTGGAAACAGACTCTGTGTACCGAGTGGAGACCTTCGGCAAGAAGTTATGTCCGAAGCTCATAGTTCTATTTACTCCATTCATCCAGGAGAAACGAAGATGTATCGAGATATCAGGCAGTACTTTTGGTGGAATGGCATGAAAAGAGAGATAGCGAGATTTGTATCCAAGTGTCTGGTATGTCAGCAGGTGAAAGCCGAGCAGCAGAGACCAGCAGGATTGCTACAGTCGCTTCCTATCCCAGAATGGAAATGGGAGCACATCACGATGGATTTTGTGACCGGTTTACCTAGATCCCCGGCTGGCAAGAATGCAGTCTGGGTAATAGTAGATCGACTCACGAAGGTCGCCCATTTCCTTCCCTTCCGAGTTGGACAGACTACTGAACAGCTAGCAGAAATGTACATGAAGCAGATAGTAAGGCAGTACGGTGTTCCGGTTAGTATAGTATCAGATCGGAATACGCGGTTTACTTCCCATTTTTGGCGGAGCTTACACCAAAGTTTGGGAACCAAGTTAAGATTCAGTACTGCTTATCATCCACAAACTGACGGGCAATCAGAAAGAACCATTCAGACGTTAGAAGATATGCTACGGGGGTGTACCTTAGATTTTGGCGGATCTTGGGAGGATCACCTTCATTTAGTAGAGTTCTCCTATAACAACAGCTATCAGGCTAGCATTCAGATGGCCCCGTTCGAAGCATTGTACGAAAGGAAGTGCAGGTCCCCTTTGGCATGGGATGACGTCGGAGAACGGAAGTTGTTGGGACCAGAGATGATTACGCAGACTGTGGAGATAGTTAAGTTGGTCAGAGAGCGCCTTCGAGTTGCACAGGACCGACATCGTCATTGGGCAGACCAGCATCGTAGGCCTCTAGAGTTCAAAGTTGGCGACCAAGTGTTTCTGCGGATTTCGCCTACTCGGGGTATCATCAGATTTGGAACCCGAGGAAAGCTTAGTCCAAGATACGTTGGTCCTTTTAAGATTCTCGCTCGGGTAGGTGATGTGGCTTATCGACTTGCCCTTCCGCCTTCGTTGACTGGCATATATGATGTGTTTTATGTGTCCCAATTACGTGGGTATGTCCCAGATCCGAGTCATGTCCTCGATCATTCTGAGTTAGTCGTTGGTACCGACTTAACTTACGAGGAACAACCCGTGTCTATTTTGGACCGGCGAGAGAAGGTACTCAAGAATCGGACGATAAGCCTTGTCCGTGTTTCTTGGAACCATCACTCTTCGGGAGAGTCAACCTGGGAGCGCGAGGACGAGATCAGATCTCGGTATCCGCATTTGTTTGACTAATAAGGTATATTTTTGCACCTTATTGACACGATTCCATGCTTATCTGCACCTGCTTGTTTTGCACTTTGTGATGTATGATAATAACTGCTATGATAGTTAACTTGTATATGATTGTGCCTTGCTTGTCCTGATTTCACTATCCTGTCTTGGCTAGAATTCCGAGGACGGAATTTTTCTAAGAAGGGTAGAGATGTCACTCCCCGATCCTGGAATATGTATTTTAATACGTAAACCGATAATTTGTATTTACCTCGTATTTATACTATATTTATTATGCAGTATTTCTTCATGTATTTCCCAAAAATATTCGACAAAATATTATTTCCTAATTTATTTTTTGCATTTGGGCCTACAGTTTTGGCTCATTTGGGTAACCTATTCTTGGTTCACCAATGGTTCATCTTGAACCCTTTGGTTCATCATGAACCCATGGGTCCAAGATCTTTATATATAACTCATCTCCTTCTCTCTCCTCTCATTATTCCTCTCATTTATTTCCTCCACCAACCAAGGCAAGTGCCAACTTGCTCAAGAGATGGATTTATATTTTGTTAATGATTTCTTACAAAATTATTTGTCAAAACATGTTCTTCTCCTCAATCTATACTAGTTTAGAACTTGGAAATTTCCATTTTGAAGCTTTGATTTTTGTAGATCTAAGTTTTAATCATTTTCGGATTTTGTATGGTTTGATCTACTTTAGTTGGATTTTATGGGTTTTTGATGCTTCTATGTGGAAGAGCATTCAGTTTCACCCAAGTTGGAACCTTGAAAATCTGGATTTGGAGTTCGGATGGCCAAGTTATGATGCTTTGAAGCTTGGGTTCAGCCATGGTGTTCTTGCTGTTTGGAGAAGACAGTGAGCAGTGTGCTCCTGTTTGAGCACGCTTCCTGTTGGAAGCGTGTCTCTCCTTGAGTTTGCGTGACTTTTCACGCAGCTCTCTTCTTGAGTCTGCGTGACTTTTCACGCAGCTCTATCTCCTTGAGTCTGCGTGACTTTTCACGCAGCTCTCTCTCTCTCCTTGAGCCTGCGTGACTTTTTACGCAGCTCTCTCCTTGAGCCTGCGTGACTTTTCACGCAGCTCTGCTCTTGAGCCTGCGTGACTTTTCACGCAGCTCTCCCCTTGAGCCTGCGTGACTTTTCACGCACGCTGCCTTGAGTGAGCCTGCATGACTTTTCACCCCTTGAGCGTGCGTGCTTTTGTGCGTACGCTTTTGATATTTTATTAGATATTATATGACCATTTTATATCCTTACACCTTTTGTCCCGAGCATGATATGAGCACTAATGTGACCCCGGTGAACAAAGAGTTCCTACCTGATACATGTACCTGAATGTCCCAGTTCTTGTTCATGCTCGACAAATGAATCGTAACTCCACGTGGCGTATTTGCAATGATGCATTACACTAAGGAGAGTAGAACATGTTGACATACGGATTGACATGGATCCTCTTTGGGGTACTCGTACTTGAGTACGACTTTTAGGAGGATAATCATGCAGGCCACAGCATGTGAGTCCAAGATTTCACCTAGGGTTAAATTAGGCAACTAAATATACTAGATGCATGGGGAGGGCAAAATCCCGAGATCGTGTTACACCAGCCGCCTTGAGATATTGTCTCGATGCGCCGGCTGGTCTCCACGGATACTGTGTCATCTGCAACGAGTGGATGACTGTATCCGATTAATTTCTGCTATATATTATATATTTTGGCAAGGTGGCCTTGCGAGGGACCTGTGCTCAATCATACCTGTCTACGCGAACCCCTGGGTTGGCTAGCCTTGCTGGAAAGATACGATCTGAGGATTTCTAAATAACATGATGCGAGGATAACCTCGTCCCACTAGAAACTCGTAGACTTGATTGGCCGTGAAAACGACTTGCTTGTGTCCTATTACCTTCCGTGAATAACCGAGGAAAGCGGACTGTCATGGCACGTGATCCAACCCATGTTCTTGTTTGATTGTTGGGTTGGTTATCGTACTATGACAGGCTGTGGATCGAAGTTATGAACGGAAGACTTATTCTGGTTGTGAAGTGCTACTTCTGTGAATGACTGAGGAACATGGTCTATCATGATACATGATCCAACCCATGTTCTTGTTTGATTGTTGGGTTGGTTATTGTGCTGCGATAGGCTATCGACCGAAGTCACGATCAGGAGGTTTTATTGTTTATACCTTTTAACTTATGTGAATGTTATAGAGTACGACACGTCCCGACTCCATGCGGCACCTTTTGTCCTTGTTTGGTTGTAAGGGTGCCATATGGGTTCGAAGATGTTGCGCTACCCTATAGTAGTAGCATAAGTATTACTATTATCAATCATTCTATTAACTGGGTTTTTAATCTTAACTCTTGTGCCCCTTTGGCGGTACTTGCTATTCGGGGCTGACCCCGCTGGTTTTGTTTGGCCAGATTTCGTAGCAGAGCCAGAGGACACGATCTTCCTCCCTGACATCCATGGTGCATACTAGGAGCATGGCGGTTCGGGGACTCGAGTGGGTTTCTTCTCCACCACTCTTGCTTATACTTTTGCGGCGTTTAGCCACCGGCACCTGTTAGCCGGATTACTTGATATTTTGTGTCAGTACATCATTGTAATTAAACAGACTGCAGTTGTGTATAATTTTGTACTCCTGACTCTCTGAGATAGCTAAATTATAAAGCTAGTCTCTCATGACCATTTTGATGAAGCGTCGGGGACGCCTTACTGCTTTATCTTTAATGTTCATTTAATTGCTGATGTGGTTTGAGTGATTGAGACATAGAACTCTGTGGGACCATAAGAGACTTGATTGTAGCATGTACCCCCTAGTCTTTCGACAGCCACGATCGCCGTATGACGTTACGTACCTCATATGGAGTAGCTGGCCTAGTCCGTCTCCGTATTTCGGTACTGGGGCGTGACAGACGTGGAAGACATTGTGTACACCTTCAAGCGTCGGCGGTAGGGCAATTTTATAGGCAACCGGGGCGACTCGTTTAAGTATTTCGAACGGCCCAACGAATCTCGGTCTCAATTTTCCCTTCGCGCCGAACCGAGTAACTCCTCGCATGGGCGACACTTTGAGAAACACGTGATCGCCTTCTTGGAACTCGAAAGGTCGACGATGAACGTCCGCATAGCTTTTCTGACGACTCTGTGCGGTCTTTAATCTTTCCCGAATGAGCCAAATTTTCTGCACGGTCTGTTCTTGCAGTTCCGGACCGAGAATCTGCCGCTCTCCGACTTCGTCCCAGCAAATGGGTGATCGGCACTTGCGCCCGTACAAGGCTTTATACGACGCCATTTGAATGCTGGATTGATAGCTATTGTTGTACGCAAATTCGGCCAGAGGTAGATGATTGTCCCAGCTTGATTTGAAGTCAATTGCGCAGAGTCGTAGCATGTCTTCGAGGATCTGATTGACGCGCTCCGTTTGGCCGTCGGTCTGAGGATGGTAAGCTGAGCTGAACTGCAGCTTGGTACCCAGCGCCGACTGAAGGCTACTCCAGAATCTCGACATGAACCGTGAATCCCGATCAGAGACGATGGATACTGGAACTCCGTGCAGCCGTACTATCTCATCAAGATATATCTGCGCCAGGCGATCAACGCTCCAAGTAACTTTGATGGCAATAAAATGCGCTGACTTGGTTAATCGATCGACGATGACCCAGATGGCATCATTTTCCTGCGGCGTCTTCGGCAGACCAACAATAAAATCCATGCACACGTGCTGCCACTTCCATTCTGGAATCGCCAGATTCTGCATCTTTCCGCCCGGTCTTTGGTGTTCAGCTTTCACCTGCTGACAGGCCATGCATTGCGACACGAAGAGTGCCACATCTCTTTTCATCCTATGCCACCAGAAGTTTGTACGGAGGTCCTTGTACATCTTCGTGCTACCGGGATGCAAGGTGTATTTCGCATAGTGCGCCTCCGACAGGATCTCCTTTCTGAGTTCTGAATCGTCCGGAATGCATAGCCTACCTTTCAATCGAAGCATGCCGGTTTCGTCTTCCGCAAAGTCGGTCGTCCTGCCCGTCGAGATTAGCTCTCGCACTTTCTTCAGGTATGGATCGTCCGTCTGAGTGGTCTTGATCTTTTCAAGCAAGCTCGGCTCTAACTGCAACTTTGCCAACTGCACATTCCAGAATCTGACTCGGAGCTCGATGGCTATCTCTTCTAGGTCACGTAGCAGTCTGGTGTCGATGGATAACGAGACAATGTACTTTCGACTCAAAGCGTCCGCCACAACATTTCCTTTTCCCGGCGTATAGTCGATAGTCAAGTCGTAATCCTTGATCAGTTCAAGCCAGCGCCTCTGCCGCAAGTTCGATTCCCTCTGCGTGAATAGATACTTGAGGCTCTTGTGATCGGTATAGATTGTGCACGCCACGCCATAGAGGTAGTGACGCCACAATTTCAACGTAAACACAATCGCCGCTACCTCCAGGTCGTGCGTGGGATAATTCTTCTCGTGCGGCTTTAGCTGTCGGGAAGCAAAAGATATCACCTTGTTTCGCTGCATCAGCACACACCCCAAGCCTTGACCAGACGCATCGCTGAATATCTGGAAACCCTCAGTCCCTTCTGGAAGTGCGAGTATCGGGGCCGAGACGAGCCGTTGCTTTAATTCTTGGAATGAAGCTTCGCAGTCGTCTGACCAGTCAAATACGACTCCTTTCTGGGTGAGGCGAGTCAGGGGCGATGCGATCTTCGTGAAATCTTTTACGAAACGTCGATAGTATCCCGCTAAGCCAAGAAAACTTCGAATCTCGCTGACGGACGTTGGCCGCTTCCAATCGACGACGGCTTCAACTTTCTTCGGGTCGACCGCAATACCTTCAGCAAAAATGATGTGTCCAAGGAATGAGACGCTGCTAAGCCAAAATTCACATTTGCTTCGCTTCGTGAATAATTGATTTTCTCGAAGGGTCTGAAGCATGGTCTGCAGATGCTCAGTATGTTGCTGCCTATTCTTCGAGTAGACGAGTATATCGTCGATAAAGACTACTACGAACTTGTCGAGGAATGGTCGAAACACCCGATTCATTAAATCCATGAAAGCGGCAGGGGCATTCGTTAGGCCGAACGGCATTACCAGGAACTCGTAATGGCCGTAACGAGTGCGAAATGCAGACTTTGACACATCGTCCGGCTTGATCTTGAGTTGATGGTAACCCGAGCACAGATCAATTTTAGAGAACACCGTAGCACCTTGAAGCTGATCAAACAGATCGTCTATGCGGGGCAGGGGATATTTGTTCTAGATGGTGGCTTTGTTCAGCTCGCGGTAGTCGATACAAAGACGCATAGAGCCATCCTTCTTCTTGACAAACAGCACGGGCGCTCCCCAGGGCGAGACGCTGGGTCGGATGAATCCCTTGTCGAGCAATTCTTGTAACTGCACCTTGAGTTCTTTAAGCTCTGCAGGGGCCATTCTGTACGGGGTCTTCGAGATCGGTCGAGTGTCGGGGAAGGTATCGATAGTGAACTCATTCTCTCGATCGGGCGGCATGCCAGGCAGCTCGTCCGGAAACACATCGGAGAATTCTGCCACAACGTCGGTCTAACCCGCATTTGCACCATCTTGTCGCATGTCTCGAACGGAACTAGATAGCCTTCGCACCCGGAATGCAGCATCCGTCGAGCAGATATTGCGGAGATCACCATACAGGTCGGTGATGCCTCACCATACGAGTAGCAAAATTCAGGTACTCCGGGTATGCAGAATGTGACCTTCTTTTCAGCGCAGTCTATGGTTGCGTTGCACGGACTGAGCTAATCCATCCCCAGAATGATATCGTAGTCCTTAATATTTAGAACTATCGCATCGAGACTGATCTTTTGACCACCTATACAGATGATTCCGTCTCCGCAGACTAAATTTGCAGTTAGTGGCATGCCCGACGGTACGTTAACAGTGAGGTCGAGGCCTAGCGGTGTCAGGAAGAATTTGTGCTCGGCGGCAAAGTCTGCCGATATAAAACTATGCGTGGCACCTGAATCAAACCATACACGAGCAGGTTTATTATTGAATTATAGTATACCTGTCACGACTGTATCAGATGCAAGCGCTTCGTCCCAAGTCATGGCGTAGACGCGGCCCTGAACGTTAGGGCGACGGTCTTGGCCATTCTGATGTGCGGTCGGTGGAGCCCGAGGTGCTTGGCCTCGGTTTTGTTGATGTTACGGGGGGCATTGGTTCGACGTAGCTTCCGGGCAGTCCCTTACGAGGTGATCCCTTTTGTCGCATACAAAACAGAGTCTGTGCTTAAGTCGGCAGTTGGTGTCCAGGTGCCCGTCCTTGTGGCAGAAATTACAGACCATCCGCTCCTTCGTCTGGTTGCCGAGATATTGACGCTTATGTGCGTTGTTGCCTCCCGCATTAATATGGCGTTTGTTATTAAAGTTAACAGCGCCAGCAGTAGTAGGAGGATACTCGGACTCCAGACGGATGGCGTGGTTGAGTGCCTCGTCCACAATTTTGTATTCCGGCATCTAGACATGAGCACGGATAGAGGAACGCAAGCCCACTACAAATCGTTTTGCTCGACTTGCGGTGGTAGGCAAATAGTCTCCAGCAAACTTGGCCAGTTTGTTGAATTTGGCCGCATATTGTCGTACAGTCATATTCTCTTGCATCAACTGCATGAACTCATTTTCTTTTTCCTGTCGTACGACTGCAGAAAGATATTCGTTCTCGAATACATTTCTGAATGTCGCCCATGAGATCGTCGCCGTCTCGTCTTCACGTCGAATAGCCCGCTTCTGTACAGCCCACCAATCGTGCACGTTCATTCGAAGTAAAAATTGAGCACACGCGACTTTCTTCGAGTCCTCGACACCCAGCAGCTCGAACTTGTCTTCCAGCTCCTCCAACCAGTCGATCGCCACGGAGGAATCTTCTGTGCCGTTAAAGGAAGTGCGATAGCTTTTCATGAATTTTGACACGTCAAAGTTAGAACTTCTCGGTGCTGCAGGTGAGAGCACGGGCGCCTCTGGTTCAGCTTCGTTGGATCGAACCGCAGGCTGGGTCACGGCAGGTGTCATCGTTGAGTTGTTGTTGTTGCCGACGACCGACTGTACGATCTGTTGGAGGGTATTCAGCTGCTACTGCTGCAGCTTGAATTGAGCCTCGAACCGATTCTCAAATTGAGCCTGACGAGCCTCCGCTTGCTGACGATGGAGCCCGTTTTGACGTTGCTGCATTTCAAGCATCTGCAGCATACGTTGCATCGGGTCGCCGGAAGATCCGGCTACGGTAGGCGTCATTCCCGTTGGGTTAGCGGAATGCCCGGGTCTAGAAGCACTCGAGCCACTGGAAGCGCTCGTCTCGTCTTTCGCCTGAGCTCCCGTAACTGCAGGGAAAAGAAAGCAACTCTCGTTAGTTTCAGAAAATGTCCTGGGTTCAGCGTATGGAACAACTCATCTCATCGACACGAGGTCAACGGTTGGAGACTAGAACTCGACATTGGAGGCCAAGGACGTAAAGTCTTGCTCTGATACCATTATGTCACGCCCCGATTCCGTCGAATTGATAGTCATCCCCCGGGCGTGATGTCGTGCGAACCTAATTTGCGATCGCACAAGGACTAGTCATAAGGTAATCTGAGACACGAGATCTAAGAGAGTACGCAGATAAATTGATACACACAATAAGTAAAGGAAACTTGATTTTTATTGATAATGAACATCTTTTACAGACTCCGATACAAGACTCATTGCCGCACGGGCTACAACATGACTCGATTACAAAAGAGTGTCGATGAGATAGCCGTTCCATACATTACACACATCCCTCAATATAAACAAGTACTCCATTAACCTGGATGGGAGGGACGCTGAGTCATTTGCCTTGGACTGTCGAGAGCCTTCAAAAGCGGAGTCGCAGAGTAAGTCTTCGACGCACGGCCGAAGCTTCAAAAGTCACGAACGCCGCCGAGCTAGCTGGCGCGTCCTTCCTGGTTAGCGGGACCTGCAAAGAGCGAGGATCAGCACGAAACACATGTACTGGCGAATGGCTAATTAAATCCAAGCTCTGCATTTGATTCAAGAAGTTTCGTAAACATGTTAGCTAGCTATTTCAATGATCTTTCTAACCATCCTGTTCGATTTGCATGTTAACATGTTTTGAGGCAAGCATATGAACTTGTATATCATTAAGAAATTATCATCTTCATCCCGTGTCCTGTGCACCTGTTAAGCAGTGAAAGGGGTATAAAGGCCACTGGCAATGTCAAGCCATCGCGGACTATAGCATTTGGTTAGACGATGCCCCTTTCGCGTCGGGTAGCGAGCCCTGTGCGAAAGTGCCCGCATAACTCACGCCGATGAAGGGTTGGCGCTGCTACACTCGTTCCTTCCGGGCCGAACCGGTCCCTTGGCCTAGGCAACCGTTCGAGGAAACTTCACCTTGTCGACAAGTTGTCCAATGACCGTTTTCTTTTAGACTTAATCGATTTTGTTTCCTTAGCCGTATCGTTGCGATAAACGTTAATCGATTCATTCATTGTTTGTATAGGCTAAGTGGATTTGTATAAGAAAGCGCATTTTCCATTTTCAAAAATGGCAGTTTGATAGCAAGTGTTTCGTGAAGAATCGTGCCACGATTTTATTGATTCTACACTATTATGACAAGCATTCATTTACTTCATATATTGAGTTTTGAAGTAGAAGGACGAGACGAAGGAGGTCAGCCACTCGCCTTAGCCTTGCTTCAAGCGAGCGACTGGTTGGCTGCGCTGACGTCGCCTACGCGAGCACCTGCAATCGCATAAGCAACCGATTAGAACACTGTATAATTTAAGGATATTCGATATGAATGCGAAGCTCAAAAATGCGTCACGAAAACTCATCGAAAAGATCCACGAAAAACGCATTCACGAAAACCAAAGCCAAAGCCAAATCAAGTGCGGCATGAAAACTAGAGCAACGGGAGGTCTCTCCCGACTCAGCCGCAGAGCCAATCCTTGAGGCACAACCCGCTGAATATGGGACTTGGATCCGAAGAAGCCATTCCATAACGTGGAATGGATCTTAATTCAACCATTTCTGATCGATCGACTCGGCCGATTCCGATCTATCGGTTGTTATGGAATGGATCTTAATTCAACCATTTCTGATCGATCGACTCGGCCGATTCCGATCTATCGGTTCCGACCGAATCGATAGCTACAGTGTTCCTTTCTCGCGCACCCCGTGGACGGAGACGGGGCACGATGTAGGGACGGGGCACTACAGAATATACCGCTTCAATTGGAAGCAGTCATGAGTAGAATGATGGACATAGCGGTGGAAGTGACAGTATTTTGGGTCCTCTATTTCTGTCGCTCGGGGCTCACGCCTTGGTGGAGGGAGCTGGATCCTACCCCCTTGCAAGAGCATATCGAAGATAGGTTTGACATGACTATCTTCAAATGAGTAATTCACCTTAGGCCACGGACCTTCCGCCTGTTTTTGTTCAGACTTCTGGGTTGCATCAGCGACCATGGTATGTTTGCCTTTATTGTCCCGATTAGAGGTGGTGCCACTGTTGTTGTTGCTGGAGGTGGAACCATGACGTCTGCCCTTATCCTATCCGTCTGGGATGTGTAATCCCAGCTGGTGAGCCTTCTTCAATTTTGCCTCTGCGTTGGTAGCACTTATGATGAAGGTCGTCCAATCCCTGAACTGATCGTCACCCATCCAGAGGCTAATTGCAGGAAGCAGCTTCTTCTGGCAGATTTCAATTAAGGAGCTCTCGGGATTGCCTTGGGACAACCTCATTACGTTTTGGCAGAACCGTTCGATATAGTTCCTTGTCAACTCCCTTTCTCCCTGAACGACATCTATGAGAGACGACATTGTCACATCATGCCCTACTTCGTAGAATCTCTCCAGAAACATGTGCTTGAAGCCGTCAAAAAAATGGATACAGTTGTCAGAAAGATTGCGGTACCAGTCAAATGCGATCCCCTCCAATGCTCTAATGAATAATCGTGTAAGGATGGCGTCGCTATGCGGCAAGTGGTCGGTTGTGACTTCAAAGTACGTAAGTCATGTACCGACTAATAGAGGTCTTTCCGTCATGCAAATCGATATAGAACGGCTTGTACCGTGGTGGAAAGGGCACATCTCTCCATGCAACGGGATACGGCTGCCGTATTCTGAGGTCCCGAGAGGAGTCTCGAGCATTAAACATTGTTCGAAGCTCCTGGACTTCCCTCCTTACCTCCTTGGCTTCATCTGCAGCCGAAGGAACGGATGCTCCTACGGGATCATCACCCAAAGGAAAGGCAATCGTGTTGGAGTCTGCGTTGACTGCGGGTCCCAATCTTGTTTGTCTGGGCGTCCTTGCTGGTTGAGTTGGCAAGGCGACTTTGATCTCGTCCACGGACTTGACCAAGGACAGGAGCATGGCTTCCAGTACTTCTAGACGTTGTCGGTCAGATGGCGCTTCATGATCATCGTCAGCCATAAAGACTGTCCTCACGTGGGTAGAGGTGGAAGGGATTGTGGCAGAGGTACTCTCTGTACCGTACCCTTGTATAGAGAAATCGTCGAGAAACGTCGGAATGTCATCTTCCTCGGACTCGGAAGGGGTGCTACCCCCTGTGCAGGAAACCGCATCGTCTTGGTGAGGGTGATGGCCCTCAGGAAAATCCAAGTCTGTTGTGCAGTTCTGGGGGATCTCTACCCCCTGTGTGTGCTCTTGGTACACTTGGTTGTCGCATATATTGAGGGGACTGCTACCTCCAGCTTCATCTACTCTCAAAGAGGCCGAAGATGCGCCCCCGGGTACTGGAAACTTCTTTTTGGATTGGGTGCCCAAATAGACACCCCATGTGATTATCGGTAGGAACCCTCTAGATGAGGGACTCCTTGCAATACCGGCCGAGATCGCCGGCTGAAAGAGCCTGTATTCTTTCTTCCCTTGCGAACCTTCTGAGTTGAATTACAGGAGACGGGAGGAAACTCCTCGTCTTCCAGAATTTGCACCTGTTTCTTCAGTTGTTGTCGGATTGGTGCTGGTTGAATTGATGCAATCGCTGGAAAACTGACTGCCGTCCTTCAGGTGCTGCTAATTTGTCGCAGCAGCAATTGATGATGACTTGGGTGCAACGACGTCCCGAGAGGGACTCATTGCATGCCAATGCTGCCACCTTGCGTTTGTGAGTAATCACCTCACGCAAGTCGGTAGCAAGCTGATCTATATTTGCACCAAACTTGTGGACTCGGGAATCCCGAGCGCACGGGTACTTAGGTATCATGTTTGCTCCCTGATCCGTGGCTAGTAAAAGCACTTGCTCTGGATCGTTGGAGGGAGACTTTGAAGACCCACCCTGTCCGTTAGCCCTGGGGGACTAGACGCGGGTGGTTCTGTACAACTTTTCGTCAGGAGGCCGTGTAACAGTCAACGGGGCCCGCTGACAATCAACAACTTGGACAGTTGACTGGGCTGGTTGGGCCCGCACTACCCCAGACTTTTTTGACTTAGCACCCGAAGGCGCATAGTAAAAAGTGTTCAGATTGATACATCCCACATCCTCAATGGGCCGCATGGCGTCGGGCCCGCATGAGAGACGGCTGAACACAGAGCTTCTGACAGGGCCGTATGGAACATCCTATCTGAGGCCAGGTTTGGTTGCCGCATGGGATATCTTCTTGCGGCCAGAGCTGGCTGTCGCATGGGCCATCTTCCTGCGGCCAAAGTTGGCGGCCGCATGGGCCATCTTTCTGCGGCCAGAGTTGGCTGCCGCATGAGTTGTCTGCCTGCGGCCAGAGTTGGCTGCCGTATGGACAGGCTGTCAATCTCTTCTATGTGGCTTCTTCTTTGTCCGCATAGATTTTCCTTGTGCCCCTAAAAACTCAGTATCGTAGTATTTTTCTCTGATGGATTTGGGGACAGTGGGGTCCTCTGCGGTCGAAAGCAAAGTCGCAGGAGAGATTTGGCCACCGTCTTGGGCTGCAGAGGAGCTTCTTCGAGAACTTGGTCAGAGGCAACAGTTTTGCGTGTCGACGTCCTGCGAGTCCTCTTTGGGTTGGCTCGCTTCTGAGACGGGCTGGCGCTCCCTTCAGAGAGCATTTTTTCAAAGGCTTGTTGTTCGAAACGAACCACAAGCATTTGCTACGTAGAGCCGATCTTGGACGCATCAGATTGCGTCACCAGTTTCTCATCAGAAGAGAAGGATGTCCCCAGCAGAGTCGCCATCGTGTTTGCCATAAAAATATCAAAGGCAGGTATTACAGAACACTGAAATTGACTGCAAACTCGTTTGTACAAAAAAAAGCCTATAAAGAAATCCTAGGAAACAATCTAAGTACAATTGTTTAGTTTTGATTCTGGGAGATGACGGTGGAGGCTCGGGAAAGTGCTATCAACTCTGCCTTACTCCGTGGAGTATCTGACGCAGTCTCTAGATCTTGAAGAAATTACATTCTTGAATGTTGCCAGTGTAACACCCAGTTTTCAAAATGAGGGTAATTTTAAAATTTTATGATTTTAAATATTTAATTATGATATTTAAATAATAATATGATTTTTGGTATTTTTGATTATTTTAAAATTATTTAAAACCATGACTTGTGATTTTGATGTTAGCTAGTGTAACCCGAGAGACTGTCTGACCTAGAGCCTAACCATGGCATTATGATGATTTATTTTTACTTTTGAGCATGAGGATATTTTGGTCATTTGGCCTCTTTGAATTATTTGATGATTTATTTAATTGTTGTTGTGATTTTTGACTTAAACTAGTTGAGACTTGTAGACTAGCCTAGAAGCTAACCCTAGTTATGGTGACCCTAGTCAAACTTGAGTTAACCTACTTTTAGTCATTAGAAATTAGTTTTAAAGTAGGAAGGTTAAGTTTAAGTGAATTGGTTAATGACTTATGACTTAACTCAAGGACTTGTGATTTACCAATTTCATGACTTGTAATTAAGCCATAGGCCCATGACTTAAGCCCAAAACCCAAACTAACCAACCCATGGCAGCCACAATTAGGGTTTCTCTTTGCCTATAAGTAATCTCTTAGTGTGTTCTTGTCTCTTTTGTTCTTGACCTAGATTTGGAAGGAGAGGTAATTTTCCATTCCCCTAAAATCCTATTTAATTCATTTTAACTCCTTTTTAACCCTAGTCTTTTGCATTATGATCTAATTATTGTTCGTTTACTAATTCTGGAGGTTCACCTCAGTTTTCGTGTCATTTGGAGCTTGGGAGTTGCTATTTCGAATCATTCCATTTGAAGCTTTTCTTGAGTATTGACACTCAATAGGTAAACCAATTAAACCCATTGTTTTTCCTGTTTTCTTTGCATATAGGGTTAGGTTTAAGAATCCCCTAGTTGTCCCCGAGATTTGGGCACAATTCGTGTCCATTTAGTGTCCGTATCGGACACGTATCATAATAGGTGCATAGGTGTTTGTAGAAATACTTCTTAGGAATTTATTTTCGAATTTTGAAATTCTAATTACATAGATCTGTAGATCTAGGTGTGTGTATAAACTTTTGTGAAGGGTGTTATGCATTTCGTGTCGGTTTGGGTCAAGTTTTTGGCCTTGGACGCATTGCACGAACCCTACGCCTGTGTCCTGCCTATCGGAGTCCATATCTCGTGACACAGGACACTTCAGGACACGATTTTTTGTGGAGAGAAGGGGGCAATGTCTGACATCATGCTCCCAAAATTTGGGAGCAGATGGTTGAGTACTCGCGGAGCAATCGCGCCCGCACTGGCCGTGCGCTGTCACACAGGCGGCTGAACACGCACAGACACGCGCACAACGTGTGTTCGTGTCCACTGTAGACACGTCGTGGACACGTGTTAGGCTATCCCACGTGTAGCCCTACCCTAGGCGACCACGTGGGTGTGTGCACGTGACGCGAAGTTTCGTGTGTCGTGTCCTACACTCGTGTGCATACGTGCACGATACTGTGCAACACTGGATGCACCCCACGTGTTTGCAATGTGTTGGATATGCCTGTGTCTTGATTTTTGGACACGAAATGACTCACAAGACACGTACACATATGTGATACTATTTACCAACCCACTAATTGTAAATTATATGTTTAAATTGGGTTCGAATTCACGAAATTCCCAATGGACTGATACGCACTGATACTTCATTGTTTCAGTTTTTCTTTGGGTTTTAAATTGTATTTTACTGATTCTAATGCTGCTAAAAGTTTAGATTTAGCTCACCTACATATGTAGTGAGTGATGAGTAGGTTAGATTACGATTTTGATGATTAATTGATTTCGAATTCTTGAATTCCCAAATAAAACTGATACCCGATTGATACTCTTGGCTGAAATGATTTTTCTGAGTTTTAATTGCTATTTTTACTGATTTTATGATGTATATTACACCTATACCTATCTGAGAATTAACCTACTTATTAGAGTTTATAATGGCATAGGAAATTATCTTTCGAATTGCATTTGAGCTTTT